>OU503045.2:9405669-9444466 GCA_912172775.2 Fraxinus pennsylvanica
TTTTCAGATTCATTAATTGAATAATAAAGATTTCTCTTTTCTTGGACGTTTTCTCTTGTTTTTCTCTTGTGCTCCTCTGTCCATTACCTGTTACTACTTGCCTGCAAAATAATTTCTATTCTGCACAACATCAAATTATAAGAGAAACTTTTGGAATAAAATGGAGAAGCACAAAAAACTCCATTAATGGAGATTCTAATGCTCTCATGTGGTACACGTGCCAAATGAAGGGAACCTATATTTGTATTCTTATAGTTATGGTATATTAGAGGTACCCGTGCTCCTGTGGTATTAAGTAAAAGATGGATTGGAGGGCACTCGTGCTAACAGAAAATTATTTAAGAATGGGATATTGAAATTAGATTATGAAATTATTGATTTGTACAATTTGACACAAATAATTCAAGAGTCTATTCCTCCTCTAATCAATGAGTAAAACATGTAGCTAGATTTATACTGCTCATGTGATTATTTATGAGAAGGTATGTGGAATGGAATTACGTGAATAGGCTGATTTCTATGCAACTATTCATCTTATATATAATCAGTACAACTCAAAAAAATTTATGAGCATGACATATACATGATATACTCCAATATTAATTGATATGCATATTGTGTGAAAATCATAAATTGTACGCAGTGGGTTATATGGTCCATTGCAAGAGGACACTCATTGGATCGTCGGGTGGTTCAATGATTGAATGAGGGCTCAACCCTTGTCTGAAGTATTTGGTTTTGGAATGCCTCGATGGTGATCAATTGTGCAAATGACCAGCATTCGTAGACAAATATCACATATGGCTAGTTATGAATTTATTGTGTCAAAGAAGGCACATCTATGAGAAAGTTTTGTAGCCATACTTATGTTTAATTAAAGCAAGCTCGGGTGTACAGATTTCGATTTCACAGATGCCCAAAGAGACCAAGGTAAATATTTAAAGAAACAAACATAGCATGGCATGCATCAAGTGCACACCAATACCATAGTTTGCTCATTGAGTTGTTATATTCATTCCCTTTTTTCCCTACTACTTTTAGGTAACAATGACGCGTAATTACATAGAGTATAGAGAGGATAGTTGGGCCCTTACTCACGGTGGTGAAGAGTTCTATTAGACATTAGTTCTCGACATATGGGCATACTATCCAGGAGAGGTAGACACATATATGCAAATATTTACTATTACTGTTATGGTTCAGTATAGTACCGCATCTAACAATATGATAACTATGGTAATCCGTATCACGTAAAGCAAGGAAATGGAAGCCATTTTCGAGTATACGTCGGAAAAAAATGTAAGAAGAGGGGAGGAGAAAGTCGTCTATTTTGTTACTTTCGAATTGACAACTTTCAACTTCATGCACTACTACCCATTCCCCTTAGTTTTGGATAAAAATGTAAGTTAGTTGTTCAAACTATAAGTCATTGTTTGGAAGTGGCTTCGTTTATGTAATGTACTTTATGGAAAACAGTGTGAAGTAAAAAATGTAGTCCTGTTCTATCTTCCATCTCTTGAAACATTATGAATGTAGTTAAGTATATATGTGTGTGTATATATATACAAAAAAAAAGTAGTCGTTACACTTTGCGTGTGAATGAATCGTACGTCGTGTGTTTTAGTAACTTATTTGCTAATTTAGTAAACAAAAGGTTACTATTATGATAAATCAGCATTAATATTCTATGAACTTCTAAAGAAGATAAGTAATAAAGAAAAAGCAGAAAGCAGAAATTTGAATGAAAGTAATCAGCACAAGGAATTCTTCTTCTCCTAAGCCCAAAGTTTTACGAGAATGGGCTACTTCTTTGTTTGATCTTCATCTGAAATAATTAATCCACTTTTCAATCAATTCTCCAATCAATAGAATGTCTATACAAGTTTGTAAATCAAATATCCCCTAATTACCTAATGATTGCCAACAAGTTCTCGTCCAACGTCATCTTGTTGGTTCACGAGTATCTTTTTCAATGGAAAAGGCAAGAGAAGGAATCGGCATAGGCCTTGGAATAGCCACTTCATAGGTAAACATCCAAGCCACGCAAAGGGAACAAAAAGTATGCATCCAGCAGCACCAGGTACTGGCAGAAAGCGTAGCCAGTCCTATATTTGTTGATATCTTCGTCGTCACTTTGTTTGCTTGCCCAGTCTTATGATTCCTCCCTTTTACAACAATATATACAAGTTTTACTGAGTTTTATAATCACCATGGTTGCATCATGTTAGAATATGGCAATTCAGTACTCTCTCTGTTTTGATTGATGATCTTTTATGTTCACGTGTCTCTGGAAGTATGTAAAAGATATCATGAATTTATCATTGTATGGTTAGACTAATGAATTCATGACATTTTTGTTAATTTATGGGTTTCAGAGAGAGCTCTTGGAGATTATGGATTCTTTGATAAAAAGACTGAAAGGGCTTAGCTCAAGTGCTGAGGCGATGAAACCGGATGTTACCAATGGAAGTAAAGAAATATATGTTAATAAAGGCTGTCTTGATATCAAGATCTCCACTCAATCGATCTTGATATCATACGTGTATATATTATTAACCGGACGTTGTTAATTTGTAGATTTGTAAAGGGCTAGTTTAGTCAAGATCGATTGAAAAGGAATAGAAATGACTAAACTAGCCCTTTACAAATCTACAAATTACAAATTGTTCAATAATGATCACTACAAACCTCTAAAATGAACTTATTTTCTATAACCTTTATTTTATTCAAAACTTCCAATTTGTTTAATAATTCTTTAATCTTAGAAATTCTTATTTCCTCTTTAAGAAAAATTATTTTATTTAACTTAGAAATTTCTTGTTATTTCAAGACATTGGGCTCCTTTATTATCAGTTTGGAGATAAATTTGAAGAGTGTTTTTTTACCTTTTATGATAGTGGATATCCCATCGTCATCAATTAAGATAGGTTAATTTTGTTCAAAAAGGGAATTCCTAAAATTATCTCTTGAGAGAGATATTTAACCATAATGAAGGATTAATTTATACATAATCCTTCATTGCAAACATTTGTGTTAGAAAGTTACTTTCATATTTACTCTATTAGTTGTTAAACTTTGCGAAGTTTTTTTGGAGTATTTTGAAGGGATAAGTCATTCCCTAACACAATTTAAATCAGCACCACTATCGATTAAAGCAGCTGTTTTGATTGTGAATGACTTATTAACCACTAGGGTAATTTTTACCTACCATCTTTGAATGACTACCTTTTGAATTTCTGATAAAAATGCTTCATCCTCAGTTTTTCCTGTTCTTCTGGAAGAGCCATTTGGCTACTGGGTCCTAAGGTTTCAAGCTGGTGTATTCTATATTCAGATTTCTTAAATTTTCAGCTCCCATTTGAATTATTTTTTCATGTAAAAATGTCAGTTCTCTTTTGAGGTCTTTAACCTCTTTATTTAACTCTCCTATTGTTAATGGTTATCCCTCGGGGGTCTCCATTCTATCAAAAAGCTCCCTCGTAGTGAAAATTTCTGTAGGGGCTTGAGATATCGGATCCCAAATATTTTCTTCCTTAGTGTATTTATTGAGAATTTTTCTTCTAAAGCCAATGTCGTGGACAAAACTAATCAATCCACCAAAATAAACGGAAGCATCTTGGTCCTAAAAGGGATCGAGGAAAATTTAGAAAGAAGTCCAAAAGACCATGCTATGTTTGTGGAAAATCGGGACACTATGCAAGAGTGGTGGTATGAAACTCGTGCAACTATTCGTGTTTGTTATGATAAGACACTTTTCAAAACTTATCATGATATTGTTGATTGACAAGAAATTCAAATGGAAAATGAAGGAGACTCTAAAGTGATTAATAAAAGAAACATCGATATCATCTTCACATCGAAAAGAAGATAACTCTAACAAATGTTCTTTATGAACCGGATATGAATAGAAACTTAGCAAGTAGAGTCCTTTTGAGAAAACCGAGGATCAAATCTGTATATGTTGGGTAAACTTGTATCAACCCAAAATGGGCATTTTGTTGGTAAAAGCTATTCCCGTGAAGAAATGGTAAGTTATGTACTATTGAAGATAATTCTAATAAAAACTAATCTTTTACTTATATGATTGACTTTTTTTTTTTTAATGGCATCGTAGATTAGCACACATAGGTATAAATGCTATGAAAAGAATGATTAAATGTGGATTAATATCATGTGAACTTGATAACTGAGATAAATGTAAAACTTGCATTAAATCTAAGATAACTAAAAAGCCATTTCTACACTACTATGAAAAGAAAGAATGAATGTGGATTAATATCATGTGAACCTGATAACTTAGATAAATGTAAAACTTGCATTAAATCTTAGATGATTAAAAAGACATTTCATAGTTTAGATAGAACGTCTCAATCACTTGCACTTTGTGTAGTTTGATATTTGTGAATTGAGTGGCATGTTAACAAGAGGAGATAATAGATATTTCATTACATTCATTGATGATTGTCCTATATATACTTATGTTTATTTATGAAAGCATAAAGACGAAGCATGTAATACATTTAAGGTATATAAAGCAAAAGTCGAAAATCAATTAAGAAGAAAATGAAGACTCTTAGAAGTGATAGAGGTGGAGTATTTTTCAATTGAATTCAACATATTTTTGAACAAAATGGCATTATACACCAATATTCTACACCACATACACCTGAACAAAATGGTTTGGCTAAAATAAAGAATAGAACTTTCTTAGAAATGATTAATGCTATGTCATTAAATGTATAATTACCTTTTAACTTAGGGGTGAAGCTTTACTTAGTGCATATCATATAGTCAGTAGCATCCGTTTGAAAAAGAACAAGATTTCTCCATGTAAAATATTGAAAGGAAGGGAACCAAACATAAGATATTTCAAAGTATGGGGGTTTCATGCTTATTGTAAGAATACGGATCCTGGGATAACCAAATTAGGTCCTAGAGGTATAAAATGTGACTTTGTAGAAAATGCCTCAAATAATAAGGCTTATCAATTATTAAACTTAGAATCCAACGTGATAATATAATCAAGGGATATGAAGTTCTTTGAAAATGTATTAGCAACAAGAAATTCTCAAAAATCTAGTGAAACTCAGGAAGACATTCCCATTTCTAGAGAATCAAAAGAAGAAACATTTTCAAAAGATGTTGAACAATCAAGCGTACATCGAAGAACTAAAGGAGTTAAAAAAACAAAAGAGTTTAGGATCGAAAGAAATATACTCTCAACTTATTTCTCTCTACTCAGTCGAGGGAGATTGGAAGGATATTGTAAGACAATTCCTTTTGTTCTTCAAGTTGAAAGTGATCATAAGACTTATAAAGAAATAATGTCTTCTAGAGATTGCATATTTTGAAATGGTTGTGCTACATGTATATAATTAACATATACATGATATGGTAAAGTATAATTGGATCAAAATTTCTTCAACCAAATAAAAAAAAACTTTCACACTCTTTTTTTTTTTACACCTCATCTATATATAAACCATTATTTAATCCCTTATGTTAGCATTATTCATTTTGGAAAGATACAATAAATGAAAATTTGGATTTTATTATATCTAACAACACTTTGGAGATTGTTGATTTACCAAAAGGATCGAAAACTATATTGCAATTGGGTATTTAGAAGAAAATATAATATCAACGGTACTCTTAACACATATAAAGCTAGATTAGTAGCTGGGGATATCGACAAAAAGAAGGAAATGACTACATTGCCACATATGCACATATAGCTAGAATAATCTCGATAAGAGTCTTATTTGCATTAGCATCTATATTTGATTTGCATGTCCATTAAATAGATGTCAAAACGGTATTTCTAAATGGTTAGTAGGGGTTGTTAATTAAGTCGGTCACATTATATTGAGAATGCGATACATAAGTTCAAACATTGGAACATTAAAGAGGCAAATATCCGGTAGGATCCAAGTATTAAATTAATAAAGAACGATGGAAGAGCAATAGTACAAATCAAGTATGCAATTGCAATTGCAATTGCAATTAGAAGTCTTATGTAGGGCTGGACAAAAGTCGCGAATCGAACCGAATCGAATCGAGCGGTTCTTCATAAATTAAGTACTAGAATGAGTATTTAAATCGAGACCAATGGGTTTGGTTCGGTTTTCGGTTTTAGGCCAAGAATCGAAGAACCAAATAAGAAACAAATCTAAATAAATTTTTTTATTTTTTATATTAATTAATTTTAATTTTTTCTAAAAAAATTAGCAAATTTAAATAATTTTCTACTTTTTGGTATTTGAGTATATTGAATTAATCTTATCGGACTGACCCGGACCATGTCCAGCCCTAAGGCCTTCTGAATGATTCTTTTATGAGGTATACCTTAAATATTGAAAGNTGGGTTACGTTAATTTGTAATAGTTGCGAATGAACATGTTATTAGTTATATTTATGTAGTGTTATTGTAAATATTAAAAAATTTAATTATGGTATGAAACCGAACTGAACTGAACCGAACCGAACTTGAACGGTTCCATAATTATATTTGGACCCGACGGTTCCATTTAATAAATACCCGAAAATTTTTGATCGGTTTGGTTCTTGAACTACAATATGCAAAGTTTTCGACAATTCTAGAATGATATATCGATGCTAGTTAAATATCTAGTGCGGCATAAAACATCTACTTCAGGTTGTGTGTTTACTCTTAGAAGAGGTGCAGCTTCTTTGAAATCTAAGAAATCAACCTGCATAAACAATAGAGTCTGAGTTAGTAACATTGGCCAAAATAGGGAAAGAGGTTGAATGGCCAAGGGATCTTCTTTATGAAATTCCTTTGGGTACCAAGGATGTGTCTCTAATACATATCGTGTGTGATAGTCAAGCTACATTATCAATAGCATATAGTGAAATATATAAAGAAAAATCTAGACATGAGTCTAAGATATGAATCTGTGAGAAAATTAATTAAACATGGAGTAATCTCTCACATATATAGTGAGACATTAGCTTATCCATTAACTAAGCTCTTATAAAAGAACTAGTAAGATCAACATAGAGAATGATGGGGTTGAAACTCCTTGATTAAAAGATTCACCAATGATGGTAACCCTACCTAACTAAACTAAATAAGTATATCGAGGTTTAAAGAATAAAAACAAGTCATTTAATAAGTGGATAGTTTTAACACTATATATTTAATGCCTTACCATTGATAAATAGTGCTGATTGTTACGGTTGGAGAATTGAGGTTATAAAACTCTTAATGGAGTTCAGTATTTGGTACAAGTATTTCTAAAAGTAACAAAGATACTGAAATAATTTCAGACATGTGAACTGCGAGGTGGTACCGCCTAAATAGAGTGTCACGCCCCAAAACAAATGCTTGAAATTCGAATTCAACTTGGGATTTTATGAATTCACTGGCTTCGGGTGGAGGAATACTGAGGAATAACTTGGGAAATGTAACTTGGGGATTTTATGAGTACTATGGAGAATGCTCTATCTTGGAAGCTGAACTTAGAGCTATAGAAACAGGATTGCAATTGTACTTGACACATGGAATTAGGAAAGTCTGGATAGAGACTGATTCAAAGGCGACACTTACCTTGATTAAACAAAACAATGGTCCATGGAGAGTTCAATATATCTTGCAATCCATTAGATGTCATTTGGAGAAAATGAAGAATAAAATTACTCACACTTGGAGGGAAGGTAACCAAGCAGCCGACTGGTTTGCATCCAAAGGTCACAGAGAAAGGAAGTATAAATGGTTAGAAGCTAGCGAATTCAAGGGTAGAATCAAAGGAATTGTGATTCTTGATAAAATTGGTTTGGAGATTATCAGATTAGTTCCTAATTAGACCTTGCATATTGTTTCTAGATTAGTTTCTTCAGTTGACATTGCATTTTAAGTCCAGATTAGCTCAGTGCATGTATTGTAATTCATCAGTAGCTTTGTAGAGGAATTGTTGTCATTTTTTTGGAAGTAAGGTACATTAGTCCCCCTCCTTGCATTGTATTTGAATTTTCATTAATAAAATCATATCATACTGCTTGGATTTTCAAGCTAGGATATTTTTTTCGAAGCATTACACGAAAAATCTTTTTAGTTGGGGGTCTCTAGTGTTAACCAAAATAAATTGTAACTAAGAAAATTTTCGGATTTTAAAATATAAAAGAATAACAATGAGAGATATGTGTCCACATAGACTTAAATCATCTTGAGAAAATTCAGCAAATATCGGTTGCACAGTAGCGGAAAGAAAAATATGTTTGGCTTAGCAAATGTCCACTCAAAATTAAGAAATTTTAACAGAGACTATGAAATTCATATACGTACATCATATAAAAAATTGGGGTCTCGACAATAATTTTTGAAGCATGAAAATATTTTTCAACTATGCTGGACAAAAATTTCAAAACTATACCGACGCAATTTACTAAAACGTATATAACTTTTCTCCATGTAATATTTTAAGATTAAAAGACTCATAATCCTTTCAAACCCCATTGATTTCACTCTAAAATATGCACTGCAGCCAAAGTTATATCATTTTTAAGAAGGAGAACAGAATCTAAAATTCAATCCAGCAATAAATAAACTCCATGCGTAATCATTCTAACGTTTCTAAATTATAGTCGACATGCAATATGCCCCTGTTTGGTACACATTATTTTTTTCATTCTCATTCTTCTACTCATTTTCAACCACACATTTTTCAATAAAATAATATTTTCCATCACATCAATAACTTTTCTTTCCTTTTCAACCACACATTTTCCATCAATTTACTATTCTATAATACATTCTTTCAAAATAATGTGGCTCAAACACACACATATAAAACTAGGCGAAGTAGAAAGTTAAACATATTAAAAGTGTTGTCTAAGTATTCATAAAAAAATTTACACAAATGGAAATTTTATTAGACAGTTAAAAGCATTTCAATCGTCAAGCACTTGTCACCATGCCAAACCACGGTCATGTCTTCAATTAACCTGTAAATTTTGTAATAGTGAGTACCACAAGTAATACTCAGTAGGAAACACTTAAGTAAATGGTAAAAACTATATATTTTCAAAAATACAACTTTGGTTATTTGTGCCACCGTCAATTATGCAAGGCGAACTGGTGATCAATCAGTCCATTTACTTTCGGGTTTTAATAACCCCCTTTCATGTGTCATAAATCATTTATTCATCTCTTATTTGAAACACCAAAGGGTGCTTCCATTCTCTCATGAGTAACACAATAACACGTTAAATGCAAATCGAAAACAAGTAATTTTTACTTCACTTACAAAATTGTCGAAACACCCCTACCTTAAACACTTGGAATTTGAATATCCTCTTGCGTTCAATTTATAATAAAATCCAGCGTTCTCTTTACTTCTTCTTTAGAAAAAAATTTTAGATTCAAAGTGGTTTAGTCTATGGGGAGAAAAGTAAAATAATTTATGTGTGGGTATAATAGTTTGGGAAAGGAAATGTGGCCTTAGAAGTTATAGGAGATTATTGTTTTTCAAATGCAAAAATGATTATGGTAATTGGAGCAACCAAAATGGGATTTAAAACAATGGTACTGGAATATTAATTAGGTGTATAAATGGTGGGTTATGGGTTATAAACATGTAGGCACCCTTTTCATATGAATGACAGTTTTGTTTTATAATTAATATAATGGCAATTGGAGGTTATGGCATTTAGTAAATGATTCAAATGGTATGCTTAGTAGAGAAAAATGAAAAGTCAGCTTAAGGAATAAAAAAAATTAAGTGGGAATGCATTAGTGGAGGAAAACTGTGAGTGAGAAGAAAAAAATAATTATGACGGGATGAATATGGGGTTGTTTCGTGCACTATATCCGGTTTATCTAATTCCTAAAATTTAAGTACTAAACATGTATGCAACAATTACAATAACGTGTGCCGTCAAAATAAAAATTTGTCGTTTTACTAGAAATTACATACCTTACAAAAATTTTAAGAACAAGTGCGCGAAACTTTACTATCATGACCAAAACTTTAATTTGAACTCTTAGGAAGGGTTATAGTGACTTAATAATATAACTCAAATTATTTTCGAGTTTCAAAAGAAAAATTCTTATAAAACGAAATATAAGATTTTTTTTTTTATTTTTTTCGGTTTCTACAACTATCTACACTTGAAATAATTTCGTCCTAGAAATTTAACTTACTTGTTTAAGGAGATGGGGATACTTGGCTAAAATGTCTTCTTCTCTTTCCCAAGTATCCTTGTCCTTACCATGTTTATCCCACTGGACTTTGACTAATAGAACCTTTCGATTTCTCAAAACATAGCCCTTTCTCTCCAGAATCACTGCAAGAGCTTCTTTCTTAGTATGTCATATCACTCTGGACATCCAATGACCGAACATTCACCACATGGCTATGATCTGAAACATACTTTCTCAACATAGAAACATGAAATATATTGTGCACTGCTGATAGTTCGGGTGGCAATGCTAAACAATATACCACATTTCCAATTTTTTCAAGAATCTCATATGGACCGATGAATTTAGGACTCAATTTTCCTTTCTTTCCAAATCATAGTATTCCCTTCATTTAAATCTAGGACTTAGTTTTCCTTTCTTTCCATATCTTAGTATTCCCTTCATTGGTGCCACTTTGAGAAATACTTTATCTTAAACTTCACAAGTCAATTCTTTTCTCCTTTTGTCGTATAGCTCTTCTGACGATCTTGGGCAGTCTTAATTCTTGATATAATTTTATATATAGCCTATACAGTCTTCTCGACCAATTTTGGACCCAAAACTCTCCTTTCGCCTACTTCATCCCAATGTAATGGGGAACGACATCATCGACCATACAAAGCCTCATACGGTGCCACGCTAATAGTAGCTTGGAAACTATTGTTGTATGCAAATTCGACTAACGGGGCACATGATCTTCCCACTTACCAACCAAATCTAGGACATAAGTTCTCAACATATCTTCAAGAACCTGGATAGTTCATTCAGATTGTCCTTCAGTCTAAGGATGGTATGCAGTATTAAATGTTAACTTGGTACCCATAGCTTTCTGAAGGCTTATCCAAAAGTTCGAAGTAAACCTCGGGTCCATGTCCAATACGACATAAACTGGAACTCCATGAAGCCATATAATCTCTCTGAAATAAATATGTGCGAGCTATTCTAAGCTATAGGTTGTCCGAACTGGAAGGAAACAAGTGGATTTTTTCAGTCAATCCACGATCACCCAGATTGCATCATGACTTCTCACTAGTTTAGGAAAACCAACAACAAAATCCATCGTAATCTTCTCCCATTTCCATTCAGGTATGTCCATGGGATTCAACGGTCCCGATGGCCTCTGATGTTCAGCCTTCACCTGTTGACAAACCATGCATTTGGACACAAACAGAGCTAGCTTTCCCTTCATATTTCTCCATCAAAATATGTTACACTAATATTTATACATTTTAGTTCCGCCTGGGTGTGTGGCGTAAGGAGCAACATGAGCTTCAACCATAATCCCATTCATCAATACATCATCATTTGGTACACACAGTCGACCTCTAAACATCAGGGCCTTATCTTCAGCTATTTCAAATCTTTTCCTCTTCTCGGTTGGCTATTTCAAATCTTTTCCTCTTCTCAGTTTTCACCTCAGCCCTGATTTTTTCCAAAAAGGGGTTATCTTTCTGAGCAACTACTATTCTATCCCTGAGTGTTGATTTGACAGTAAAACTTGCTAATATTGCCGATGTTCTTACTTGTGAAATTAATACTTCAATTCCCAGGTTCTCAAAATCTCTGATTAAATGATCCTGTATTGTACACTTACGACTGTTGACAGGGTACAACTTTCTAGTCAACGCATCAGCGACTACATTAGACTTACCCGGATGGTACAAGATAGTGCAGTCATAATCCTTCATGAGTTCTAACCACCATCTCTGTCTCATATTCGACTCCTTCTGAGTGAAAAAAAGTATTTGAGACTTTTGTGATCGGTGTAGATCTCACACTTGTTCTCGTATAGGTAGTGGCACCAATCTTCATGGCGTGCACTACCGTGGCTAGTTCGAGATCATAGGTAAGGTAATTATGTTCATATTGTTTCAATTGCCTTGAAGCATAAGCTATCACTATCCCATGTTGCATTAAAACACATCCCAAACCAAGCTTGGATGCATCACTATAAATCACAAAACCTTCTGAACCATAGGGGACAATCAACATCGGCGCAGATACGAGCATGTCCTTTAACTCTAGAAAACCATGTTCGCATTTCTCCGACCATACGAATTTAGTACCCTTCCGAGTCAATTGTATCATATGACTCGCAATCTTGAAAAATCCTTCTATAAATTGTCGATAATAGCAGGCTAAACCTAGAAAATTCCTCACTTCCCCAACATTTGTAGGTTTTGGCCAATTGGTCACAGCCAAAGTTGATCCATTTCAATTCCTTGTGCTGTAGTAGTATGGCCTAAAAATCTAACTCGGTCCAGCCAAAATTCACATTTCTTGAATTTGGAATCACGCTGTATTTCTAGAACTATCCTCAGATGTTCTTCGTGTTGCTGAGAATCCCTTAAGTATATAGTATGTCATCAATAAATATAATGACAAACATATCCAAATACTGATGAACCACCCCATTCATCAAGTCCATAATTACTGCAAAGGGCATTCGTCAAGCCAAAGGGCGTCACCATAAACTCATAATGCCCATATCGAGTCCTAAATGCCGTCTTTGGTATATCATCCAACTTAATCTTCAGTTGATGGTAACCCGACCTTAAATCAATTTTCGAAAACACGGATGCGCCCTTCAGTTGATCAAATAGATCCTCATAAATACAATGACAAACACGTCCAAATACTGATGAAATACCCTATTCATCAAGTCTATAAACACTGCAGGAGCATTCGTCAAGCCAAAAGGCATCACCGTATATTCATAATGCCCATATCGAGTCCTAAATGCCATCCTTGGTATATCTACCGACTTAATCTTCAGTTGATGGTAGCCCGACATTAAATCAATTTTTGAGAACACGGATGCACCCTTCAACTGATCAAATAGATCATCAATCCTAGGAATGGGATATTTATTCTTGATCATCAACTTATTTAGTTCACGGTAATCGATGCACAACCTCATAGTACCATCTTTCTTCTTTATAAAGAGTACTGGAGCTTTCAATGGAGATACACTCAATCTAATAAACCATTTGTCTAGAAGTTCTTCTAACTACATCTTCAACTCTTATAATTCCTTTGGTGTCATCCGATATGGGGCTTTGCACATAGGAGCAACTCCAGGTACCAGATCTATCGTGAATTCCACTTGTCTATTGGGCGGAGTACCCGGTAGATCATCTGGAACATGTCGGCATACTTTCTTACTATTGACACATAATCTAATATTTTCTCTTGAGTTGAGGTGGATCATTCTGACTGTTCTATTCTCCGACATTCATGCTTCCTCAACATGCTATCTACCTTTAAAGCCGAGAAAACTCGAGGAAGTGCCTTAATCTTCGATCCATAAAATCTGAATTCCTCTCCTCCCGGTCTTCGAAAATTACCTCCTTCTCAAAACATAATATTGTGGCTCAATTTTTACCTAACCAATCCATACAAAAAATAATATCAAAATATTTTATCTCTATAACATACAAGTCGGCCACTAAAGTCAGTCCATCAAAATTTATTTGTACCCCATTTACTATGCAATCTGTATCAATAATTCCCCTTGATGGCATACTAACCTCAAGTACATTATCACTCTTCTAACATGAAGTATTAATATTAGCTAGACATGTATTAGATATGAACGAATGAGTCGCACCAGAATCAATAAGGACGTAAACGGGAATACTAGAGACGGATAAATTACATACGATTAAGTCCGGATTCTGGGTAGCTTCGTCATGAGTCAAAGCAAACACTCTTGCTTTTCCTTTCTTCTCTTGCTCGTGTTTCTTAATCAATGGCCATGAGGAAGCCACATGACCGGGTTGACCACAAGTATAGCAAACATACCTTCCATACAAACATTCTCCTCTGTGAAACTTGTTACACTTAGGACATTAAGGTAAAAGATCGCTTGTCTGACCCGTATTCGTCTACTTCTTAAACTATCATGTATTTTTATTCTTATCCTGCCACTTCCTTTTTTTTGAAGCCATTACGAGGTCTATGATTTACCAACTTCACACTCGATGAGGTCATTATTTGAGCTTTCTTTATCACTGCCTTAAAGGTGGTGGGATCGTGTAAACTCACAATCTACCTGATCTCTGGGCATAGGCCTCTCTCGTAATTTTTGCCTTCATGAGCTCGGTACTTATAAGGTGCAGGCCATATCGGTATAATTTCTCGAACTTGCTCTCATACTCAGAAATTTCCATATCTCCATATACCAATCTTAAAAATTATGCCTCCTTATAGTCTCGAATAGCTTGCAGGAAATACTTTTCTATTAACTCTATCTTAAACTGAGGCCAAGTTAGATTGCATTGTTCCTCTTCGGTACGAGTGCATGATGAGGATTCCCACCAATGACTAGCTCTTCCAAGTAGAATAAACTCGGCACATAATACCTTTTAATCTTCTGGACAAGAGATGTTCCGAAAGATCTTCTCAATAGTACACAACCACTCCTCAGCTGCCAGAGGGTTTTTCCAGCCATCAAAGGTGAGGATATCTACGAAACTATTCTATAGTCGGAATAAATGAGCAGCCGAGTATGTTGGCGTGCTGTGCTTGGAGAACTGGTAGAGCTTGAGGTGCTGAAGGTGTAGCTTGAGCAGTCAAGGCCAACTTCAGCTCATCAATCCCCCCCTTAACTCCCCAATCGTCCTTGCTTGCGCCATATTCCTATATCCCATAATAATTGTAATCTCACTTAGAGGAATATACGATACTTGCACAAAATAGGAGGAAAAAAGATTTACAACCCAAGATCTTTTATTATTATCTCAAAATAATCTTTCAAGAGGAATACACAATAATAAAATAACGTCTAGCACAAATCAACAAGAAAGCAAAAGGAATACTACTAGGCATCAACAACAATTAAACTTAATAAAATCCACTAAAATTTCACTCTTCTGTTCATCATTTCCATCATCATACTAATCCAACCTCCATGAACCCTAGGTTTCTTAGAAGGTTGTGCCTCATCGTCTGAAAAAAGTTGAGGTACATCTTCACAAATGTACATCTCAATAGATACACTATCGTCCTCGAGAATCACAAGTCGGGCCAACTCCCACTACTTAATAAGCTCTGCGCTGAAGGCCTTATAGTCAATCTCTCGAGATAAGGTAGGCACAGCAACTTCCCATAAATAATTACAGGTCGATTCAGCTACCTCTAGCCACTCTTCTGGCAGGGTACCATTAAGAAAACGGGTGGCCAGACAACAAGTGACCATATGGCCAAGTCGCCTCACATCCTTCCACCTTACTAACATTTCCCAAATGTGCTGACCCATATTGTGCGCTGAATTTTAATTATACTCTTCATATTGCCTCATGATTTCATATCGACGAGGCATCTATGAACTCATCTTCGTACAAGTTTTCTTAATCCATACCATCTATGTCATACCAATTATTCGAAGTCCAATTAGTGGGTATCTAATAAGTTTTAGTTAATTTTCGAAGACTTAAATAAATATTGAATTTGGACACATTCTCAAAATACTTGGTACGATAGTGATTATCTACAAAAAGTATTCAAACTCCAACATATAATAATATTTATATATACATTCCAAATGTTGAATCTAAAATAACCTTTCTCATACTCATCACATAGATACAAGTATATCTATAAAACTTCTTTACCTTAAAATCGGCATAACGTGGCTATGGCAAGCATGGTGCTCAGGATCCTCAAGAAAAAATAATTTGAACAGCTTTATATGCGACACAACATACCTGAGATATGATCTCTAATACAAGCCTACAGAAAATAGACATTTTCTCTATAACAAGTTGTAACACCCCAAAAAAAATGCTTGAAATTCGAAACATTACACGAAAAATCTTTTTAGTGGGGGGTCTCTAATGTTAACCAAAACATATTGTAACTAATAAAAATTTTGAATTTTGAAATATAAAAGAATAATAATGGGAGATATGTGACCACATAGACTTAGACAATTATGGTGAATTTTGATTTTGGAAAACATTTCGAGAAAATTCAGCAACTACCGGTTGCGCAGCAATAGAAAGAAAAATATGTTTGGCCTAACAAACGTCGACTAAAAATTATGAAATTTTAGCAGAGATTATGACATTTATATACATACATCATATAAAAAAAATTGGGGTCTCGACACAAAAATATTTTTCAACTATGCAGGACAGAAATTTCGAAACTGTACCTACGCAGTTTACTAAAACGGACATAACTTTTTCTCCATGTAACATTTTAAGATAATTCCAAAGATCCCTATTAAAAGACTCATAGTCCTTTCAAACCCCACTAATTTCACTCTAAAACACGCACTGTAACCCAAGTTATACCATTTTTAAATAGGAGAATAGAATCTGAAATTCAATCCAACAATAAATAAACTTCATGCTTAATCATTCCAACGTTTCTAAATTATAGTCGACGTGCAATATATATAAAACTAGGCGAAACAGAAAGTTAAACATTTTAAAAGTGTTGCCTAAGTATTCATAAAAAAAAAATTACACAAATGAAAATTTTACTAAAAAGTTAAAAGCATTTCGATCGCTGAGCACTTGCTACTACGCCAAACCATTGTCATGCCTTCAATTAACCTGTAAATTTTGTAGGAGTGAGTACCACAAGTAATACTCAGTATAAAATATTTAAGTAAATGGTAAAAAATATAGTTTTTAAAAAATGCAATTTTAATTATTTGTGTCACCGTCAATTATGCAAAATGAACCGGTGATCAATCAGTTCATTTACTTTCGGGTTTTAATAACCCCCTTTCATGTGTCATAAATCATTTCTTCATATCTTATTTGAAACACCAAATGGCGATTCCATTCTCTCATGAGTAACACAATAACACGTTAAATGCAAATCGAAAACAAGTAATTTTTACTTCACTTACAAAATTGCCGAAACACCCCTTCCTTAAACACTTTGAGTTTGAATATCCTCTTACGTTCAATATATAATAAAATTCAACATTCTCTTTACTTCTTCTTTAGAAAATTTTTTTAGAATCAAATGCCTTAGTCTATGGGAAGAAAAGCAGAATAATTTATGTGTGGGCATATTAGTTTGGGAAAGGAAATGTGACCTTACAAGTTATATGAGATTATTATTTTTCAAATGCAAAAATGATATTGGTAATTGGTTAATTGGTATTAACCAAAATGGGATTTAAAACAGTGGTAATTGAATATTAATTAGGAGTATAAATGGTGGTGGGTTATGAGTTATAAACGTGTAGGCACCATTTTCATATGAATGGCAGTTTTGTTTTATAATTAACATAATGGCATTAAGTGATTTGAAGGTTGTCATTTAGTAAATGATTCGAATGGTATGCTTAGTAGAGAAAAATGAAAAGTCAGCTTAAGAAATTAAAAAAAAAAAATTAAATGGAAATGCATTAGTAGAAGAAAACCGTGAGTGAGAAGGAAAAAAAATTATGATGGGACGTAGATAAAGTTTTATGTACNAAATCACAACAGTGAAATCTTTCAAAAAAAAAAAAAACTCCTAAAATCGTCAAAATGATCGGTTGAAATCTCGAGAACTGGCAAAAAATCGCGGCCACCATTGGCGGTGCCGTACACTATCTCAGTGAAACTCCGAAAATCCCCAAAACTATATAGCCTGAATTCACGAGGATCGGCAAAAATCCCGAATATCATTCGTGCCGTCCACCATCCACACTCGAAGCAATTGTTTTGACCTGTAGTGGCAATTCTCTGTCTAAATTGAAAACGAGGGTTCTGGAGTAGAAGAAGATGAAGAGAAAGCGAGACAAGGTACGAAAAATATCAAAAGCAAAGAAGAAAACAAATGTGGGCAATGATCATTTTGAAGACCAGCCGTATCAACCGAAGGTGAGTCGTGATTATAATGAACATCGATTTTATTTATTAAAAAAATTGGGATTGAGTTGAACATTTTCATACTGTGTACATTGCACTGCCCGTATATGTGAATCTTTATTTCCATTCCTTCAAGTTGGCTTTATGTACTATGCTTCACGCAAAATAAATGAGCTGCTGCATATTATTTGTGCAGTAGGAAATTGAGTAAAATGTTTCATTATTCACCCAACTGAAACTATAGTCACGGTGTACTCATCTAACCCTCATCAAACTTTCAATGGCTTCCCAATGGTGCTCGTCTTTGTGATGTTGCACTTCATCCATAGTCCGCTAGATTCCATCCCTCTCGTTGCTGACACATCGTATGGAAATCTCACATGGCAATTTACAATCGTTAAAAAATTACAACTCAACCAAAACTTTTCAATCACCCTACTTATAATATGGTCAAGGTTTACTTATAAAACTCCCTACATCTTTTCAATGGTCACTCATCTTCGAGACGTTGCACTCCATGTATCATCCGCAAATTCCGTTCTCCTTGTTGCTAACGTGTTACGCAAAAATCTCGTTTAGTAAGTCACGTTTATTAAAAAAATTACAACTCATTCAAACTATCCAACACACCAAAATCTCCATATTTGAAACCTGGCTTCTATTGCCCCATATAACTTCTTTAAGTCCCAATCATTCATCTCTAATTTTAGCCTCAGAAGACCCTAGCCCCCAATTCACTCATCTCATTTACGTACTACTAAATTGTGTTCTAAGACACGGCTAATTGTTGACACAAGTAGGTACTAGTTATAAAGTCCTATTCCCAATTGTACCATCTATTCAGCATCTCTCTAATCTCAGTCTTTCATTTTTGTAGGCGTCTATCTGACCATTTGATAAAGAAGAATAAAGAACAATAAACACGAACACGACCAGAAGGTATTTCAGTCGTACACCAACCATCGAAGTTCGATGACATTTCCTTCCTCAAATGGTCGGACACATGCCAACAAAAATGGAATATTGGGATTAAAGAGACGTTGGGTAGATGGTACAATCGGGGGATAGGAATTTATAAGTAATAGTTTCTCGCATCCTTCTCAACAATCGATATTGTTTCAGTACACAATTTAGCTATACTTGGGAGATGAGTGTATTGAGAGCTAGGGTTTTTTAGTGCTGAAATTGGTAAGGAACAATTGGGGCTTGAACAAATTTATGGGGTTGTGAAAGTTGCGTTTCACATATGTTGGGAAGAAGTTTGATAAGTAAACCATGACTATGGTATAAGTTGGGTGAGTGTTGAAACATTTTACTCTATGAAATTCATAATTGATTGTTATCTTTGTAATTTTTCTACTTTATGGTATAAGCTTGTTATAAGTTACTTTAATCCACGCTTCTTTTGGTTCAGTTTTGGGTTCTAATTTGAGAAATGGGGTCCTTTATGGGGCTTTCTTTTGTGTACCCATTATGTGCCAGTGCCTCTTTTCTTTGCTGGCATACTATGTTATCAATCACACTAATTCTGTTGATTTTAATATTAAGGAAAAATGGGACTATAGAATACTGAAATTCATACTATGTTACTAATTTGAATATTTAATATAATGAAGTTATAGTAGTTCTTCAGGAAAAATGGGACAGTACACATGGAAAACTTGTTAAAATGAAAATTGATAAGAAATTTTCTGGAAGCATATCTAATACATGCAGTGGACTGAAAGTCAAACGGTGAGCTAAATGTTTATGGTAGTTTGCATGCACGTGGCTACGACATTGGATATTCTTTTGCGAGCACCTGCAAGTTGTAGCAGGTGAAATAAATGAATTAGGCTTGCCGAATTTTGCTTCAGTTTTGATGTAAACTATAATAGTTGTCCATAAGCCTCCGCCCAATAGTTACATGACTATGGGAATTGCAACTATAAATGTTATCATTTTTGAAAAGTTACAGTTAGCTAAAAGTCTTTTGTCATATTTTACATACATCATTGCATCAAATTGCATGTTGAAAATTATGTGACAGTGTACTTTCATTTGGATAAAATTTGAGCATTGGAAATTTTCTTTTGTTGAGAGTTTGGAATTCAATAGAATCTGGTTGTTTATATGATTTTACTAATTTTTATTTTTTGTTTTTGTTGTATAGCATTGGGACTATATTATACACCACGATAAATGGTTTGCAGGCAAAGTTAATGTGTCTTCAACTGACATGGTTATCTCAAACTTGTGCGGAAACTTGTCTAATGATCAGAGGGCATTGTTCAGGAAGACATGCTTTGGTCCGTATGTGGATATGAAGGAAATTTCATTGCAGCCTCAGTTGATTCATCAAGTACTGTTGAGGGAGGTGAAGCAACCGAATCTGGATGAGATGTGGTTCAAGATCGGTGAGAAGTGTGTGCGATTTTCAATACACGAGTTTTGTTTAATAACTGGACTTAGATGCACGGGTAATGATGACCTTCTGAAGTACCAGTCGAGACCGAGTAGGATTAAGGATACTTATTTTAGACACCTTCCAAACATAACAAGATCTAAAGTTAAAGAAGTTTTTGTTAACCTGAAAGATGCCAATGACCAGGATGTTGTAAAGATTGGTGTTCTATACTTAATTACATCATTCTTGTTTACAACATCTTACAAGAAATTGGTTGATGATTCCCTTATGGCTCTTGTTGATTTGGATGAAATGGAAACTTTTGCTTGGGGGAAAGAACTCTATAGGATTACTCTTTCATCGCTTAAGTCTGCATTAAGGAACAAATCATTAACTGTAAAGGGGGGGAAGAAAGCTTCTGAGGCATATAGGCTTAATGGCTTTCCGCTTGTATTTCAATTGTGGATTTATGAGACAATCCCATGTTTAGAGGGAAAATTTTGTACGAAGGTTAATGTGTTGCATCCTAGGATATTGAATTGGAGGTCCAAAGGGCACGTTACATCATCGAAATTGAACGAGAATGTTTTTGACCTCATGAGAGTAAGTGGTTTATAGACACGCTACTTATTTTTGTTATATTATCATTTTTATATTATGTGCTTTTTACTTTTTTTTGTCACTTATTTTGTCATGTTTCTAGTTGGAAGTTAATGTTGTTGAGCCAAATGATGATGAAAAGGAGGAAGCATACATGGTTGGCTTGATTGATAAGGGTCGGCGAGTCCTGGACTCTGATTTTGAGGATCCAAAGGTATGTGCATCGAAGCCATCTCATTCACCCTGTGTATCCAAGGAATTATCTACTCATACAAACAGTTCTACAAAGGCTGCTAAATGCAAAGAGAATGAGGTTGGTTTTTTTATTAATTACATTTTTGTAGTTTATATCATTTGTATACTATTTTTTTTGTTGATATTTGTTATTTTTTTGTTGTGCCTTGGGTTTTTAGAGATGCTTCAATGAAGAAATTATCAATCGTTTGGCCGATATTCAATCAAAACAGCATCAATTAGCTTCTGACCAAGTGGAATTGAAGCTTGAAATGATAGCGTTAAGGCGATTTGTTGCTAATACGTTCGCAGATTTGATGGGTGAGATAAAAAACAGGAACACGGGGAATTTTCCAAAGCCTTCTGATCTTCAGATGGTAGTTTATACTGGTGAGGTTGAATCAGAGAGGAAGGTAGTGCGATATTCAAAATGCAACTTCTGAACTAGTTTCCTATTAGTTTTTCAACCTCCGTGAATTTGTTGAGAGGGTGCGAATTTTTGCGCGTTTTTGCCACTTTTATTTTCTGCATTTAACTTTTTATGACTATCATTAACTTTTTGGCTTGCAACTTTTTATTTGGGTAGATTGATGGCAATAAGAATGTTGATCGGCAAACATATGTCTAGAACGATAATTGTGGGGAACATTTGATATCCAGCAGCTAGGAAGTCGGCGAGAAGCAATCGTTGATTTCCAACATGATGAAAATGGCAGCTGAATCTTCACCGGAGACGGATGATCCTGGCAGATTAGGAGCTAGTTTTAATTTTGATGCAAAAACAGGATAGATTGGGAATTTTTTAGTAACATGGCAATGTGCAGTATTTTTCTCCTATTTCATCTTTTTCAGTATTTTTCAAATTGTAGTATATTTTAGCCTGTATATATATCATATTATCCCTTCAACATGTGCCCTACAAGTTGAGTTCTCATGAACTCTAGTGGGTAATCAGACAAGTTAACACTCTCAACTTCAAAAACAAAAAATACTTCTGGTAAATCTAAGTTATAAATTATTCAGAAAATGACCCTTGTTTTATATTTAAGATGATTAATCTTTTAAATTATAAGATGTACTATCATGCTTAAGAACAATTTTTTAGTTACATTTTCTGACGTCTACGTATATATTGGTCAAACATGGCATTAAGAACCATGAATCATGCGGTAAGAAAACAAAGTTAAAGAAGTCATGACTTAACATGCTAATATGCTATGCATTATTCTATATTTACAAACTAAATTTGATTACAAGTAATTTACTTTTAAGCTCTGCAAAACAAGCTCCATCAGGATTCCCTCTATGTCAATTAAGCCTAGTAAAATTTCTTGGCTTTAATTCATGCATTATTGTTGATATGAAATGCACACAAGAGAGACATCTTCAATGGGACGAAATTTGTGAACTATATTTCAATCTAAAGGAAAAGGAGCAGCAAAAAGTATAAGAAACTAGGATAACCAGACATCAAAGTACAGAAAATCAGACCAGATTTCCATTCATCAAGATTGAAGAAAATCTAAGTCATCCATGAGTTAGCCAGTCAATACCGAGAATTCAAAAAGTTTTATTGTGCGACAAACAAAAAGAATATCCTTAACTGAAGCCTTAACCCTATTTTACATCTTGTCCTATGCCAAATGGCAAGGAAAGGGTAAATGGAAAGAAGACAGAAGAGCACAGTACAGGAATGACTATCAAAAATTCTTAGTGTACTGTGAACTGCCCAGGCGGGATTTAGGCTCAAATAAAACTGATGTTCTTGTTCTCTACTTTTCCATTACTGTGTTGTCATTTTTGGATATTCAGCAAGAATTACCTGCAAGGTTCCGAATAGATTAGGACAGAAACACGACACATCTCTCGTAAGGAACAGAAGAATGTCAAAAGAGTTATGTGAAACAGCTTTACGATTTCATTTCTCTTGCAGATAAGTGTAATATGAAATACTAGGCCATATTTGGTAGAGATTCTTAAAAACTCATTTTTCTCCAAACTCAATTTCAACCAACATTCTCCCAAATAAATAATTTTGCACATGGACCATGATTTTTTCCTATTTTTTAACCGCAAATTCTCCCAAAAAAATCACTTTTCACAATCTGTTCTCAAAAAATCTACATCAAACAAACTCTAGTTCTAGTTCAACCGAGCAAGTATAATATATAACCAAGTGGCAAGAGCGTTTTTAATTGTAAAAACTGACCTTCTGACATTAAAATTTCTCGAGTTGACTTTTGAACTTCTGAATAAAGAAAATGATCAAGTATATATCGACCTAACATAGTAAAACGATCATCCTTTCCAATTACAGTAACATTATATAACTGAGAACTATGAAATCTGAAGGAACAATAGAGCTTAAACAGTCAATCGTAAACAATAAAAAAAAAATCTCAGCTTCGTAAAAAATTAATTGAATCTGTCAAAGAAAGCTGCATACCAGGAAACAAGAGAGTTTGTATGAATTCGACAAATATGGGCATCAATTCCATCTTTACCACCAAAAATGGATGCTTCTCCGGTTTTCACATTATAGGCTACAACAGGGCATTTTTTGGAGCGTTCCACCTTCTTCATTTTAAAGACAATGTGACTGTTGTCTAACCAACCAATGGCCCAAATATCATGCCGCTTCATTTTTATCCTTTTACATAGATGTTTGATCTCACAAACTTTTGTCCATTCTCCCTTATAAAAGTCCAACAACCATATACATACATCATCCTTTCGAGTTACAGCACAAGTCAAACTGTCTTGCATACTTAAAAGCGAATAATCCTGGTCAATGAATCCATTTGGGACTTTAAAGTAGCAAGTAGATTCCATCCGTAGGTCAATTGCTAAGATGGTGCTCTTGCTTTGGGCCACATAAATCACCTCTCCTACAGAAGCAGAAGTACATTTGTCTTCAAAACCCGTGGTCGGCACAGAACCAAGTTTCCTCCAAGCCACATCTCTTCCTAATGTTAATACACGCCAACTATAGTTGTCGAAGGCACCACACATACATATCACTTTATATTCCTTATTCTGAGGAATATAAACAAGATGAGAAAAGAGATGATTTTCATTTTTGACCTCACAACAAGAAGGCAATTTCACAGTTTGCCCTGTAACAGGATTTTGAACATAAAGAGATTTACTGGAATAAGAACCACAAAATAAGCACAATCCTCTACAACTATCCTGAAGTAATATACGAAAATGCTGTCTTATATGTGTCATTATGAATCCCCCATATTTCATCTCAAGGAAAATGGAATGACGTCTTTCAAAAAATTGGATAAGCAAGCCACTTCTTGATTTTTTTAGGTGTGACTTGACAAATGAAGGCTTGCCTATAATCCTAGCCCACTGCTTACAAACCAGCCTCCCATACTTGTACAGAAATTCAGCAGGAAGCCAAAGGAGAATGTTAATGATAATGTCAACAGGAAGAAATGCCAATTCATTCATTTGCATCTTGTTCTGCAATGAAGTCATTCTTATGTCAGATGCTTGCTCTAAAAGTCCTGCAAGCAGATGACAACTGGTAAAAGTTTTACAAGCTTACCTGAAAACTATGTAATAACTAATAAACAATACAAAATCTTGAGAAATAACTATATAACATAACGAGGAAAAAAAAAAATAGAAAGGGAACAGAGTTATACTTGGTAGATAATAGGCATAAAAAGGAAATAGTACGGAAACATGTGTCAGTGGAAACAAGCACTAGGACTAAATCAATCAAAAAGGTGGTACATATGGAATGACAACTTTTAAGCTTGAAAGACGGCAGCGTTGGACATTATTGAATTTGTAGGTGCTAAAGAAAATACAAAAAAGTTGAAACTGGAAGTACAAGAAATAGAGTCAGATAAACATGTTGACAGAAAAAAAATTAAAATAAAATAAAATAATCAAATATAAATGTGATTAGTATTTTGTATCTTAAGCTCTGTTGTCATTATTCTCAGACACTGGACCAAGTCACAGGGAACATGTTTTGGAATCACTAGACCTAGTTAAAATATAGTAAATGAGGAAAAAAATAACTGGATACTAACACAATAAACTACTGAAACTTAGTAAGTTTTCCATGCTTGGAATTTAATTAACTGTAACAATAGAAAAGGAAACCAGAATACTTCTACTTATCCCATTATAGTCATTTAAATTTGAAGGAGCCTGCTGTTTCAAATTAATTCTTCTTCCTTGTTTTTCATGTTTCATCAGATTGAGCTCAAGCTCAAATAACTGTAAGGCCTGAAAGTGTTAGATAAAAGCCCTGGCCACCCGTAACTGAAATATTCATTTCTGTTGTCTTCCATATTTAACACAGAGCTCTTGCTAACTATAATATACAGTCTGATTGGACATTGCTCAGTGAATTCACAGATATGACAGTTTTTATCATGTAGGGGTGCTAAAATGTAGCAAACTTCCTATTTCAGGTATAAGAATAGTTAACTGGATTATATGCATCAATCGAAAAAAAAAAAAATAAATATATCTATATATATATATTTATATATATAAATATATATATATATTCAGTGCTTAGTGTGAAAATAACAGAAAATAATAACAAACTAGGCCTTATTGATTTACGATGTAAATTATGTGTCGAAAGAACTAAACAAAACTTGATTTAAAAGTATTATTGTACTATTTGTCTAATGACATGGGAGAATCAGGAATAAGAGATCCCGTGTTACTAGGAATGGTTGCTAGGATAGCAAATGAACTCGAATGCCGATTCCAATCCCAGTAATTCACTCATACCAAATGACACCTTAATAATATTTTTAACATTGGCTTCATTGAATCCATAAAGGACTCCTTCCATTGGCAGAGCCCGACATGACTGAATATGTTATTCAAACTTAGGGCTTCCAAAAATTTTAATATCAGGAATATGTATCCATTACTCTTGTGTTTGGTTTGTCAATGACAATCAAAACTTCCATTTTCACGTCTTGCCATTCCACTCTTTTCTCTATTAGTTTTGCCACCCGCTTCAACGCTGCGATCATGCCACCACCACCACTTAGCTACAATCAACATTTACATATGCATGCACATCTCAAGACGACCTCAGCATCAAGCCAATTCCCTATAGCTATTACTTTCCTGACACATTCACTGCCCCCACAGCCTCACCCAGCTATCAATCCCACCTGAACTACCACCATCACAATTAATTCGTTTAAAACACAAATTATTAATTTTTTTTTAATTTTGTCTTCAAGACCCAAATTATATACTTGATGTATTACCCATCTAGATCATGAAATTATATAACGGAAATTATGCCACAGGTTTATCAGATTAGCCGTAACAAACAAATATTTGAATTGTATTTTTATATATTAATTTATCAGGGGAGGGAATAGTGAAGACAAGCATGCAATTTGAAGAATGTGGTGTAATCAAGGAGACCTGCACGGAGACGGTTCCTTCAAATCACTTCAAAACCACAGGGTTAAATATGGAATGTCTGGGTGGCATAAGTTCCCTCTCTATATATATGCATAATTGTATATATGTGTGATCGATTGAGCCAAACTCACAATCTATCTCATTTACAAATTCAACAAATTAAAACTTACTAAATAACCAACTGCTTTAAAAGATTAAGGGCTCACAGGCAGACAAATTTGCCTTGCTCCAATAACCGTTACTAGACAAAGCAACAACCAAAATTATTGAGAATACCCACCAGACACAACTGCAATAGTGCAATCTATACAAGTTTACTTCCTTCCAACAAAGTTTGGCATACCCCACTTCTCCAAAAGAAAATAATTGAGCAAGCTAGAAGCCCAATAAATTTCCCCCTCTAGGAACTACAAAGTACAGCTAACATTCAGCATGTGGTATGTCAAATAAATGGCACTAAATGAATAAGGCCAAGGCTTAGCTCAAATGGTAAGAGCGAATCCTTACCAGGTGATGACCTAGGTTCAAGCCTTCTTTTTATAAGGGGGGGTGAAATCCTCTTATCCCCTTCTAGAGAGAGAGAGAGAGAGAGAGAAAGAATAAAAAATAAAAAATAAAAAAATAGGAATTAAATGAATAAACTTACGACACATTCCCTTGAAAACATACCCATTTAATGAGATGTATCATAGCAAAGTATTTTTAAAAGGTTGAAGTTCAACTATCAATGCTAAATCGCTAATAGGTAAAATGATAATCAACCAAACATAGCAACAATCACTCAATTAATATCACATTACACAACTTGTTGCAAATTAGCTCCATCAATTGTGTACCACAAGCGTGTGACTCATTTAATGAGCTTAACTCAAAAGGGCCATTGCCCTTTTTTGGCCAATTCTTAGTGGCATCCTTCAGAAGTGACTTGGGGAAAAAAGTCTATCAGACAGGTTTTCTGTAGTTTGACCATAAACTCCATTCTGGAGGAACATCTTCAACTATCTCTGTCTCTGAACCAAAAAATGCATTTTGTTTTATTAATTCTACCGATTTCCCTAAGATACAAAAAATACATTGACATAAACTTCCACCATTTTCATCCATATTAGTTAATCATATATTTGTAGACTCTCCCAGCACTTCCAGCATCTTCAATGCAAACCACCAGTATCATGTATACCACACTGCAGGTTTCGTAAAGAGATGACAGAAATCCAAGTTCTCTTTTTGAATGTCTGCTTACAATTTCATACACAATGATTTAGTTTCCCTTTCTGGTATATGCATGCATTATATTTCACTACTGATTTTTGTACAGAAAGAAACATTGGGAACATAAATCCAATTTTTTTTTGTCATAAACTCGTTTCTCACAATGTTTAAATACTAAGCTTTTACAAAGGACAAACAAATAACCATGTGTCATGAAAACAAAAGGGCAACCAGATAGGTGACATACTTTTTAAACAACAAAATATGTAATCATTTCTGATAAATAGAATCTAAAAGGGAAAATTTAATGATCCGAGCTTGAAATTTCTTTCAAATGGCTTTGAAGAATCTTCAAAAGAAGTAGAATTGTCTCATTAGTTTCAAAATAGCCCAGACAGAAATGGGAATGCCTGACACATTAAGATTTGTGAAGCGTAGGTGATTTCTATACCATGCACACGTGTATCAAATTGCCCACTTGTATTGGTGCAAGGCACTCAAACAAACTATAACACTGACATGCATGTGTGTACAATGATGTGAAAAGAAATGGACCACTAAGAATGTTCATATTAGATCTCTTAACACTGTTAGGGTAAAAATCTCCATCAACACAAAGTAATTGACCTTTAAAGGTCACATTGGCATAAAACATAAACAGAGAGAGCATATCACCAGAAAAAGTGTAAAAAAATTATAATAACAGTCGCATTTTGTAACTGATGTAAGAAATTGAAAGCAAATGTGCTTTCTACTAATCACACTTAAAGCAAGTAAAATCAATCTCAAAGTATATTGACATGGCAATCATTAGATAATATGAAATATGAGAGAGTTACTAATTTTCATCAATTCCAGGAAGTTAATAACTTTCGTCCCTATACTAATATTTTGTAGTCTTGAATTTGAAATAATATCATTTCCATAGATCACACAAGATTCATTTTGTTAATTAGGTTCAATCAAACTTCAATTTTCCAAAAAATAGATAAAACTTATACACTTGAAAGTGTTTGTCACTAAATTTGACGGCCTCCAAAAACTTAAAACTTCCAAACCAAATAGATAAGAAAGAACATCTTTGAACTATAGAATACGCTCAATAATTTTAGAATCGCACCGGATTTCAAATCTTCAATTACCAATGCCAAATCTAAGATAAAACTCAATCAAAAGAAGGAGATCATTTACCTTGAAACTTGGAAAACCCAAATATAGCGCAAGAAAGAGAGTGATGCAATGTTTGAAGTCTGTACGAGGCGTCGTAAATGCAATTCAATTAATTAGGGCTTCTTTTCGGTTGTTTTTGCTCTTCTTCTCTCTTCTTTTTTCCCCTTTTGTGATTCCACTTGGTTCAAAGGTGGTGCGATGAGATTGAGTTCACAATGGCTTTAAGGTGGCAATGGACGTAAGGCACGGTGTTTGCCAGTCGAAAGGTTTTTTAGTGTATTGGTTTCTAGATAGTGGCCGCCACACCAACCTTGTCGTGAACTGTAACACGTGCAGCGAATAGTGATTTGGTTAAAGTAAAACGACAAAGACCGACAATGAATGCAAACAAAAAGAAAGAGAGAATTGATATATTTAGAGCGAAACATCATATTTTATTAAATAACCAAAGAATGGTTTAATTCAAGAAATAAACCTCTTAGGTATGATTTAATATTACCTCCTAAATACGGTAACACAATATGGAAATAAACGGAAAATTATAGCAAAGAAACTCTAATTAAATTAATTGTGTTTACACCAGTATACGCTTTAAACACTTGGTTGTTTAACTAAAGGATAGATAAAGAAATTTAGTAAGAATTTTGTAATATTATTCAATAATTTAAGTGTATTTACTACAAGAAGTAAACTCTTTATATATGGTTGAATACATCCTAAATAAGTAACAAAACTAGGATTTACCATGTCTAACTTAAGGTAATAAAATAAAATAAACGAAAATTTACAATAAAAACCCTAATCAATTTAATTGCATTTACTCCTCATATAGACTTTAAATGCTGCATCATTTCTCCCCGACTAAAAAGAACTCGAGTCTCGTAAGTTATACTTCAAATAGCCCTACAAAAGCTTTAAATGCATATGGGAAAACTTCTCTTCGGTAATCTAGGCGGATGAGCTTTTATCCAAGTAAAAACCTTAGAAACCTACCATCTTTATAAGAAGACCAAATTTCTAAAAACCCGTAAAGTTAACTAAAATTTGTTTCTTAACATAAATGCTATGGAAACAAAATCTTAAATTTACGAACAAATAATCATAACAGTAACACATGTGACTTATCTAATCCAACATGCTTAAAGTATAATGAAAATTATTTTTTCCAAGACAACAAGTCAATAGTAACAATTCAACGTCAAGTCAAACAATTTAGGAACAAATTCATAATTCAAAACTACTCATCTAATGCATTATATAAATTAAGTCTAATCTCAAAATAACTAATAAAGTAAATAAAATGTATTCATTTTAAAATCATTATATGGAAATTCTTGGTTAAGCAACACCACTAATTATCTAGCCATTCAAACTAGCCCACATCAACCTGTATGGAGTATTACCTTTATGTGCAAATGCCCTGGATCGAATTGTTCGGCGAAATACATCTGATGGTAGCTTTGCTACTAAGTTCGCATGGCAACTCGTACGTTTAGGACACCGGTATCAGGATTCATACCGATTACTATAGAGCTCCATTTTGCCAGTCTCATTCTTCTGCTGGAGACTATGGCAGGACTTCATTACAGTAGATGTAGTTATTCAGGGGAGGATTGGATGTCAGTCGGCTTCTCGCTGTCAGTGTTGTTTCGAGATTGAGACTATCAATCATATTTTCACTGGCAGTAGTATCTCCAATCAGGTATGGCAACATTTTGGGGATATTTTTCAAATAACTATGAGTTTAGGAGAGGGGGTCAGACAGAGATTCCAGAGATGGAGGTACTCTGGACATTATGTTCGTTGTGGACACATTCGCATTATCATTCCGCTACTAATATTTTGGTACCTATGGACCGCTAGGAATGATGCGAAGCATTGGGGGGTTCGCATTGTAGCTAGACGTATCATTTGGAGAGTCTATCGCATGATCTCTTTTTTTCATTTGGGAGGACTGTTTCGAATAGTGCATTGGCAAGAGGATTTGACACTTGCACCCATATTTGGAATTTTTTTGGACCCCCCTTCCCCATCTCCCCCTATTCTAGTTTGGTGTCGTACTCCATCAGTCGGATCTGTCAAGATCGATACTTATGTATGCGTCAAAGATGGTTTAACGAGTAGGGGAGGCATCATCAAAGACCACGCAGGACACTGTATCAGGGCTTTCTCAACTTCGTATGGACTGTGTTTGATATTAGAGGCAGAGCTCCGGGCTATTCTTGATGGGATTTTACTAGCTCATGTACTTAGTTTTTCAACAATTTGGGTAAAGTTTGATTCTACAGTAGCTATTCATTGCATCACTAGAGGAGGATGACCATGGGCTATTTAGGGCATACAGACGTATCACAAAAATCATATCCTTCGACAGAGATACAATTTCTCACATTTACAGGAGAAGGAAACTAGGTTGCAGATGCTCTTGCTGCGGAAGGTTGGGATCATCGTCGATATCAGATATATTGACTACATGACCTACCACGACATCTTAGGGCACTAGTACAAATTGACAGACATGGAATGCCCAGTGCCAGATATTAATATTGATTTTTATTTCCAATTCATATTTTTGCCTTAAATTGCATTAGTCTTATTGTAAAGGAAGTAGTAATTCTTATATGGAAATTCTTGGTTAAGCAATACCACTAATTATCTAGCCATTCAAACTAGCCCACATCAACTTGTATGGAGTATTAACTTTATGTGCAGATGCCCTGGATCGAATTGTTCGGCGAAATACATCTGATGGTGGCTTTGCTACTAAGTTCGCATGGCAACTCGTACGTTTAGGACGCCAGTATCAGGATTCATACCGATTACTATGGAGCTCCATTTTGCCAGTCTCATTCTTCTGCTGGAGACTATAGCAGGACTTCATTCCAGTAGATGTAGTTATTCAGGGAAGGATTGGATGTCAGTTGGCTTCTCGCTGTCAGTGTTGTTCCGAGATTGAGACTATCAATCATATTTTCACTGGCGTAGTATCTCCAATCAGGTATGGCAACATTTTGGGGATATTTTTCAAATACCTATGAGTTTAGGAGAGGGGGTCAGATAGAGATTCCAGAGATGGAGGTACTCTGGACATTATGTTCGTTGTGGACACATTCACATTATCATTTCGCTACTAATATTTTGGTACTTATGGACCGCTAGGAATGATGCGAAGCACTGGGGGGTTCACATTGTAGCCAGACGTATCATTTGGCGAGTCTATCGCATGATCTCTTTTTTTCATTTGGGAGGACTGTTTCGAATAGTGCATTGGCAAGAGGATTTGACACTTGCACCCATATTTGGAATTTTTTTGGACCCTCCTTCCCCATCTCCCCCTATTCTAGTTTGGTGTCGTACTCCATCAGTCGGATCTGTCAAGATCAATACTGATGTATGCGTCAAAGATGGTTTGACGAGTAGGGGAGGCATCATCAAAGACCACGCAAGACACTGTATCAGGGCTTTCTCAACTTCGTATGGACCGTGTTTGATATTAGAGGCAGAGCTCCGGGCTATTCTTGATGGGATTTTACTAGCTTATGTAATTAGTTTTTCAACAATTTGGATAAAGTTTGATTCTATAGTAGCTATTCATTGCATCACTATAGGAGGAGGAACATGGGCTATTTAGGGCATATAAACATATCACAAAAACCATATCCTTCGACAGAGATACAATTTCTCACATTTACAGAGAAGGAAACTAGGTTGCGATGCTCTTGCTGCGGAAGGTTGAGATCATCGTCGATATCGGATATATGGACTACATGACCTACCACGACATATTAGGGCACTAGTACAAATTAACAGACATGGATTGCCCAGTGCTAGAGTTTGACTTTTATTTTTACTTCGAATTCCTAATTTTGCCTTATTTTGCATTAGTTCTTATTGTAAACGAAGTAGTACTTCATCGTTTACTGCTTTAATTTTCGTCGTTTATTTTAACTATAAGGGAAGTAGTACTTCCTTATTTATTGATTTCATTATTTTCATGTAACCATGATATTCCTCCACCACAAGTGAGGACAAATTAATAAAATCTCGAAAGTACCGCCCCTCCTTTAATTAAAAAAAAATGGAGTGAGGAGCAAGTATTAAACGAAAATACTAGGGAAGATACATTTTACGTAGTTCCATCAATATAAATATTTAAGCACAAGTTATATATCATTTCATAAAAAAAAATTCTCCAAGAATAGTCAAAGGTCAAAACGGATACTTTACACATTTCTATCATCTTTAATTTTTGAAGGAGTTAGCATTTCATTTTATATTAGTTACCAAAGATAGAATAGCATTTTATGAATAGTCCTTGTGCAAATTAATTATATCCAAAGAAACTATCCACTTGCACTTTGTATCATGTTTCGTAATTGAAGAACGCTAGCATTGGAAAAACATGCCGCTTAGTCTCTCTATATACCTGTCCACGCATACAACTTAGCCCATGTTTGAGACACATTAAAATTTTCATTCTCATTCTTCTACTCATTTTGCAACCACATTTTTCAATAAAATAATATTTTTCATCACATCAATAACTTTTCCTTCTTTTTCGACCACATTCTCCATCAATCTACTATTTCAAAATATATTCTTCCAAAATAATGTAGCTCAAACACACCCTTAATAAAATTTAATAAACTTATGCCATTAATCAATAATTAAAAAAATCAATTAGGACTATATGTTATAAACCAAATAGACAATAATAGGCATCCATTAATTGCACTACAATTTACCACACAATTCATCATTTATGGCTAAGTACTAGTAAAGAGCGAAGGACGTGGAGGTTCAAAGGAAACCCCCACCATTTGAGAATTTGAAACGTAATGAATCAAATTCTCTCATTGTTGAAAATGAAGGGGAGATTACTTGTATTAGATTTTTTTTATAATTTATATTACTTAATAGGATTTTTTCAAACTATACAAAACAGTTCTGTTTGCTTTTAAGGTTTTTTAAGCATCGAAACCTAAACCAAACATTTCATAATTGGTTTTGTTCAATTCAAAACCAAAACATTGACAGGTCCACATGGACTCAAACAAATTATTTGGTTCAATTTTGCATTTCAGCAGTATTTTTCCCTAACTTCCACACTTTGATTATTGAATAGAATTTCAATATTCCTCTAAATCTCTCAATTTCCCTCTCATTCTCTCTTCCGTCTTCCCTCTTTCTTCTCTTCATTTGTGTTAGTTGTCACAGAGTGAGAGATTTGAAGAGTAATTGAGTGAGAAGAAAGATTGGGATTTGGGGCATTTGGCTATGTGGTAATTGTTAAGACGGTATATGGAAAAATGAGAAGAGAGATTGTGTGATTAATAAAGTTTGTTTTGAAATTATTATTTTTTAAATTAAAAGGAAATCAGAAAGCTCATAGGGGCCAATGCATCCCCTTGCCACTGAAAGAATAGCATTATTGTTATGGACTAAAAAAGAAGGAATAGGTGACAAACCTCATAACAATCCCCTGTTAGCAATGTACGTTGGATTCTCCAAGAAACGGTGAACACTGGTCAACTCTTTAGGCATGGTGAGAGAGCAACGGTAGATCACATGCCTTCAGATGTTGATTAATATTTCGAAGAGATTCTCAAATAATTTGCAATGGTCATTCCCACACTATTACTGATGCCAGAAACCTAAAAGAGGTAGACAAATCTAGAAATGTAATATGCTAGATCAAAATGACAATAAAACTAAAAAATTCCACGCATGCACATGCTCGTATAGAGTTTGATCATATTAGATTCAGAACCATTATCACAACTATCAAGAGTATAATTTATTTCTTATATTTTATTCTAGTTCAAGGATGAAATACACAACCAATAGCATTAATGAAAAATAAAAAATTAATAACGTCAAACATATCTTACAGAAAATGAGGTATAACTACATACTAGTGTGAGTTGCATTTCTCCATCTACCTTTGGGGACCAAGATCTGAACATAATCAAACCTTATCTTCCATCATTTATCACTCAGACAAGATCTGCAAAGTGATGACATTAACAGAAGCTTTTTGCCAACTGAAACTCATAAAACAACTGTTTATATGCCTATTTCGTTCTCTCAATGTAATTTTACATCTCTACAAGCTTGCAGTATCTTATATAATCCAATGAAGATACTTTTATTCAATCTACAAAATACCAGTCTAAGTTTAAGATGAAATTGTGATCTGAATGGTACCATTTCATCAACAATTTAGGAATACAAGATCTAACAGCAAGATCTAATCTAAAGAAAAATGTTAGCAGTGTTGAAAGCTCTATTTTGGTTTAGATGCTATGAGCTGTCAGTGGTTACTGGTTAGCGAAATAATAAAATAATAAAATGAAGTACATATCAGAAGTTCTCCTATTCACTTCTTTTCACATTGTCTAATACAGGCAAATTTAATCTGAACCATCAGATTTCTCGATACTTTATTTTTCATATTTGTCCACGCTGCAGTAAAAACCAAAAGGCAAACAACAGAGCATGTGCATTTTGACTGTGAGGATTACAAGAAGTTCGAACAAGCAAGGAATATTAATTACACTCAAGAAAAGAAGGTGAATATCAACATTTGTAAAGGCTAATATTCGACACAAAGACATGGACCACAAGGAAACAGTGATGCACCCTTTTGAATTGCTGAGCAGATGGATTAAAAAGAAGCCCTTTAAAAGCGAAAATTTATAAACGGTAAGTTAGATGTTCATTCAATGTTTATCCTCTATCCAACAGATAGGGTTATGCAGCTGTCAGTGTGTAGATCTATAATGTTGCAAAAATTTTGAAAATATCATCAGTCAGTAATTAATAGATAACCTAAAATGTCTTGGAGAAACACAACCGGGATCAACAAGGGAATTTGGCAGAGGATAACCTTAAAATTTAATTGTCGATTTATCGTGTATCTTTGAGATTCAACACAGAGGAAATTTGAAAGAAATGCAGTAACAAAAAAGGTGCATGTTGTGAAAAGAAAATTAATTGCAACTGTGATACCATGCCTTCATGTCAACTTGCTAAAACAGACCAACCACCACCACCCAAGTGTGTTATTCCAGTCCCTACATGCACACATTGAGCGAGTTACATGCGCCAAGTGCAAATTCCTCTTAACTGAAGCTGTTCAACCCATTACCTGATGTGTGTTGCAATTGTTGGTTTTTGACACTGCATCATCATTGCTATTGTATCTAATTCAAGCGAGACTTGTAACCACGATAAAATGAACTGGATTCACTTTGGTGCATAGAAGGCTTTTTAATGTTTTTTTAATTACAGAGCCTAGAGACATAAATCTTTTTTTGATAAGAGAGCCTAGAGACATAAATCGACAACAAAATACACAGCTTTCCCAACTTAATAAGCAAATAAAAGGTTATTAGATCTATTTGAAAATAAGAAATGAAATAGGATCCTATAGTCGTGATGACCAATCCTCCAGAACTGACAGACTCCCAGTATCTCATGACATATGAAAAGAGAATTCTGATGATGCCAACAATTCCATTCAGCAAGAACCATTCCAGATCAAAATCATCAGTTTTAAGATTAAGCGGGCTGTGCAGAGATAAAACCACTTTCTATAACAAATATGAATTTGTGAAAGAAGTTTTGTAGAGAATGGAGGGACAGCAGTGGGGGTACCTATAGGTGGATAAATCCCGGAACTGAGATAGAAATTAATTAATAACACGTAGTAGTTAATAGAATATCAAACACAAGACTTGAACATTTCCCTACCCAAAAGATGGTGAAAGCCTCTAGTTACTACAGATAAGAAAACAAAAAATAAGGATTAGAAGAAAGATAACATTGACAGCAGTAGATTAATTAAAAGCTATGAAAATTACAAATTAATGAGAATAACTCTACAAATCAGAGGTCATACGCATTCTAGACCAATAATGAGCAGATAGATCAAATACATACCTACTACAACACATACTCTTGGAGAATTTCTTCAAGACACTCATGCATCAACTTAAGTATTATTAAGGATAGCAGAAAGCACGTTTAGAATAGCTGAAGATTTTATAACGCTTTCACATTAACTTTCATGCCAAAATTCTAACATTAATATTCATTAATTACAGCAGAAATTCTCCACTGATGTCAGAAGAATTTAAAAAATATTATATTAAGATCCGTTAACCTAGTTTTATTATGTTAAATGTAATAGGTTAACTCGTGCGATTTAACAATTCCTATGTGCTTTGCAGGATCCTAGCAGTTCATGCATATTCCTCCAGGTTAGCTTTTTATGTTTGGAATCATATTACCAGAGAAATTGTAAGATAGCCTTCTCGTGTTAAGATCTATATAGAAAAGTTTTACCTCTGTCATGGTGTTCATGTTCCTCCAGTTAAGGAACATAAAATGACATAGGTTTGTTGTATCCTTGCATGGTCTAATTGGCATGTATTGACACTCGGTAAGAAAACTGCACTCTGTATACCAACCATTGGTTTCATCTCTGCGTAGTGCTTCAGATATTGTAGGAGATGTGGTTTTCCTGACCAAAAAGTCCAAACAAGACTACCGTTTTAGAAAGGAACACTTATCCTTTCAGGTATCAAAGGAATTAACTCATCAATCTCATGTTTGCTTCTAATGATCGTAAATCAGAATATAAAGTAAATTGACAAATGATGGGATTTGAAGAGGGTGATTAGACTAGAGCTCGTGATATTAAAGATGTATATCCAAGGAGCTGATAATTTGGTTCATGGTTCTTTCCTGTTGGCTTCTTGTATAACAACTGCGTATTTGGTGGTCTAATATGAAGCTGCTGTATCACTCAAACAAAGTTTCTGCTTGCAGTGTGAACCAGGAAAGGCATGTAAATTGTATACATCGACCAAATGCTTAGTCAGCATCATCAAATCAACACCCATAAACTTGCTCCATGACAAGATCACTTTACCCATTTTGAACGAAGGGAAGAAATTTCACCTGTTGAGAAAAATAATCAAGACTTCAGGAAATTATACAGAAAAAATTCATTATTTTCCACAACAAACTAAATAAAATACAAATAAAGCAAATACCTTGTCACTGTCACCTAGTTTTGTTTCTCAATTGTTCATAGAATTTACTGTTCAAACATTTAAATAGCAAATCAAACATAATTAAAAATCTGAATATCAAACCAATCATAAATATTGTTTCAAATATTGAAAATTCATCAGAAAATGTTGAGAATGCAATTCAATTAAAAGTGAAACTGTTATTATATAAGTTAAGAGGTAGAATTATTACCAAATCGAGGCTCTGAATTCAGTCTCTATATTTTGAAGTGACCAAAGAAAACAAAACCTGTACACAAATTCTCTGTCACCCCATCTCAAACACCCAACCCAACTCTGGATTGAGTGAAATTGCCTTTTCACAGCAGATAGGTATAATCGCAGCGCCATTGATAAGCAGACCAAAGAAATTTCTAAACGATTTTTGATAGTTGTGGGGAAATGTAAAAATATGAATTTACAAGTATTCTCAATGTTTTTAATAACGATAATCGAGAACATAAAATATTTTGGAAATGTAGCCCTTATTTGATATACTAGACTACTAGTGGCTGCACGTGCATCGTTTTTATTTGAGTCTAGATTAGTCTTGCACATACACCTTTTTTATTTGAGTCTAGATTAGTAAAGGCACGTCCAGCGTTTTTATTTGAGTCTAGATTAGTCTCGGACATACACCTTTTTTATTCGAGTTTAGATTAGT
>OU503045.2:9459804-9477592 GCA_912172775.2 Fraxinus pennsylvanica
AATCCCAAACTCGTAGCATTATCCAGAATTTTTATCATATGGTTGAAACTCAATTTCATACCAAAATAAAAATTATAAGATCTGACAATGGAATTGAATTCACCATGACTGACTTCTATCATTCCAAAGGTCTCATACATCAGGTTAGTTGCGTTGAAAGACCCCAACAAAATGGCATAGTGGAACGTAAGCATCAGCATTTGCTTAACGTAGCTAGAGCCCTCAAGTTCCAGGCAACTCTTCCTGATAAATTTTGGGGAGAATGTGTTCTTACAGTTACCTATCTCATCAATTGTATTCCCAGCTCTTCTTTGGCTCACCTTATGAAATTCTCTTTTCCACCAGACCTATCTATCACCATCTACGGGTTTTTAGTTCTCTATGCTATGCTTCCACTCTTCATAGAAATAGACACAAGTTTGATCCTCGTGCTGTCCCTTGTGTTTTCATTGGTTATCCACCACATATAAAGGGATATAAATTGTATAATCTGCGTACTCATGATGTTTTCATATCCAGGGATGTTGTATTCCATGAATCTTTGTTTCCCTTCAGTAATCCTTCATTCTTAAGTGTTCTTGAATGTCCAGATGCTAATTACAATGCAGCATCTCCTCTCCCTCTCTTTCGCATTTCTTCTTTCTCCTTTCCAGAACTCTCAGAACTCCCTACTTCAGTTTCTTCTGCCACCTCTAGTTCTCCATCTCAGGTACCATTAGAAGAGTTTCATAGTCCACAATCTATTTCCTAAACTCCTTTATTCTCTTCTTCTGTTCCTTCACCTATCTCTTATTCTTCTCCTTCTTCACATATTCCACCCAACTCTCCTCACAGATCTAGTAGACCAAGGAAACCACCCAGCTATCTTGAACTTTTTCATTGCAACCTTGCCACTCAGTAGTCTTCCAATCCTTGTCCAACTTCTTATCCCCTGTCTGCTAGCTTAGGCTATGATTCTCTCTCACCTGTTTACATGGCCTATGTGTTGTCACTCTCCACTACTTCTGAACCACGATCCTTCTTGGAGGCTTCTCAATCACCAGCCTGGTGCCAGGCTATGGATGCTGAGTATCAGGCTTTGGTTGCCAACAACACATGGACCATTGCTCCCTTACCTGCAAATAAGAAACCTGTTGACTGTAAGTGAGTTTATAAGATCAAGCTTAATCAAAATGGGACTGAGGATAGGAAGAAAGCTAGACTAGTGGCAAGAGGATTTACTCAACAAGCAGGGCTGGATTATCAAGAGACTTTTTCCCCTGTGGCAAAACTGACTTCAATTAAGGCTCTTCTAGCAGTGGCTGCCGTAAAAAATTGGCATCTTTATCAACTTGACATTAGCAATGCCTTTCTTCATGGTGATCTTGAAGAAGAGGTCTATATGAAACTTCCACCAGAATATGAGCAGCAGGGGGAAGATGGTACACAATTGGTATGTAAGCTCAACAAGTCTATCTATGGCCTCAAACAGGCATCGAGACAATGGAACACAAAGCTGTCTTCATTCATCACTTCCCAAGGTTTTGTTCAATCCAAGTCTAATTACTCCTAGTTCAGTAGAAGGACTGGCTGCTCATATACCGTAGTCCTCATCTATGTTGATGACATAATAATAGGGGGAAACGATTTGACATACATTGAATTTTTTAAAAGGTGTCTTGATAATCAATTTAAACTGAAAGACTTAGGGATTTTGAAGTACTTTCTGGAGCTTGAGGTGGCGATATGCCCTAAAGGAATATCTATATGCCAATGTAAGTATGCGTTGGAAATACTTGAGGATGCTGGATTCTTGGGCTCAAAGCCTGCAAAGTGTCCCATGTTACAGAACATAAAATTGACTAAAGATGAGGGAGAGTTAATTGATGATCCAGGAATGTATAGGAGGTTAATTGGCAAGTTGCCATACTTAACTATCACAAGACCAGATTTATCTTTTGCTGTGCAAGTCTTGAGCCAATATCTTGAGTCTCCCAGAAAACCTCATCTGATTGCTGTGCATCACGTACTCAGATATGTGAAAGGGACTCCAGGACAAGGTTTATACTTTGTAGCTGATTCCAACCTTGAACTTAAGGGCTTTTGTGATGCAGATTGAGCCTCTTGTGTGGATACCAGAAGATCTGTTACAGGCTTCTGCATGTTTCTTGGTAAATCCTTGATATCTTGGCGATTGAAGAAACAACATACCATCTCCAGATCTTCAGCTGAAGCAGAGTACAAGGCAATGGCTGCAACAGTCTACGAAATAATTTGGCTCAAGAAGGTGTGACAGATTTAGGAGTGGAACATCCTAAGGCAGCTCTTCTATTTTGTGACAATCAGGCAGCGTTACATATAGCAAGTAATCTTATCTTCCACGAAAGAACGAAGCATATAGAGTTAGATTGTCATTTGGTGAGGGAGAAGGTGCAATCAGGTGACATCAAAACTATGCATTTGTCTACACAGAATCAATTGGCAAACCTACTGACGAAAGCTGTAGCAGGAGCTAGATTTAGAACCTTGTTAACCAAGATGGGTGTCTTGAATATCCACTTGCCATCTTGAGGGGGAGTCTTGTGGTGCATTACAGCTGAAGCCAACATGTTTGCTTACTTAGCTTTATTTCCGTTAGGAGTTAGTTCAAAGTTGTTGAGGGTTGCTGAGCTGTCACCATACAGCTAGCAATTAGCTTGTAAATATTTGTGTATATATACTCTTGTAAATTCACTTCCACTGTAATGAGAAAATTCACTTTCACGTGAACCTCTTTCCTTCCAAATCTGCTGAGCATCATCTCTGCAATTAGGTATCAAAGTCTATACAGACGTCAAAATTAAACAATAACATGGGAACACTAACAATAGACTTAGATGGGAATATAGCAAATCCATTTCAGCTCAGTGCAAGCCACATTCAACCTTCAAAAGCAGCACATCATCGACTTGTTTATAATGCTTCTTATACTAAATGTTGTGCAGAAGAGGAGGTGGATATACCTTCCTATACATTTAGCCTTCAAAAGCAGCCTTCGAAATGCCTGTTGTGTAGAAGAGGAAGTGGATATCCCTTCCTTTCATACCTTCTAGCTGAACACATATATCCAAAGTCAAGTTTCCATTAAAATTTCTAAATACCACTCCAAATATTTCTTTATGCACAGATCAAATGAAATCATAATAAAACGAATTTATCCCATATACAAATCCTAATGTCAGTGGCTTGAGAAATGACATTCGATAATCTTCCTTTTTCTCTGATATATGGGTGCTTTAATAAATAATACTAGAGCAAGACAAGTGTGATTGAGAGGGCAGGGACATCTTATGAAATTCAAGATTTCGGTCGGGATTTTGCAGGGATTTTTAGGATTCTTCATGAAGTTAGGGGCGAATTTGTTTCCTTTTGGGGGCTACACAGAAGCGAGTTCTTAGACTGCTGGGATTTTAACGATCTTGGCCCAGTTGGCCTAGTTTAAAGTTTGTTACGTGCCACGTCGGATTTCCGTCCACCACGTGACACATTCTGTTAGTTGAAGTTCGCGGTAATTAAATGGGTGATGGATGGGTAAATAATTGAATGGACGGGTGAGCAACAAGTTATATTTGATAATTCAATGAGCAAGTAGTAATGCAAACTAAAGTTGGATGAGTATTGATTAAATTTACTTTTTATTATCCAAGCATTTTATGGAACTCGCTATTATTCCGACTAAAAAATACTAATAAATCTACGAGATGAAAATTTAATTTGATATCTTAAATACTAATAGAACTTGGGTCTAATTAGATTAAGCTTCCATTTGATAAATTTATAAATGATTTATAAATAGGAATAATAAAAGCATATAGTATTAGTTCCTTAATGCAGCATCATGTGCTTGCTGGCGGTGGACATTATTTCATTTAATTTGTTTCACTTATCTGAAGTTTCCACATTGAATACCCACTGATAGGAGAGACATGCATAAATTTGAACAGATGTATACACCCAAAGACCCGATGACCAAGCTTAATAATGTAGGTGTTTGTGTGATATGATTTCACATATTTTCCTTTTATGGTAAATGAGAATTGAGAAGTAAGCACTTAGAGATGGGATTGTTAAGATTTGTGATTTCATCTTAAAATGTCAACCTTATTAAGAGGAATATCTCAAACTCAAATTGGTCTATGTTTTTCATTTTTATTCGATGTGTGATTTTATCATTTAACATGTTCCCATAATATGGTGGCTCGTTTAAGCAGACCAATCTTGAAATCCGTGTGCTCAATTTTTTTGAGTCTTAATCGAATCGAATTGCTAGTTGGAGCTTGATGAGCTCCAATACTATGTTAAGATTTGAGGTTCTATCTTAAAAAGTGCTTAATAAGCTCTAATACCATGTTAAGATTTGAGATTCCATCTTAAAAAGTCAACTTTATTAAGAGGAATAGTCCAAACTTTTATAAATTGGTCTATGTTTTCATTTTTATTTGATGTGGGATTTTACCGCTGATGGAATCTATTTTGTTGATATTTGAGGAAAAGGAAGAGAAAGCCTATCTAGTTGACACACATTTTTACAGTACATTTAGTCCATTTTCTACCACCATAAGCTTATATTGTGAAGTGTTGTTTGATTTTAAATCAATTATTAGGCCCCTGTTTGGTACATATTAAAATTTTCATTTTCATTCTCCTACTCATTTTCAATCAAACATTCTTCAATAAAATAATATTTTTCATCACATCAATAATTTTTTTTTCTTTTTCAACCACATATTCTCCATTAATCTACTATTCCAGAATACATTCTTCCAAAATAATGTGGTTGAAACACACGAGGAATAGTTTACCAAAGTTTTTGGTGACTGTCCTTGTTAACTTGAGATTTTACGATCTTCTACCAAATATTTTATGCAGCTTAATGAACTTAGTAGTTCTATATTTCTTGTGCTTCGACCACAGCCTATGCAAGGTGGCCTTCAAGACAACAAACAAAAGACTAGTAAAAGTTTTGAACAGTACTTCCTGTTATAAAAGAGAATAGAATATGGACAAGACTGTTTTAATTGTGTGAAGTCTGCCCCTTCCAGCCATTTGAATATTATTCCGAGCTGCAGCTTGCATTCTTGCAGCTATTGTAGCATGATCTCTGCGAGAGTCCACCTAATAATTAAGTTCATATAATTAACTTATTGAATAAAATCACTATGGCCGAAATCATTGTTAGGCTATAAACATGGGGAGATTTCATGTGGTTACTTGTTTGGCGGATGTCTGATTTTGTGTTTATGATTGAATTGACTATTCGAATCATTTATTTTTAAATGGACCATTGAACTTAGTTCTACAGCAGGGGATGGAGAGCATACCTGCAGGATGAGCACGGGACATCAAGTGAAGCTATGGACTATATGCTAGCTATGTAATGATCTCTACTGTTGCACATTTACATCGGTTATTAGTCTGTTCCTTTTAACGAGCATGATTCTTGCAAGGATGTGCTTATCATCTCCTTTTGTTAATGGATGCACTTCGCCAAGCTTCTAACGTATATATAATCTTTGTGATTGAATGACGTTTTATCTCTTCCCCTCTCTTCTCTTCTTCATTTTTTTTTTTTTGTTTTGATACGCTCTGATATGTATATATATGTATTTTTTAATTTTTTTTTTCATATTTTTATATTTTTTAAATTTCTGATACATTTCGAATACTTATTTTTAATTATTTTCGATACATATCAGATATGTTAGAATACGTGAAGAAGGGTTTTATTGATTTTAAACTCTTTTGAAACTCATTACTATCGGCTATAGATTGACAAAAAAAAAAAAATTACTTAATAAATAACTATTGTTATTAATCAATAACTTATTGAAATGGATAATATTTATTGAAAATACACAACTAGAGTTTTAATTTAATTGACAACTAGAGTTTTTTTATTATTGGAAATACACAATAATATTAAATCTTTTAATATTTGTAAACATGTAAAACCATGTTAATATTGATAAATATATTTTTATTATTGAAAAAGATGATAGTATTAAATCTCTATTCTAAAGGAGGATTCAAAATGTGGGATATTGTCGTAGATGAATCTATCATTAGATGAGCAAGAGTTAGAGAATGTTATTTTTAATGATAATGAAGAAGTTGATGTTGGTGATGTTGAAGAAAATGAAGTTGGAACAATTAAGGATTAAGATAAAATACATCATCATCATCATCATCATCATGTTTTTGTTTTAATTTTTCTTTTTCTATTCGCATATCCTAATTTTTTTAAAAAGTTGTATCATCGTAATTGTATCGTATTCGAATTATGTATTCAAATTTGTGCTTCCTAGATTTTAAGTAAAACTTCTTTTTAGAAGAAAGACAATGGCCTAGCTTTTTGGCTCCAGTAGGAAGCATTACATACTCGGCTCCAGTAGAATAGCATCATTTCTTAGAACTAGAATGTCTTTTGCTTTCTGTTATAATTTGTTAGATGTTATGAGATTCTGACATTTTAATGCAGGAAGGGCTTTTGGATTCCTAGATAACGAGTTATTTTCCCTCTGTTGTTAGTGGAGGATGAGTCCACTAATGAAAATGATTAGTCTTCTCAGTGAAATCTTTGAATACAAAATGGTATGGGGTACATGGCAATAGTTCATGTCCACACTGCATCTGTGTACAATCAATAATGTGCTCATATCACTGTTGTTATACCGTGTCAATTTAAACAATTATGTCAACAATTTCCATTTTATAGTAATCTAAAGTTTGTTTAACTCATCATTTGAAATTTTTCAGGGGTCTCAGTAAATCTGATCGTCAAGGGAGAATTGATGCCTATGCTGCTATGGTGAGCAATCATCAAAATCATTTTTTGCTATGCTGTTTTTGGCTATAAATTCATATTTACAAAGTATGGCACTACTGGCTATCATTTGTTAAAAGATTTTTACATTATTTGTAGATGTAGACACACATGGATACATATTCTACGTATTGTATTCGTTTCAGTACACTACTTTGAGTGAAAGTAGAATTTTCTTATTTACTTTGGTCCTAAAAAAAGATAATTTGTATGTGATGCGTTTCTCTTTTTCTTGATTTCAGAAGGTGCTCGAAAGATATTTCTCGCATTCAGGACTGGGTATTGAACTCGTATTACCGAAGCAGGTGGAACTCCAAAACAAGCTTTGTCAAGGTCCACCAAAAGATGTTGATTTTTTCCCAGAAGAATCCGCTGGTTGATATGTTCTGGCACAAACTTCGTCGGAGGACCTCCACGAGTTTTGGAATCTGTTCATAATATCAAAATAATCTGTAGTACGTGTTTGATAAGTGTTCTGTGATTATTGATTAATGGTTCATTCTACCTGTATCAACAGCCTTGTGCAATAGTAGAATATTAATATAATGTAAAATGATTTATATGATTATAATTATCAGTATGTACACATTAGTTGCAATTTAGACTCTGTTTGGAAAAATGTATATATATAAATGGTTTATATAAATGGATAGAAATTATTGGTGCATAAATGGATAGTACTTGTAGGTTTCATTGAAATGTGTGGTTGAAAATGCAGCTTGAGTTATAAATTTGCTCATCACAGGCTCTATATTTATAATTTTTAGTAAGGATAGCAAAGCAACACATTTTTTCATGTCTGGCCAAATTCTTAAATAATGTGATGTTCTTGATACCAGTTCAAGGATGTTAAGGGAACAATAGATTTTCTATGGAGAAGCTTGACGGTATTATTTATTGTCTGAATGTTTGAAAAGATACTACACATTTGTTTGATTCCCATTATTTTCAAAATATATATTTTTCTCTTTTATTTTCAACTATACATTCTTCAAGAAAATAATATTGCACGTAAATCCAAACTTTTTTTTTATTTTTAAGTGCACATTTTCCATCGAAATACTATTTCAAAATGCATTTTGAGCCCAAAAAAAAAAGGGGGGGGGGGGGGGGGTTCAAACCCTCTCCAACCTGGGGGGGGGGGGGGGGTCCAAGTTGGTTGGTTTGGGTCACATTATATTGTGAACCATGTAAAGAGTGTGTAAGCGCATGAATAAGTAGATGCTAACTAGTCAGTTTGAGATCCAATTTTATTTTAGGTTTTTAATGGAAAAGTGTTAATAGTGAGTTGAAATAGAATAAGATTGGTCCATACCGAATAAAAGATTTTTTGTTACTAATTTAAACACGAATCTATAGGATAGGGAAGTTTCAATTGAAATAATTTTGTACCACCCTTGGTTTCATAAGAAGATGGATTAATTTTCAAAGGACCAAAGCTGGGAGACTTGAGGGATGATATAAAGGGGAAGAGTTGAGATGGAGAACAGCCAATTATTCCATGCATTTCACAGCGAAACTGTCGGATTGTAGCAATTAAGATGCGACTCTTCATTTCTAGGTATATTCCCATTCTTATGCTAAAATGGGAAAAGTACAATTATTGAGAGTGATAAAATCTAGAGAATTATTGGCCCACATTAGGCTTTTGAGAAGCCTAAAGGAGCTTGCTCAAAAACTGTTTTTGGATATGCTTGATTAACTTTATTAAAGTAGTTAGAAAGTGCTTTTAGGGAACTCATCAGTGTAGATTCATCTAAAAGTTTTTCGAAGGAGAGATTTTTTTAAAAATTAGCTTTCAAACACTAATTAAGTTGAGCTAGATTTCTCAAAAAAGTTATTCTACAAGAAGTAGAAGTCCTCCCAAATGAACACTTTATATCACTAAACACGATATGATACCACAATAGTCTTTTTGCTGCTAACGATACCATATCGAGCAATATTACTTGCAGATGGGCCCTGGAATGAAGAGATTTAAGAAGAAGAATATAATGATGTCAAATCAGACAAGAAGCTGTTATTCCACACACTACACAACACCCCAACTTCACACAACTATTAAGAGGAGTGTACACTCAATAAATAACACATGGTGTAAAAATGAAATAAACTGCACAAACGTTTTACATAAAAGAAAGTCTAAATCTTTACTGCTCTCTTTATTGTCTTAATGAAGCTGTTTCTGGCCACTGCAAGATCCTCATTGTAATCATCATCATCATCACCATCAAGCACTAATGGCTTTTTCCTTATGCAATCCACTCTCTTTTTCATACCTTCCAATATCAGAGATGGAGAAGATGGAATTTGGCGAAATGATCTGAAACTCTCTGACCTCGAAAGCTCCCTTTCTTTTCCAACTTTTCCTCGTCTCCCATTCTTCTCTTCAGCACTACTAGTTTTCCCTACTTTTTTGCCATCAGAACCCGATTCATTAACTTTACTTCTCTCTGGTCCTATCTTGTATGGTGGATTCTTTAATGGAGTGTTTTTATTGCTTGTATTAGCAACTTCACTCTTTTTCTCATCTTCTTTTTTGTTATTCGACTTTGATTTTCTTGCGTCTATTTCAGCAATCTCTTTTGCTTTCTCACTATTTTCCTCAATCTGATTCAAACACTCTGATTCCTTGACTCTTGAAACTTCGATCTTCTTGTCTGGATATATTAGGTTCAGCTTCCGGATTAATTTCTCAGTCTCACTAGGTTCATTTTCATTAGCTTTTTGAGACTTTAACTCGGTATCTTCTCCTGAATTCTCCAACAATAGTTGAAGCCACTTCTCTACATTTCCTTTCCCGCGTTCCTTTCTACTCTCTTCATCCTCATTTCCATCCGGTTCACAATGAATCGGGAATCGAATGGTGTATATTATCCCTCCCTCTTGTATCTCCAACTTCTCAAGTGCTTCCTCGATTGGTTTATTGTCTGGTGTTGCAACCATGGCTTCATTACATTTCTGAGGCTTCACTATTCGTATTTTGTTAATTTCTTGCTCTTGTTCGTCCTTCAGTGGTAAACTTGCTGATGAAGCCCTCTGCTCCTCCTCCAAGAATTCCCAGAGCTCCTTATGTACAGGGACCCTGGACTCCGTTCCTGGCAAGTACAGGAGGGTCTTATCATCTTTACTTGTTAAAGAAGTATCGTTTATTTCCATCTGTAGTCGTGCCTTCGGATCATTTCCTGGCAAATACAGGACGGTCTTATTGTCTTTCTCTTCGTCTGTGGTATCGTCCATCCTTGATCTTTTCCGTGCCTGATCCCATTCAGGTCTTATCTGTTTCTCCAGTTCATCTTTTTGTTTATATTTCCTGTGAAGATCTCTCTCAGCCGAATCACAGATTGCTTTTTGAGCTTGAAGTCGAGCCAAAAGGGCACTGGTTGCTGCTTGATTCAACCTTACTTGTTCTTTGTAGACAACACTCCTGCATGATGAAAACAAATCAAATAATTCAACTTGATCCAAAATTCATGTCACATTTCAACTCATAAGGTCTGGTGGTCTCGTCGCCACCCATTTGTCAAAGTTGCAAGTCAAGCGTTTGATGGAAAATTAATCGATCCTACATGTGAAACGGCTTGTTGAAGACATAATTCAAATAAATAAATTTGTTCCGTCTCTAACAAGTTTAAGGTTTTAGATGAGGTACTATCTAGTCTGTTTTTTAATGATCTTATTAATTGAAAAAATTACCACTACAAGCTAGCAAACACAGCATAAAAGAAAAGCACATGGAAGAGGGAAAACACAAGTTTAAGTGGTTCGGCTAGATTGACTATGTCAATGGGAGAGGGAGAATCAAATTCACTAATTAAAACTTCAAACTATACACCCTTTTCACTCTCTCAACCTTTCTTATAGCACAATACACAAGTCCAAAATTTTCCTCGCTTTTTCTTCTCTCTCACTTTTTCCTTCTTTGTTTATTTACTTCGTTTCTTTGATTTTAATAATCGAACTTAAGCTTTTATAAGAGGTGATGCAATGATATCTAGTTAGGTTTTAATGATCTTACTGGTGCATGGCATCTCGAATCATCTTTTCTAATACTGCTCTGTAGGAGCACTGTGATTCAGCTAGTTGCCGACACTTTTCAGCTCGTCTTCTTCTCTTCATCAGCACCAACTCGAGGTCTTGGATGGTAGCCTTCTCTTCCTCAGTCTTCTGGTGCAATTCACTGACTTCCATATCTAATTTCTGTATTTCTGCCTCCATTTTCACCGTTACTTCTCTCTGTTTCAGAGAATCTCTGGCCATAATAATAGCCTGATAAGGGTTAGTCGCCATGATTTTATCTTGATTTTCCTTCAATGGCTTCAGTTTCTTTGTAGCTGCCACAAGTGATTGAAGACATTAAAAGACATGTTTGGTAATATGGATTGTATAGTGTTGGGTGGAATAAAAAGGAAAAGGAAACTAAAATCTTGTCCATTGTAATGTGAGAGTCTTGTCTAATACTGTACACTAACATGCAAAAAATTGAAGCTTGTGGTATTTGTTCTTGTCCTGTTCAAATGATGAACGAGTGGAGTAGTTGATGAATGTGTACTGACCTATGATTGGGGTACTTGATCTTGGTCTTCGATTTACATCAAGTGATTTCAATGGGGTGTCACAAGATTCCCTTCCGGACAAAACAACAGCAGCTGGAGCCAGACCCATTATTTCTTTTGATTCAGTGAAATGCTGAGGGAAAGTGTGGGAATCAAATGTTTGTGAAGCCTTTAGTTCTTCATTTTCACCTTCAGAAAACAACCAAGAAAATGCTCTGTGCCTGGAAAATAAACAATTGTAATCCAGTACATAATCGCCATAATGAACCAGAAAGAAGATGCAAATTAGAGAGGAAAGTTTCCGAATCTTGTATTGAATTTTCTTGGTGATCTGCCATTACAATGTCCTGATTGTTATATACAAAGTAGGAAATAAAGAGTCCTTGGAAAATTCTATCCAAGGAAAAACCGTTTAACAAAGACAGCTCATAGTTGTCTAATTATGATTGAAATCATCAAAATAGTTGCTGTAACTGTCATGCATTAACCGTAATACCTATTTTTGAGAAATAATTATCATAAAAGATTACAAAAACTACAATGGAGAAGAAGAATATAAGTTTTTTCACACTTCTTATGCACACAAAAAATCGGCCTTTAATAAAATATTCATATAGTAAAAATATTAGGCCCATTTACGTTCAACTGGAAAAAGTGACTATGATTAGGCTCCTAGCAATTCGAACAGTATCAAAGTAAGATTACCAACCTGAAATCTGAGTTAGATGAAGCAAAGACGGACAAGAACTGGTTAATGGATATGCCGACTTGAAATTCCCACCATGGTATGAGAAACTCCAGCTTGTTATGCTTTTTCTTGCAGACTTGCCATTGTATTATTCTTAGATTGCTTGGAACTGTCAATCCCCCTCCTGCATTTTACCCGAAAACCACAAGTGAAAGCCCTTTAGAATTTGGTCAGAACAAAAACGAAGACAGACTAAGCCTTGTTAATGGAGTCTATGCAATCATTTAATATAAAAGGTAAATAAATATCCATTACTTGTGCAGGGAAACCAATGATCAATGTCCCATGCAAGAGGTGAAGCAGAGTCAGCATGATAGTACAGAACATTGCCATATGGATCAACTCGAAATATTTCTGGATCAAAACCAGCATTCCTGAAAAATTTTTACTTTATAGAAGAATGAGACACCCTTGTGATTTGATGCTGAAGATCAATCATATCAAAGAGTCACAAGGGGGAAAAAAATAAAGTGATCCTCTTTACCCGAGATGATTAAGCCGTTTCCACAGAAGACCTACAAAAATCTTGGGCTTGGTTGTGGGTATTGCTTTGGGATCAACAATTGGAAACATCTCATCATACTCCTTTGTTCTTGAATCCTGTATCATTTGAGTGTTGGAAATAACAACAATGAAGGGTAGAAGGAGATGAAGATGAAGACACCAAATAGAATGGATTTGCTTGAACACGAAGATGAACGTTGTCCTCAAACGATATTTGCTTCCTCTCAAAATGTTTTTAAGGATTCAAATGGTAAATAGTTCGAAGAATTAATCAAGCCTTATGAAGTACACCAAAACACAAGTGTTTCTTCAATATGAACATTGTGAAAACTTGAAAGTGAATATGTATAGGAATTTGATAATCTTTCTTTGATTATATGGAATGATTGTATGTAATATTGTGTTTGATATAGAAAGCTATCACCCGTTTATAGTCTTCTATCACCACATCTCGAAATGGTCTCAACCATTCATGAAAAGATGGAACTCTTCGTCCAAAAGGCAACGGGTAGTTTTTATGCCCATGCGATTGCATGGCTAGCCTTTTAGCCTCAGTTTTCTGCAGAATGGCCCGTGCGACCGCAGACCCTTGCATGGGCAAAATCCAATTTCCCAAATATGAGTATCTTATTTCCCAATTTATTCCCATTTTTTGCCCAATTAAGGCCACTGTCAAATCCAACATTTTGAACAATATATCCAACACTGGGATCATAAGGCTCAAAATTATGTGATCCAAGAGTAGCTTATATGATATGGGAAGGTTACAATTCTAAAGATACAGTAGTAATAGGCATAAGAAGATATTTATACTTCTTTTTACGTGCCAAAATATGAGATTCAGACTTACGTGACAAACCATAAAAGGATCGCTATCGCAATAAGGCATTTAGAATTCCCTTTTCCTAAGAAATTTACACAGAGTTGAATTTGTGATGCTAAATCTTGGTAGAGATGGGCGATATTTTCGATAGTAGATTAACATTTCAAATGGTGAAAGAATTGTTTTATGCTCCCGAAGATAGATTTTTACGACTTAATGGTCACGCATGGAGTTCATGTATCTATTTAATGGGGCAGGCAACTAGAGTACAAATTTCTTATAAAATTGAAGTGGAGTCACTCAAGATTCAGTGAAGAATGGCATCAAATAGCCTTCTTGGCAAACATTACAATTTGATTAAGTCCAAGTAAAATGACTAAAAAATCTCAAGATTATACAAGAAAGAATCTTTAGAAGCACTTAAATTAGCTTAAATCATTTAAATAGCTTAAAGAACTGACCGCACCCCACACCACCCAATTCAAGTTTTTTTCAGAATACTGTCAGCTAAAAACCAGTGTATATTATAAAAAGAGCTTAATGGTTCACAATTACCTCTTCTTGTGGCAAAACATAGGGAGTGAAAGTGAATGGAGGGCCATGGCTAAATGGCCCAAAACTCCTGTCCCTGCACAGCTTGGCGTAGGCTATCGGGTAACCAAGCCCTTCGTCAATTGCCATCTCTTCGTCCATGAACATGAGTTCACTCACCATTTCTTGTAAAAATTTGCAGAGCAAAACCCAGCTGGGGAAAAGATTTTCTTGATCAAGAAAGTAAAGAGTTAACGTTCTCTTGGGTTTCTTTAAAAGATCCTGGTGTTCTTTTTTCAAATAGTTGATAGGTAACGGCTATATATGCTGACCCACATTCCACAATAAGTTGTTCGTTAAATTCGTGCTACTCGAAAAGACTAATTTGTCCTCAGTAACTACATGAGGTTGAAACCATAAAAGGATAACTCAGTCAGAAAAAATGGACCCACAATTTTAAACTTTAGATAAGGCTAAACCTTTTTAAAAATTAAAATTTTATTCTAATTCAAAGTCAATAACTAATTTTAATTATACAAAGTAAAGGACACACAACTTTTCAGCACACATTTCATCAACTTTTATTAAAATAAACTAAAAGTCAGATTTTAATTTCCATAAAACATGAGCTAAATATATATTCATACCACAATTCTTAATTACCTTAACTACATTTTAATTGCAAGAAATGTTAGTAACCTTTACACATTATCACATTCAAGTCTCAAACTATTTTCATCTCATTCTCATCCTCAAAGTAACATAAATTATTCCCGATTATGATTTATGTCCAAGATTTTCTTTATGGTAGAGTAAAAAGACTTATTTGTCCATTATATTTTAAATAAGCAAAATAAATAATAATACAAAATGCGATTATATATTTGACCCTCATTTTAAAGGATGTTAACAATATTTTTATACGAAAATCATGATTAAAAATATGAATATGACGAAGAAAAGAATATAAGAACATGTTTGGGAGCCATTTGGCCAGCTATTAATACATTTTTTGGTACATAGGACTCACCTTTACGGTAATTATTGACTGCACATCTTTCCCACTTATTGAAATTGCCCTTCTGCAAAGACGAATGAATTTTATGAGGAGAGACACATTGGTAATTTTAAATACATTCGGTCAATAATAACTACACCCACTTCTGACAAATGTTGTATAACAGACAGAATTCGACTAAAATTTGCTCCAAAATGTTGAACAAACAAGCGCTAAATGTGATAATGACCTTTAATGCAATTAAAGTGTGGTGTATTTATACAAAATTATGATGTGAATCAATATTCTTATAATAAAATATTCTACACATAAATTCGAAATCTTTTTACTTTTTAACTACATATTTTTTAAAAATCACTATTTTAAAATTCATTTTTTTCCAATAAACTCTTTTTAATGATTGCCGTATCCCTTTAGATAATTTTGAAACTAAGAAGATAAGATATTACGATTTCTAGCATGATTCTAGTTTGAAAATGGATGAGAGAGAAACAAAAGTTAGTAGAAAGACCCTTTTAGTTTTTGGCACAAAGTGGATGAAAATGTTCCCAAGACATTGGACCGTTATTCGTTTTTGTTTCTCTTTATGAGCCACTATTTCGAAATTCATGTCAAGACTACTAAATTAAAATTGACTTACTAATTTAACAACGACAAATTATATTTTATTCTTAATAAATCTGAAATTATTGTATGTTATATAGTTCATTGCTAATTCTGATTTATGTTAAAAAAGTTTGAGAAAAAATTTCGCTTTATTATTAAAGCGAGAACAAATCGTTTTAAATGGAATGCACTGAAGAGCACTTTTTTTAACATCGTTGAGTGAATAACACTACCTTTTTATGTATACTTGAATATTTTTATTTATCTCACTTTTATGTTTTATATTTGGCACGGTAATAATTGTGTTACTAGAAAGGAGAAGGCAATATTGATTTCAAATTTTAAAATAGCATATAACATCGAAGTTTGGATTGCCGATGATTACGTAATCGTATTGAATTCATTCTTTAGAAATGTTCTAACTTAACTATAGGATTTGAATCCAAAAGAACTATGCATTGGTCATTGTTAATTAGAACCATAATATCTTGATACGAAGTTTAATTCAGATTACATCTTTCTCGTTTGACTTCTATTTTCTAAAACTTATTTTATATCAAATTCATTTTCAATCATACATTTAATAGGATCCAAGATTTTTATTAACTTTTTAATTATATATTTCATCAACTTTGGTAGCCATTTTCATTTGATTTTTAGAAGAATTATGCCTGTAACACTTCCTGTGCAGTCAGAATATAATGCACCACTGGGCCACACTAACAAGAAAAAGGGGTCAAAAAATGAATTCTCTTTTGGGCTAAAATGCCTACTAGACACGGGCTAAGCATGAGGAAAGATATTAGTGGTAATTTCATGAAACCATACTTTAAATATGCTGCAATTAATCCTAATTCTCACCTCCTCATTTCTCTCTCTAAATCTCGCCTCTCATCTCTCCACCCTCTCTCTCCGCACAAGCTCCGGCGATGCAGCCACCACTCAGTACCGACGACGCATCCACATACGCTCTCTCTCTAAATCTCATCTCTGTCCCCACACGAGCTGCCGACGGTGTAGTCCCCACACAGCAATGGGCGATAGCTGTTGTTGGCGATAGTGGTGGATCTATAGGTGGAGGTGAGTTGTTGGATCGAAGGGGGACAATGATGTTGGATCGAAGTTTTTTCAGATGATTGAGACCAAATCAAAGTACTACACAAAAAATGAGGGCAAGGAGAATATCCCAATCAATACTGAAATCCATGGGCGATGTTGAGGCCGATCGTCCTCTGGTTTTGAATTTTTATTTTTGAGCGATTCTTGGTTGTTTTACGTATGCAATGCATTAGAAAAAATCTGAAGTTCAAACGGAAGAGAAAGCAGTGGCATCTCTTCCGATTTCAACCCTACCCCACCTTCTCTTACCCAAAAACACCGTGCTCTTTCGCAGAATTTCCGGCAAACTCTCCACCACTAGCCGACGTCGAACAATAGTGCGACCAATAGCGGATGGTGTAAACGGAAATGGAGGGTTGTGGATGAGCAGGTGGTGTGCTTTTGGACAATGATGGCGTGGGTAAATGAGCGAGAGAGGGTAGTAGGGAAGGCGGCGATTTGGGTGGTGGATTTGAGGATGGAATTGGGGAGGAGACTGCACCGGTGGATTTTGATCTTCTTATTGATCTGGCCTGTGACTTGGCCTGTGACTTGATTTATGACTTATGACCTGGCCAGTGACTTGATTTGTGACTTGTGACCTGGACTGTGACTTTTGACTTATGACCTGAGCTAGGACTTGTGATATGGACTGTGACTCTTGACTTGTGACCTGAGCTGTGACTTGTGATATGGGCTGTGACTCGTGACATGTGACTTGTCACCTGGGTTGTGACCGTAAAAAAATGTTAACCGTAAAAAACAATATAGCGGAGCAGTCACCGGAAAAATTGACGCCAAAACAGTCGGCAGAACGGTCGCCGGAATCGGAGTAGTCGCCGGAACGGTCGTCGGAAAGTTCGCCGGAGTAGGGCGGTGATCAAAACGGTCGTCAGAGCGGTAGAGGTGGTGAAGGTGTGATGAGTTAATTATATTATATTATAATTAAATATTTAATAATAAATTAATTTAATAATTTATTATTGAATAAATAAAAATTTAAATTTTTTTAATAAAAATCTGATTTTGGAAATTTCAAACTTGTTTTCTTATTTTTGAAATA
>OU503045.2:9488364-9503192 GCA_912172775.2 Fraxinus pennsylvanica
TTATTATTATTATTTTTTTTAGAATTCAATACTTTCAATGAAAATTTTCATTAGTTTTAATAGAAAATAACAACTAAAATTATTTATCTAAATTTAATGAATATGGACGATAAAAATAAATCATCAAAAAAAAAAAAATTTAAACGAGGAAAGGACCCGCTCCTCTCCACCCCACCCCGTTGCTATCCCTACTAAATTATTATTATTATTATTATTATTATTATTATTGTTGTTATAAAAGTTACGATAAAATTTTAAACAGCCTAAATCTGTCTTCGACTCTTAAAGCGGGTCGAATAATATATATTTAGCCCAACCCAATTTACTTCGAAATTGGGTGGAGATGATAAAATTAATAATTAATAAACTAATTTACAACATCCATATAAAATAACAATTTTTTTCTGGATAAAAAATACGTAGTTAGAGTTTATTATAATTTCTGTCAAGCTCCGGCCCGCGAACGCAAGGGCGTAGTGCTACCGGGGAATCCTACAGCGATCTTTTCATCACCGATCATCGAAAATTTACATTTTATTTCAGGCAATTATCCTTTTGGTGGTCTGAATTTTCCAGTTTCGAGTAGAATTCAGGTTTAGTCTCCTTTTTCTTGTTCCGATTCATTTGTTGTTCAGTATTAATTCCCTAAATTAATCAGCATCTTTTCTCAAATTATTGCCAAGTTTAAAAACTGGTAGCTTATGTACTGATTTTCACTTACTGTTTCAATATGTGGCTTATTACAAATGTTGAATGTTCGTTGATATTATATTTTGGCGTTTCCCCGATGTTTGGAAGTGAGGAAATTACCCATTTTTGGGTCTGTGTAAGATTACACGGTATGCTTGAGATTTATTCTTGTTCAAGAATGATACGGAAGCAATTGTTCGTATTGGAAAAGAGAAGGAAATTGAAAAGAGATAAAAAGAGGGTTAATCTGAGGAAACCCGGCCTCCCAATTATTAGTTTTCGAGGAACTAAACCTCCAAGTTATAATCAGGAGTTGCAACTGATTTCCATACCTCCATATTCCCTCATTGCTTACACTTCAAATACAAAATTAAATAAAACATCACTCCTAAAACTAGGTGAGCTGCAAATAGTTTCCATTCATCCGTGTCCCTTGCTTTCTTACACTTTTAAATAAAAAGAAATTTGACTTCTAAAACTAGCTTAGACGAATTCATAAAAAATAAAACATAAAATTACAAATTACAATTTCGTAACATTCCAGCCCCCTTAGAATCACCCTTGTCCTCAAGGAGGGTGGGCTTTCTCAAAATAATTCGTCTCTTTTTCCTTTTTTGTTTCCATTTATTGTTAGATATGATGGTGTATTGATAATTTCTTTGTCAAGAAGAATGAGAGGATCATCAAACTTCGACAACATGCGCATTAGACCAAAGCTATACTTTTGAACCATAACAGGAATGAAGGATTCCATTGCAGAAACCGGATACTTAAGATCTGATGGACCACATACATTCACCTTAAAAGTTGGAGTATGCCAAAAGAAATTTGGCTTCGTACCCTGCAAGTTCCACTTTAATGTTTGGTTTGATAATTCATCTTTTCTCGCCTGATATTCTTGGCATCTTGTCTGCACAGTGGTAGGAATGGTTGGAGAAGTTTCTAGCATTACAATTGGCATCACTTTTTGAGTTTGCTGCTTACTGAATCTGGAAACATTCTTCATAGGATTTGTTAGTGGGGATATGCAAACGGTTTGCATGCGATAGCATTCTCCACTTAACGCATTTTGATCTTGAATATTACTAGACTCTACATTTTGCAAATATGAATTTGATGTGCCGATATCTGCTAGGCTCTGCTGTGTCTCCACCATTTGTTATGAACTCATTCTGTATTGTTTATCAGCTTTCCACAATCTTGATATTTCGTCCATTTTGCACAAGAATTTCTTTGTAAATTCCTTTTTGTTCAAGAATCGTAAATTCTACCATTTTTTGTGTTCTCTCTAGTTGCTAAACCTATGCTGGGATTTTCTCCTTTTGTTGCATGCGCTCTGATACGAATGCGAATTTGTTCCTATTGGGGAATGGAAAAGTAAATTGAGAAGAGATGAAAAGAGTTAAAGAGGTTAATTCAAGGAAATCGGCCTCCTAAGTATTGTTTTTCGAGGACCATTAACCTCCAAATTACGTAGCATTCCTTGCTTACACTTTAATTACAAAATGAAGCATAACTCCTAAATCTAGGTAGCATTACTTGCTCCTCAACTAACTTAGACTAATTCATAAAATAAATCAGACATAAAAATTACAATAAAATAAATTATAAATTCATAACAAAAACGAATACTTGGGAGGTCGGGTTTCCTTGACTTAACCCTCTTTTTATCTCCTCAATATACCAATATACTTCTCTATTTTCCAATATTAACAATTCATGTTCGTATCAAAGAATTTCTTTCTTATAAAGTTGTTTTTCAATGCTCCAAATTCTGCATTTTGTTGTACTCCTGTCGCCCAGATCTCTGGTACAAATGTAAGAATGCTTAGCAATTCTCCCTAGAAAGCTAAAAGTGTGCTTAATTCTTATCACATTAAATTGTGTATAGCTCTAAAACAATTATGATTCTATTCTCGAAATTCTTCTAATTTTAGATTCTAATGTTATGCATTGGTAGAAGGTATGGGTCCTAAAATTAGCCATGTGATTCATTATAATTTGTTCCTATTTTCGTGCTTATTCAAATGATTAAGAATTAAGCACACTTTTGGCTTTCTAGGTAGAATATTATTCTTGAAGTGATGTTATTGAAAAGTTTGTTTTGTTACCTTTAGTTTGTATTTTTTGGTGATATTTTTCTTTCTTTCATTTCGTTTCTGGATTGGTTTTCATGGTAATATCCTTTGGGATAATCAAATACCCCTTTTGGTAAAAATGAAAGGCAGCAAAAAACAATTGAGGAAAGGGGGATAATAAGATTGGTCTCAAATTAGAAGTCAGACTATAACATTTCCCATTCCTGAGATATAGAAGTTAATTACGACTTATAGAATTGGCTGATTTCATTCAAAGCCATGAGTACGCCTGTATATGCAGATATGATAATGATGAGGATGAGATTAGCTAAACCTGTTGATATGCTTGGGAGATAATTACAAGTGAATTACAACAAATCACCTTAAAGCAATAATGTCTTGAATCTTGAGTTAAGACTTCCACTGAAGCACTGTTAGATGAGTACTTGAAATGATACTCAATCTCAGACTCCTATTGAATTAGTTCTTCTTAACATGGTATTGGTAATGAAGGTGGCAGTGATTCAAATCTAATTCACTGTGGTTCAGCCTTTACAGTTTGGAAATCAGTGAGGAGAAGGAAGGAAAAATGAAACTGGCGCTTTTTTATTTTTTGAGCTTTTCACTATTAGGATTATACCTACTATTGGCATATGTAGCATATAGGGCACCAGAGCATACAATCTGTAAAAAGTCATTCATGCTTGGGCTGAACCCTGAATGTATCTTATTCACCTAGAGTTGTTAAATATTTGGCAACTCATATTTTTATGTCTTTTGCAGGCAGGAGCAGATGGTCGTTGAGTGATGTAAAGGAGTATTGTACAATATTGAGAGCAGGAAACATCTACTGTTGGATATTGAGGTTATCATTAGAAAATTTGAGTTGGAGGAAACATATTTGTAGGATTTCTGTTCATTTCATTTATAGCTGCAAGTGTGATGTCTGAAGTGGTGTAGAATTCCTTTCCAGTGAGTGTTTAGTTTCTTGGCGACCTGCTTTATTCGCTGGTTGTTTTTGCCCTGAATAGTGAATAGGCTGATTATAGGCCTAGCCGCCCAGCAGCTAATCACCTGTCTAGTGGTGTCCAGAAGTGATTTGGGTATTAATACTGTGAAAGAGTGACATCCAAGCTTTTCCTTCATAACTAGCTTATGTGATCCGTAGTTTCATTATCACTTACTAGAACAAAGTAGTTTAAATAAAGCCGAGTCTTAGCATGCGTTACTTTATACTTTTGCCATTTTGGGACCTCCTGACTGTCATCTTGGAATATACAGTTCTTAGTTATCGTGTTGTGTTGACATTTGCATCTTAAGTTCATAAATTTGCGCCTTAACAATATGTGAAATTTGATTTTGTCATTATTCTCTTCTTAGATAATTACGAGGTCGATTCCAACATTTAGCCATAGAGCTTTGATTCATCATGAACCTGGGGATGGCATCTCTAACCAAGCCTCTATCTAGTATTTCTGCAAGTACTGTTGGTCGTGTGCATCATAAGCGCTTGAAGTTATGGAAATCTCAGAATCTGCTTAATGCAAGCACTTTACTGCATACAAGTCGTAAGCACTTAACTATTTGCTGCACAAATATGTCTCCTTGGGAATCTGCTTCGGTAACATATTCTCCTCATAGTGAAGGAAAACTACTGAAAGAGACGACCAATATCTTTGATACTTTGAGTTCTGGTGAGACAGCTGAAGCTTCGGTAGTCAATGCTGAAGAGATAACAGTTCCAAGCAACCAGTCACCTTTGCAGCTCCAGTACTTTAAATGGCCTATATGGGTTCTTGGCCCTACCCTTCTCTTAGCCACGGGCATAGCGCCCACCTTGTGGTTGCCACTTTCATCAATTTTCCTCGGTCCGAATATAGCCAGCCTTCTTTCTTTGGTTGGACTTGACTGCATTTTTAATCTCGGCGCATCTCTCTTTCTTCTCATGGCCGATTCTTGTGCAAGTCCAAAAAACAGTACTCAAGGGTGCAGCAGCAAGCCTCCTTCCAGTTATCAGTTTTGGAACATGGTTGCGAACATAATTGGATACATTATTCCTTTGACAATGCTTTTGGGTTCTCAAAAGGGTCTTCTTCAGCCTCAGTTACCTTTTATTTCATTTGCAGTTATATTAGGTCCTTATCTTCTGCTTCTGACAATACAGATACTCACCGAGATGCTAACCTGGCACTGGCAGTCACCAGTATGGTTAGTGACTCCGGTTGTCTATGAAGCATATCGTTTGTTGCAACTGATGAGGGGGCTGAAGCTTGGCGTTGAGCTCGGTGCACCATCATGGATGGTGCATACTATTAGGGGCTTGGTGTGCGGTTGGGTGCTTGTTCTTGGAATGCAGCTCATGAGGGTCGTTTGGTACACAGGTTTTACTGCTCGTACTTATAATCAAGAGTCGACTGCTTCTGTTGATGGTAATTGATTCTTGCTGATGAAGCTGTTACTGACCTCATGTACAAAATCTGTTAGTACACTTTTGAAATTTGAAAGGGTTTAATTTGATAAAAATTGTAATAGTATTTGTCGAAGAGAAATCGATGAGACAAGCAAATGCTTGGTGGATACTATCATAATTGTCTTATATTGCATGCTTATGACTAGGATATATTTGTAGAAATGATAGAATGAGAAGTTGCAATTTTCGTTAGTCTCTTTCTTCCTACCCTTCCTCCGAGCATGCTGAGTAGTCAGTGGACCTTGTGGCTAGTATTGATCGTCGGCTCAGCAAACTCCCTGGTGGTTGAGTGGTCGGCCGCTGTGGAGTTAAATGTTTTGTTAATGCTTTAATTATCTCACGCGGCCTTCCAATTAAGCCACGTATCTTTTGAAGTTGGCTATGGTATAGAGTATGTGCTTATAAGCTGTAGATTTTACAGAATGTTCTTTTTGGCTGAATCATTTTCTCATTGGGATACTTTGCATTATATATAAAGAGGCTTACATAGCTAGGGTTAATCTATGGTAATTGTAAACATGGTAAAAATACAATTATATACATAAGTATGGTAATATAAGTTGTCTGTAATCTTTGTCGATCTTATTGATATCCCACCTCAAATTAATGTTGGATGATCTAGAAGCAACAATTTGCTGATGAGAAATTGATGTCGTTGTTGAGTCATTACTTTTGTAAACACATTAGCGATCTGAACTTCTGTTGTGATATGTGGAAGAGTAACAATTCGAGCATCATAAGCCTCATGTACAAAGTGACAATCCACTTCAATATGTTTAATGCGCTCATAGAAAACAGGATTAGCAGTAATTTGAATGGCGCCAATATTGTCAGCGTGAAGTGGAGTAGGCTCAAGCTTAGGGCAATCAAGCTTTGCTAGAAAACTTCGAAGCCAAAGAATCTCAAAGACACGATTTTGCTTCTTACTTCGTCATGAAATGAGTGCACTCCCAAGGACCATACACTAACCTTTAATCGAGTGACGAATATCACACATCCAACCCAATCAACATCACTATAGCCCACTAATTCAATAAGAGAATTGATTGGGAAGAAAAGGGCCCTTCCTGGTGTACCTAGCAAGTATCTAATAATTTGACGAGCCATGGCTAAGTAGCGGTGTCCTGGAGCGTGCATAAACTGACAAGCTTGTTGGATAGAAGAAGAGATATCGGGTCGTAAAATAGTGAGGTAACTCAAACTACCCACTAGCTGACGATACAATGAAGGATCAGAAAGAAGATTACCATCTACCTTGCAATACTTCACATTCACCTTAAGAGGAGTCTCAATAGATCGACCATCCAAAAGACTAGCCAAAGTAGTCAACTTGTCTGTATATTTATGCTGGTGCGTAAGTCCCAGCTGAGTTGGTAGTACCTCAAAACACAAGAAATACTACAAAGGACTCAAATCCTTCATATGAAAAGACTCATAAAGTCGGTCTTGAAGGTGAGATATCATTCCGAGTCGATCCCGATAATAATTTATTATCCACATATATCATAAGAAGCACTATACTAGCCTTGGTATCATAGATGAAAAGTGAAGAATTATATTGGCTCTAGGTAAACTAGAAATCCAGAAAAGTGGAACGAAACTTGTTAAAGCGTGAGGAGCCTGTTTCAATTCATAAAGCAAGCGATTTAGCTTACAAATTGGAAGAGGGAAAAGAAATGAGACCCGTAGAGAGTGTAATGTAAATATATTCCTTGATGTCTCCATGCAAGAAGGCATTCTTAACTTCTATCTATCACAAAGACCATCCCTAGAGGCAGCTATAGCAAGAACGGTGCAAATTGTTGTCATTTTGGCAATAGGGGCAAATGTTTCCTCATAATCCACGCCATATTCTTGATGATTACCAAGATCCACCATCAGGCTTTATAGCGATCTAGTAAACCATCAGAGCCAAACTTAACATAATAGACTCGTTTGCATCCAATATGTTTGATCCTAGGAGGACAAGTAACAATATCCCACGTGCGATTCTTTTGAAGAGCTTAAAGTTCCTCCTGCATAGCTTTCTCCCAATAGTGTTGGGTAACTGCCTGAGACTAAGAAGTAGAAATTGAGATATGAGATAAGGTTATAGAGTAACCATACCAATCAAGAGGGCCAGTAATATAAATGGATCGCCTAAGAACAATAGAGTCTGGAATGGGATTAGGGTTGGGAATGGAAGGGAATGTAGTGCTGCAATAGACTCCCTTGAAAGAGATGGAGCCCGCAAAAATTCAAGGAGTATCTCAAGTTGGTGGCCTACCAAATTATCAACATTGGGAATCTGCAGATCTGCGCACCTATCTTGCAACCTCGAGAAGCTAGCCATAGTAGTAATTGGAATGGCAAGGGGGGCACCGATGGAAACCCTTGATGAGGTAAGGGAGATGTAGACTTTTTGGGGAGAAGAGCTAGTGGAGTAGAATGTTGAGATAGAACTTTAGATCGGTGCCATTTCAGAAGCTGTTCAGGCTTGACCTCAGGCTCCTCAGGTTGGACCACAACCTCGGCAGGGATATCCTTATTTTTTCCCTTAGCAGCTGCTGCCGCTACTTTTGCTGCCTTATATCCCAACATATTTGGATCTTGGCCTGAAACAAAAAATTTGATATACATCAATACCACGTCAAACGTAAACGTTAATAAGAGTACATGGAGTATACTTATGAGAAGAGGTTGGGGCCGAAGTAGTATGTTGGATTGATGCTGAGGTCGGTGGCAAAGACTGGAATAACTCTGCCTGAAATAAGCTTGTGTCTGAATTCACAAACTTGCAGGACCTTTGCTTCTTGGGGAGATTTCTAATGGCATCAGCTTGTCTCTGTGTGGCCGAGCTCAGGGTAGATTTCTTGTAATCTGCAAAGGAAAAATGAATTAGTTAGAAGGATGATCTTAACATAAAAATAGAAATAGAAATCAAAGGTGATGTTCACTTACATAACAGTGATAGAGAGTACGGACTATATCCTCTTTATTCAGTTCGGCAGGATGGAACGCCATTCTCCCAGTACAAAGAAAAACTCATCTTTCCACTTTTTTATTGAGGAGGGAGTATCTAACACTAAAGGACCTCCCGTCCTAGGTCTAATGCTTGCGTGCCACCAGCCCGTATTTTTTCCATCTTCCTTAAATGTAAAAAGAGAATTGAACTGAGCTACACTTAGTTCAGGATGACTTAATTGATTCCACAAAATTAAGGTCACCATTAAAGTCCTCCACCCGTTAGGGCAAAGTTGTGTAGGGGCTATTCCTGACGAAGAAAGAAATTTAAGTATGATCCTAGGGAATGGAAGTCTTAAACCAGAATGGAGAATAACAGAATTCAAAGCTACACATCCAGTGGGTGGAGTGTTGGCTCGGTCGGATGAGGTTGGTATTTCTAATTCTACCGAACTAGGGATACTATACTTAGCCCTCAAATTGGCGAGCATGTCCCATGTAACCACTAACCTAAAAGAATCCGATCCCCATTCCTGAGTGTTTCCCTCATTACCCCCCTGAGATCCCACATCTTTCCTTTCACGGTTTTGGTCCATATTCCTAAAAGTATTTAATTATTTTGGGTAAACTGAGGTGATAGGAATTGGTGTTAATACCTCGTGACAATTTGAGCTAGTGGAAGAAGAACTAGCAGAAGGAGAAGACGGAAAGGTATTGTTTCCTCTTGTTGGTTACCTCATAAATGTACCATCGATTCATTTGAACGCATATAAACTACCGGGGCAAAAATTAATGAAAAGGGAAAAAGACAAAAAGGTATTTTTTGTTAAAACGAATACCTGAATATTGACGACCTCACTCAGAAAATAGATAAGAATGCAAAGAAATTTTTTTAGAGAGCAAAAGTCTAAAAAGATGAAAGTGAAAGTGAGAAAATGAGGGTGGTAAAAGTCATTTAAAGGGAATGAATATTAACAGGTGTGATCTGGGGCCGTTGAATGAGGAAATGGAGGAAAAATAAATGTTTGGATTTAATTACCTCATAACGATGTCGTTTCGTTGAAGCTTCTAGAAGAAGAAACTAAGTATGCATGATAGCTCATTTGCGAGTTATGGCGCGACACATGTTCATGTCATTTATTGCTGTAATGATTATGGAAATGAAAAAATGTGCCGAGTACGCTCAAGGTCAGTCTGTTGCCAAGACAAGCATTGACCCAGGGGTAACTATTGGCATCTGACCTCCGAGGTCGTTGAGAATAGTTTATTACACGCGTTAAGCTCATGCTATTGCGAGATCAGATTCGTGAGATCAGTTCGGATTATGCTATTTACTAAGGTTTGAGGGGACATAATGATTAAAGATTCCTTACACATTGTACAAAATGTCAATCGATAAGTGATATATGGAAGGTTTTACATCAGTACCCAACAATTCAACCAATTATATGTCTTAGCTTCATTCCCTAAGTAATTCATTAATTGTTGGGGACCACATGTAAGGTGAGCTCATGATGACCGACAAGCTGAGCTCATTAAACCAATCCAAACATGCCAATGATGTACTTTCTCAGCTTGATACTATAGTTGATAAGACATGGAGACAAAGCATGCATGCAAATCTTTCCCTATAAAAGGGCAAGAGAAAGAAAGGAAAGATATACTTGATATTTTCAAATATCTCCTTATAAAAAGAAAGCAAACACTTGTAGTTACAATGGTAACATGCAAATCACTCTCAAGAAAATTCTTATGTACATTTTAAGTTGGCTTGAATCTTATTTTTACAACTTTTAACATCAACAAGTGGTACCGACACCACTTTTAGAACGAAGAGAATTTATCCAAGTGTTACAACTGCAATTATCAATAAAGGTCACAAAATATTTTTAAAGAGCATGTGAAGTGGTGGGTACTACTCCCCAAACGTTACTATGAATAATTTTAAAACATTTATTAGTACGACTGCAATGAGCGGAAAACAGAAGTCTTACTTTTCCCAAATTTACAAGTATCGCAATCAAAGGTCAAATTTGAGAACTGATACAAGTCTCTATTACCTGAAAAATCACATGTCAACAAATGAGACAAAATTAAAGTTTTTGAATGCCCTAATTTTTTATGCCAAATTTCATGCTTATGTCCAACACTAATACGAGCCAAAGACATAGCAGTATGAATAGTAAACTGCAATAGGAACAATCTTCTAATTTTAGACCCATTTACGATCACTTTCCCTGACCTATGATCCCGCACAAGACAACCAGCACAAGAAAAACACACATCACAGTTTATTATCAATTAATTGACCTTCCGAAATCAAGTTAGTAGATAAGCCAAAAGACACAAAAACATTTCAAAAGAAGGCCCAATATCACCAACAATAGTAATCGGAAGGGTACTATCGTTATCAATTTGAATGTGATGTGTGCTAGTATAGCATCAAACGTTGTGCAAGGAATCATAACTACCTATAATATGACTCGATGCTCCTGAAATAACAACCTAAATAAGCTTAAGGTAGAAAAGGCGGATATAATCATCTCTTGAACCACTTTTGGGGTAAGAACTGGTGGACTGGTACTAGCTTGTGAGAGTGCTAGTGCTGGAGTAGGACCCTAAACATTTGCTTAAAATGCTTGGGCTTTTCAGTTTCAAGGTCGTGCGGGACGGTCCTTGAGGATATGTCTTGGTTGCTTACAGTAATTATAGATTTTGTGAGGAAAATTACGAGCAATATGATTGTACCCTTTACAGCAAAAGCATTGAAGTTATACCCTTTCCTCGCCCTTAGGCGACATATGCAGCGGTCATGTTCGCTATGAACGTGCAAACTACAAGTGCACGGGTCATGCACAAGTAACAAAGTGAATTTTTTGAGTCCGAGTTGTTGATCATTCGATGAATATTTACTTTCGATTACACAATTTTAATTAATTTAATTATAAAAATAAAAAGAAATACACACATTAAAGGTATTGATTTTGAAAATAAGAAAAAATTACTAAAACTCTATAAAATAAGAAAACGTAGAAACTTGAAAATTTCGAAGGAAAATGTGGTGGAATTCATGGTTTCACTTAACCATTGCCTAATTAATTTTTCCATAAGCCAATTAATAAATTATTCGTTTACGATGTTAAACATGATTTTTCAAGTTTAGCTAATTACCTCTTTCGAGCAAAATTAATGTAAATTGATTTGTTTAACTTATTATATCTCTATATCAATTAAAACAAACAACTGCATTAAATCTTTGTGAAAATAGCTCATTGGGTCACATAGGGTTAGAGGTATATCTCTATCCCTATATAAACCTAGGTTTTTTACTATTTGGTTTAAAATGCACAATCTTTTATCTAATAATGTACAAATCACTAAACATAATCATTCGTTGGCCACACAAATGAAAATGCAAGAAGGTAAAAACACGTGAAAATAAGTATTTAAACATTAAAAAGAAAATATTGAAATTAATCCAAGTTAGGTTAACTTTCAACCATAAATCTCAACAACAAATCTTAGCACATGTTATATAAATGATAAAAATGAAATTTTTTTTTTATACCAATCAATGGCAAAATAATGGAGAAAATACAAGATCATAGATAAAACCATTTTTTGAAGTTTGGACTCTACTTTCGCAAATATTTTTCCGCATTCCTTGTTGTATTGTGTGTTCTATGATTTTCCTCCAAAAATTACAAGTAAAAATGAAAAGAAAAAGAAGAGAAAAACAAAGGAAAAAGAAGAGAAAAAGGAAAAAAAAAAAAAGGCAAAATGAAAAAAAAAAAACAAAGCAAGAGAAGAAAACAAGAACATGCTGCTGTTTTCAGGTTTTAAATTCGTCGCCTAATTAATTTTTCTACAAGCCAATTAATAAATTACTCGTTTACGATGTTAAACCCGATTTTCCAAGTTTAGTAATTACCTTTCTCGAGTGAAATAATTATAATTGATTGGTTTAACCTATTATATCTTTATGTTGATTAAAATCAAATAACCACATTAAATTTTTATGAAAATAGCTCATTGGGTCACCTATGATCAGGATATATCTCTATCCACTACACAAAACTAGGGTTTGTACTATTTGGTCTAAAATGTACAATCTTCTTTCGAACGATGTACAATTCACTAAACTCAATCATTTAATGGCCAAATAAATGAAAGACATTCAACACAATAATAAATACAAATGAAAATAAGCATTTTAAACATTAATCTAAAATGTACAATCTTCTTTCGAACAATGTACAAATCACTAAATATAATCATTTATTGGCCACATAAATGAAAATACAAAAAATTCAATAGTAGAAATACATAAAGTATTTAAACATTAAAAAGAAAATATTGAAATTAATCCAAACTACGTTAAGTTTCAACCATAAATTTATACAACAATAAAACTTAGCACATGTTATATATATATATATATATGATAAAAAGGTGAATCTTTGTAACAATCTGTCGCGAAAATCTTCGAGAAATCTTGATCCGGGTTCAATTTAATCAACCAAACAAACACCAACCGAGGATGCTCGATCCACAACTTTATATACTTGGTTGCCACAAGTTTACTCACCCACAAAGGATGGTAGTAGTGGTGGTGGTTGCAATATCACAAAGGGATGAAGAGTAAGGAAGCAAAGGTGAAAACACAATACCTCACATCTCTTCTCGACTGCCTCTCTATTTCTTCTCTCTATGGCATTCACACACGCACATATCCTCCAAACAATGGCTGGAAAGCGATGGATATATATAGCACTAGTTAGGTTACTCCATTTGGGCCAAACTTCACTAAATGGGGCATCATATATCACCATCCAACTAATAACCAAAACTTGGGCCATCCATGACGGTTAGACCATGAGCAACATTAACTCAATTAAGTTGCTTCTAGTAGCGCCAAGTTATATTCGGGTTGAGCCATCACTAAGGTGTCGATATAAAATTATCCAACATCGGTTTAACATCATCGCCCAAGATTTATTGGGTATCAAAAATCCAACAAATCTCCACTTTGATACTCAATCAACTTGCAAATAACTAAAACACACAGTTTGTACTTGCATAATCAAGGTAACCATAAAATTGATATCACATACCTTACCTCGTGTTTAGGACCCAAAACACATACCATACCTGCTCTATGTACTTACCAACGTTAAGATCAAGAACATTCAAGTAAAATCAGATAATCATATCAATCAATCAAGAGCAAGTAAACATGTGATGGAGATATCATATAGAATAACACAAATCTTTTCAAAAAAATACGTTCACACAGAACAATAGATTAACATCAAGTTAATCAAGCACACGGTCAACACATATGCAACAAATAGATAAATGGCCCCTCGAAAAAAATCTCACCACACTTATCCTATCCCATTTCATGTGGCTCACATCTTGAGAACACACATCTCACCTCATCGCCCACATTGCTCAATAGACTAATCACTTAACCCATGTCCAACTAGTAGACTTCTATAGATCCTAAGTCATTGGGATAATCCTCTATCACCACATCACTTCTCCAAACCTAAATGGATAATGGGTCTCCACCTAACAGAAGTGATAAAAATACATCTCTCACACTCCACTTGATCAAAGTATCTTCACAGATAAATGATTTCAACATTTAATCACCTCCTCTCCACTCGTGATCCAAATGTCACACTCTACATCCCCGGTACAAACCACCAATGTATCCCTAGACATATATACTCCATCTTAACAAAGGAAAAAGAAAAGAAAGGCAAAATGAAATAATAATAATAATAATAATAAAGAAGCAAGGGAAGAAGACAAAAACATGCCGCCGTTTTCAAGTTTTAAAAACCTAGGCAAAATCAGAAATTTGTAGCTCAAGTCTCTCGTTTTGAAAGAGAATACAAAATGGTCTTTAGACTTTTTCTTTTTTTTAAAAAAAAAAAAGTGGTGCCTACCAATTTTTCTTTTTTCTATTTTTTTGTGCACACAAGTCCTCTAGAAATTTGCACTCAAGGTCCTTCAGCTTTGATCTTGTACAATTTGTTTCTCAGATTATAAATAAATTTCAAATCAATCATGCCCTCCAAAAATTTGCAACCTCAGGTCCTTGAACTTTTCGAATTTTTCAAATTCACAATTTTGTACGATTTTGGTCATTTTCTCCTCATTTTTGAATTGTTTTATTTCCTTGGGTAATTTTTACCTATAAAAGCAATAATTACATAATTGTGAGTAAAAATTTGCTCATTTTTCTATCAATAATAAGTATATTTGGGTATTAAATAAGTGTGCAAAAACACACTTATTAGGTCACCACATAAGAGGAAGATAAATTAGTTTCCATGGTAGTTTGGGTAGCCAGTTGTTGTTCCTCACACAATGATGAAGGCAAAATAATAACTCAATTTAATTTCGGGTTTGTTCGTTTTTGACGAATTGCTAGTCTAATTTGAGTGGAAACGGGCCAGTGATCACAACTCAGGGCCTTTGGCCCTGAAGCACATCAAATTTTGGGCAAATTCCATCGTTTAGGCCCTCAATTATGCGTTTTTGCCGTTTATGGTAATTTTTGTTTTGGCAATATCTTAGTCAAATAAACTCGGATTTGATTTCCGTTTGTTGGGGGACGATCCTGATGATTAGAC
>OU503045.2:9509405-9525316 GCA_912172775.2 Fraxinus pennsylvanica
AAATGGTGTATTATATTGAAAGTGGTCCAATCAATACATTTAAAAATGTATAGATCCAATGTCACATTCAGTAAAGATTTATGATACATGTATATGATGTACTCAATGTGTCCACATGTAGTCAATTCAATTGACTTGGTGTAAATAATGCATGTGGCCAAATCAATTACCTTTATTTATGTGGTCAAATCAATTACATTAGCTTGAAATGTGGTGTGAATAATGCATGTGGTCAAATAAATCTTAAATCATGACTAATTGGCATATTTACATATATTTTGTGCATAATTATTTAGTTTCCAAGATAACTCTCCAATTAGGTCCTCAAACTATTGACTAGTAATTAATAAGGTCATTAGACTAGGCCAATAACCAATAAGGTCATTAGACTTTAATAATAGAGCACTTTAAGTTCTAAATTTAAATTTAACAACTACTAGTAAAAATTTGGGATTTACAACAAGATTTTGCAGGGATTTTCTTTTCAATACAAAATTACAACTACTCCCTCCGTCCCATTTATATAGATTCACTTTCCTTATTTTCTTGTCCCAATTATATAGTCTTGTTTATTTATTAAGAATGTTTTGTTTTGTTAGTTTACTAATATACCTTTATTTTTTTACTACTTCAAATAATAATTTACTACTAGTTATTAATAATTAAATGAGGGTAAACTAGGAAATGTTTTGGCAAAAATTGTTTTTCCAATAACATTAAATAAGATTTCTTAATCCACCATATTAATATTTTCAGGGAAACCAATCCTTTCTGTTATCATGATTAGAACAAATTTTGACTTATGTATGCTACATTACACGTAGCAAGGTTATAAAAAAGGTGGGATAGTTATTAGTTTGTCACTCAACAAGGATCATAGCCTCAAAAGGCACCTAATAACAATAACGAACAAATTCTTATTTCAAATTGGGTCAACTTCCTTGGAATGCATATTTTTCTGAAACTTTGTATGTGCTATTTCTACCTGTATTGGAAGATTTAATGTAATCATATCCTTCATAATCACGTCAGGCTATGATAATTTTTCTCTCTCCCCTAATCTTAACCTAATCCACAGTTTGCCTCACTTTGTGAACCTGAGTTTTCTTAGTGCATGTTTGGGAAAACTTATATAATAATTTGAGTTCATCAAACATATTTTTTATCAACACAATTTGTAGGACCACAGCTATTACCCACTTATTATTCACATTTCCTAGGACCCAAAACTTAAATTATAATTGAAGCTTTGCCAAACATGCACTTAGACTTGATTTATGCTTGAGCTTTGTCATCCCCACTATTTGGTTTATATTCTCAATTTTCATCTTGTTCTGTGTCAGTCATCCATTTTGACCCCATGCACCCATCTTATGAACATTTTATGCTTAAACACGTAGCTGGTGTAATAATCTTTGGAACTTTTCTTTTAACTGCTTGGATATCTTCTTATCCTTTGAAGAGTCAGATGAGTGTCAGTCCTGGACTTGTATCGAACGTTTACACTGATCAGACACTTGTGTGTCATACCACTTGGTGTTTGACCTATTTTTTTATATATTAGGGCTAAATAATTATCAAGAAAATACTTTGTTAACACTTTCAAGTGATCGGCTTAAACTGTACCTTTGAACATCTAGAGTAATGGTCATTTTCACTCAGTTATGTACATTTTCTGGCTTGGGTCAAATCTTACTAATCTTTGAAGACTTCTAAGTAATTATACTACTTTTCTGCAACTAATGGGTATGAATACTCATTTTAAGGCAGGTTATTTTCACCATTCGGTATAATTTTCTTTTAGTGCTGGAGTTCATTTATTCAAAGGATCGTTGGTGGTTTTGGTAGAAGTGATGAGTTATCTTTAATCTTTTGTTTCAATTGCAGGTTAAAGCTCGGATTTCTAAGCTGAGGGAGGAGAAAAATACTGCAATTCAGCTAAATAACAAGCTTATGCAAGAACTGGTTAGCCCTTTCTATTGGCAAATGTCTTGTGTTATGTGTTGATTCTGGCAAAAGAAAACATAAAATAATAAATTGGACCTTGATATCTTTCCTTTTCTAGATTAAGCCCCTATTTGTTTACCATTATAGTAGGAAAATGAGTTTTGCAATAGTGAATTTTTGGAGAATGTGTAGTTAAAAACTACAAAGTAGGAAAATGTTTTGGGTTTATGTACAAAATATTTTATTGTGAGAATATGTGGTTGAAAATGAGTTGGAGAAAAAGAGAGTTGAAATATTGGTAAACAAACAGTGGCTAAACTTTGGAAAATTTATTCTGGAATAAAATTTGGCTTGAAACTGCATTGCATATAAACTTACCCAGATATCAAATTCCAATGGTTAGAACATGTCTGATCGAGCACCTGTTGAAAATGCTCAATGTATGAACCATTGATCAATTTCACCTAGACTGCCATATCATCAAAGACTAACCAGTAATCGTACTCCTAGAGAATCTCACAGCTTATACCAATAAACCTTGTTGAGAATTTCCATTTTCATGCGGTAAAAGCCCGTAAAGCAAGATCAATTTCCATGACTCGATTCCTGCTCAATTGGGCTGTATTTTTCTTAATTATACTCTAGGTTTCAGAATGAATTACGAGTAAAATGTTGCATGGGAGGTCAATTAACAAAATATGCCTGTAGCCATATCCACGCAAAATTACACACTTGTCTGTTCTTCTCTTCTACCAAACACCGTGTACATTAGTAGTACCGTTAATCACTTAAAATACTGTTTGTGAAGGTCTCAGAAAGTGAAAGGCAGGTGTGACACTGAATGCATGCATGTTTGTTAGATCAACAAGTTGAGATTTATATGGGCAAAAGATGCACCAAGTGTAACTACATGAATAAGATAAGATTATCATTCAAATGCTTTGCCACACGTTGTTGTGGTACTAATAGGATCACATTTCCATCCTCCAAGATGGGTTTTTTTGGGGAGATGATTAGTAGCTTTTTCATAATAGTTGTCAAATTAAAGCTGAAGTGGGAACACATATTATACCATTTTTTTGGGCAAAATTGTTTCGTCTCTTGGTTTTCATTTGGGTGGAGGGAAGGCAGGGATCCCGACTTCTTAAATTTGAAAGGCAGGGTGATGCAGAGTGAGCCTTTGGAAGTATTTTACCGTTTATGTTTCTAGAAATAGATCTCCCTTCAAATTATGATCCAACTATACATGTTCTTACCACATGCAGGAGTTCTTGAGGCGTCAAGTTAACCCGAGCCGTGGAGGCATCCCATTCATGTATGTTGTTATTGTTGGCTTGATTGGCATCCTTTTAGGGTATCTTCTGAAGAGAACATGATTCCCGAAACCCGATGTGTGTCATTGTTACACTCTCGTTGTCCGATTGTTAAAAAATGTTAAGACATTGAAGTCAATTATTTAACTGATTGAGGAGAGATTTGTATTCCATTTAGTCGTTTGGTTGATAGCAGGAAAAATGCTGACATGGTAATTTGCCTTGATGAGGCTCCAAGAGCATTCATTACATGACTAATTGCTTTTTTACAGGTTCAGTTGTTCAACTTTAGAAGATTATTTATTCAACTAGCTTAAATTTTTTTGCTCTTGATTTGCTTTATCTACGTATCGGATTACTTACTAGGATTCTCNCCATGCTATTTTCTGTGATTTTAGGCTGTATTACTCTATATAATAAATTGTTTAGATTCTGAGATGTCTGCATATCCATGGGATCTCTTTTACTGATGGTAGTAGGAATAAATATTATGGAGTTTTGTCACTTGAAACAACGAAAGTTAAAATTAGAAAATTTACCCATTAATTTGCACTTAATAATTTATTTTTGAGACCTGGGTTCCTTATTTTTCATTTAAATTAGGTAAAACATGCTCTTAATTACAATAGTATTATTGAATGAAATTAAAAATTCCTTAAAGATATCAACTCAAAATTATTGCATCCATAAAGCTTAAATTATTTTTCTTGACTGATATAGCGTCTATGAACTGCAGCTAAAGAAGGCCTGCTAATTATGTGCAGTACTACTGTATAAGTGCTTGATTGAAGAATAAATTATGTAAATAATTATGAATTTTAGCCATGTCTGTTTTTAGGGGTAAAGTAAATTACATTATCGACAAAAAGAAGGTACAATGGCAGTTTAGAGCCTCTAGGCTTTGTAGACGCCCTTTTCAAGTACAAGATGCAACCATTTATAGTCTGTTTGTCTACCATTATGGGAGAAATAACGTTGTTTTGAATAGTATTTTTTGGAGAATGTGTGGTTAAAATTGAAAAAACTTTATCGGTTTATGTGTAGAATATTTTATTATTTGAATGTGTGGTGAAGATTGATTACTGTAGAAACTAATGTTTTGAAAAATGGTAGACAAACAAGGGCTTAATAACGTTTGGAAAAGTTTATAATTACTTTTAAATTAATTGTAGAAATTTTATTTGCATTCATATATTTCGTAGAATTAATCATTTTTACTTATGTTTATGCCCCAAGAAAGTTTAATTTTTGATGCCTGAACAACATAGAATTGTCATATGATGCACCACTTCAATGCAACAAAGTAGAAAAGTGAAAAAATTTAAGTTAAGAAATCCAATATTAATTTATATTAGAAATTAATATATACATTTCTAGATTGTTAGTCTTTCAAAATGAGAATATGTAAAGAATTTGTTAGACCTTATTCTACCAGACTTGTATTATTGGCCACGTGGTAGTCAACACGAAGCCACCAAAAGCTCACACTCCAAATCACTTGCTTGATTGGCCTAAACGAGGCCATCAAATAAAGACAGTTGAAGGGATGTCTTCACCTAAGCCGAAGTCGTATGTGAAGGCCGAATCTTCGTGTCTAAGGTGAGGTACCACGATGTGCTATAGTTTATTTTTGAGGCGACAAGTCTTTGTTTTTCAAGACATTCTGTAGCTTCGCTTAATTCATGAGATTTTTTGTATGAGACATTCCATTCGATTGATTGATTTGACATTTTCCCACTAGATGCCAATGAATTTGTTAGTTTGCTTTTCAAATGTCAAGCCTAAGTCATAGGGTGACCACTTTTCAGAATCATTTAATATCATCTCAACATAGAACAACATAGGTGATGCGTATGAGGATAATGTGTCATCTATTAAGACGAGGTTATGCGTCATTATTCTTACGGTATCATCTTTACCTCCTCAACTATAAATGCAATTTTACACTCACATGATATTCTCTTCAACCCAATTATCACAATCACTCTTGTGACTCCCGTTCATCCTACATCCACACAATTTAAAATATTGCATGATTTTGTAGTTTATGTTATAGGACGTTCCTAATTATATTATATATGTGGTAGAAGACTAGGAGAATTACTCTCTACCTTGTGATTTAAATCGATCTCCATCGTCTATATTAAGAAGGCGGATGTATAAATCTTGTAAACAAATAGATCCACCACAACAATTGAAATGAGAATGTGACGAATATAGTCTTTTTCTTCATATTACTCAAATTCGGGTGATGTCATATTTCATCATGATTTCTTATAACTTTGTAATGCTTTATTAAACTTCTAGTCACTAGGACATAGATAAATCCTTTGTTATGAAATTTTAATATTAATTTGAAGGCTTTGAATTTAAATATTTATTTATCTTGGATGATTGCCATTGTGTTTAATTTTCTATTACATAACTAATAATTGAATTGATATGCAATCTTTATTGTACTCGAGAAAAATAATAAGAAATATATCACGTTATAACAATTGTTGTAAGATCCGATAGAGAATAAAAATATATCGCTATGTCTTGCATAATTTAAATAGGCGTTCATGTATTTTAATGTATCTTTAAATCTTTCATAGAGATATAGGAATGTGACATGTGAGAATGTATTTAATTCTACTTGAAGAAACTATATTGTGGACTTATGGGATTTCGTCGATCAAGTTTTTGAAGCTATGGTGTTTATTTAATTTTAGTTAATTATGCCCTTGTTTGGTGGACGTTATTTTCAGAAAATAATATTTTGAATAGTGATTTTTAGGGGAATGTATGGTTAAAAAATAAGAAAAAACTTTGGATTTAAGCGCAAAATATTTTATTGTATGAATGTGTGGTTGAAAATGAGTGTAGAAAAAAGAGTTTTCAAATAATGGTTGTCAAAATTAAAGTGTTTCCTCTCTTTCTTTTTAGAATCTTATATTCAAAATTCGATATTTAGGTCTAAGCATTAACTTGATGTCTTTTATTTGTTTAGAAATTATGTTAGGGAACGGCCAAAACAACATCAATCTCTTTAAATCAGGCTGATCGCTCTATAAAATACACAAATGAGGAATTATCAAGATATAAATGTGAACGTCGATAAATTTATCTTCCTTGATGATTTTGTGATTCTTGATATGGATGAAGATAAGGATGTACCGTTGATATTAGGTTGACCATTCCTTGACACTTTCTATGCCTTGATTCATGTCATGTTTGCAGGCAGTCTTGTGCTCAAGAGTAAACATTTCTTCCATAACTCCACCAACCACATCAATTCGAAATCAGCTGTCTGATTTAGTTGGATACTCATAGCAGTGAAGAGATTTTTGTATAGATTGAGTAGTTCGTACATTAAATGGAGGCTTTGCCACTTTACTGGAGATGATCTCACTTTGAAGACCTTGATAAAGGATCTACGAAGCACTTGCCATCCATTCAAGAACCTCCAACCCTTACATTCAAGTATTTACCATCATATCTTCAATATGCATACTTAGGGGAGTCTTTTACTTTACCAATCATTAACGCAAAATAAATAAATGAATTGGATAAGGAAAAACTATTGAGATTGCTCAGGGGGTCACAAAACAATATTGGGAGGTCGATAGCAGACATTATAGATATTAGCCCTTCACTTTGCATGCATAAGATAATCATAGAAGACGAGTTCAAGCTGTCATTAGAAAATCAGAGCAAGTTAAATCCAAACATGAAGGATATGGTTCAGGCCGAGGTTCTTAGCTTCTTGATGCAGGGATTATCTATCATATCTCCAATAGTAAGTGGGTGAGTCCAATTTCGGTAACACCAGAAAATGAGGAATTACAATAGTTAAAAATGAAAGTAAAAAACCTTATATTGATTAGGACAACCATTGGATAGCAGAGTGTGCATTGACTATCGTAAATTAAATAATGTCACTTGAAAAGCTCACTTTTTATTGCCATTTAGTGATTAGATGTTAAAGAGGTTGGCTGGACATTTATAATACTGCTTCTTGGATGGGTATTTGGGGGATATAATCAGATTGCTATAGCCCTGAAAGATTATTGAAAGATTACATTCAAGTGCCTTTAGACACCTTTGCTTATATGAATATTCCCTTCAATTTATGTAATGCTCCGTTTACTTTCATGCAATGGATGATAGCCATCTTATTAGACATGGTAGAAAAATTCATTGAGGTATTCATGGATGACTTCTAAATTTTCGAGCCTTCATTTGATGATTGCTTGAAGAATCTGGCTCTGGTCTTACAACATTGTGAAGAAATGAATCTGGCACTCAATTGGGAGAGATGCAATTTTTATAGTACGAGAGAGAATTGAACTTTGTCATCAGATTTTAGCTGAAGGGATTGAAGTTGACACAGCTAAAATTCAAGTTACAAGAGAAGTTACCTCTGCCAATTTCAGTTAAGAGAGTGGGTAGTTTTCGTCGACATGCAGGTTCTATCGACGCTTTATAAAACACTTCTCAAAGATCACCAAGATCTTTGCAGTTTGTTTGAGAAGGAAGTTTCCTTTAATTTTTCTAAAGAGTGTTTGACATCTTTTAACACTCTAAAAGCAAAATTGATTACAACACCTATGATAGCTACACCGATCTAGTGACTATACATAGGGAACAGTGTTGTGTTGGAGATGGGATAATATACTCTATGTTATCTATTATGCGATCCGAACTTTGATAAATGCATAGTTAAATTTTGCAACCACTGAAAAGATTTCACGTTAGACCATACTTTTCAAAATAGGTACATATCTGTGTTTAGATAAATTTAGATCTTATTATATTTGGATAAAATGTGATTGTCTACATGTATCATACGACGTTAAAATATATGTTAAGCAAAGAAAGATGCAAAGTCGGGGATGATTAGATAGAATCTACCACTATATGAGTTTGATTTAGAGATTTGGGATAAGAAAAGAAGTGAAATTCTGGTAGCCAAGCACCTATCGACGCTTGAGTTGACGGAGCAAATCGATGGTTACGATATTAACGAAGTTTTCTCATATGAGCAAATATTGAGCTGTCTAAAACACTGTAGTTTGCAGATGTGGTGAATTATTTGAAGCCATGCGATTCTTCCTGAATATAATACTTATTAAAAGAGTAAATTATTCTTGGAGTTGAAATACAACTTTTGGAAAGATACTATTCTTTACAAGGCATCGTTGTATTCTATTTAGTTGGTTGGCAGTAGAAAAATATTCTGACATGGGTGTTGAAATTTAAAAAAATTGCTATAGAGTTCTCTTTTATTCTAAGATGTCTGCATATCTTTAGTTTGCGATCCGTGTATCAATTCCCCAATTAATTGGTTTACAATCTCCAAGTACCAATATCGACACGTGTTGCACGCTTGACTTGAGAGGGGTAACTACAAGATTTATCAAGTACTTGTGTTTCTTAGTCGAGTTCAACCCTGCCTCAGACTTGTACTAAACATGCCCAGTGGTGCTAAAACGTATATATATTAGTAGTAAGCTAGAGTTTGGAGACAAAATTTGAAATTTAAGGGTTTGGAGTTACTCTTCTTTATTATGGCATAACATCTTTTTCTTGGTTGATAGTGATGTATTCCAAAGAAGTTTACATTCACAATGTTGATACGATTTTTGTATAAAAACATGAGAGCTAGTCAGATCAAAATTAACATGACTTATTGTTAGAAAACAAGCTAAATTGCAATAACCATGTAATAGAACTTAATACCGGTTGTTATGAATATTAAAGTCAAGAAAATATGACAAGCTGAAAAGAATTACACGAGACCCCAGTAGATGAAGAAAATTCACTATGATCAATAGCAAAAAAGTCCAAAAGAATCTCGCAAAACTCTCAACCTATCTCAAAATATGCGAGTTTCTCTCTATAACCTAGATCTTCTCACTTTGAAGTTCTCTCAATGCTATACAATTTTTTTTGTTATGTTATCCTAGGCTACATCATGTGGAGTATATATATATATATATAGGACCCTAATTTTGGTGATTTAAATGAAATAGAAAACACGAATTTCAATTTGAATCGCAATAGGAGACTTTTCTCCCAAACAGGTGGCGCCCAGGAGCCATGGGGTTGGCGCCTAGCGCTACATCTATGCTTGAGCGCCACTGTTCAGTGCCCAAGCGCTACAAACGACACCTAGATGTCGGCTCCCTGCCTCATTCTTCCGCATTGGGAGCTTAGGCGCCGCAACTTGGCACCTAAGCACCTGTCTATGATGCAAAAAGACCCAAAGCCTTTTCATCAATTCCAAAGTCCTTTTCCAATCAAACTTCCATTCCTTGATGAATTTTGATTCCTTTTCAAATTGGGCTTCCAAATCAAAATTGCTTATGCCTCCTTTATCAATCAAACAACACAATCCTAATCCAAATAGGAATTTGGGTCACATTCTAACAATCTTCACATTGAAACAAATTTCAATTCAAAGAATTATTCTTCAAGCAATTCTCCAATCAGTGTTCCAAACATAAACTCCGTCTCTTCCACCATGCCCACTCTGGGAATACTCAGTAAGAATGAACAAAATACATGCCCTGTTTACTAGTAGAACTACCTTGGGGTCCCAAACTTGCTCGATCATCCCGTTCACTATCAACTTCTCCTGAGTTACCAAACAAGCTCGAATTATCTCCATGAGCAACCCAATCACTACTAGCTCTATCTTGGCCAACATTTATCAAACCATAAGCAATCATAGCCTCATCAAATCTCTCCTGAGGTCCAACATCACCCAAGGTCTAACATCTCCTTTGGTGACAGCTTCATCAACCTGTGATCGTAGAACACTACGAGACATATAAACGAGACTTTCTCTGCCCCTTCATCACAACTCTACCACCTTTGTTAACTTTCGAAACTCCACCTCCACCGGTATACCTTCACCTCTCTCAATCAAGAGTACTCAAGGAGATAACATTTTGTTTCAAGTCAGGAAAATTTCTCACATCACCTAGTGTCCTGACGTGCCATCAAACATATTGATTTTGACTTTATTAATATCAGCTATCTTACAAGGCGAATTATTTTCTATTACCACATAACCCTTTGTAACAATTTTATATGTTGCAAACCATTTCCCATTTGGACACATATGAAAGGTACAATCCATATCAAGAATTCAATCATTGTCAATTTGGAGTCACGGTCAGAAACAACCAAAAGATCTTCATCACTATAGTCTTCTTCAACAAGACTAGTTTAATCAGAATTATCAAGTTGTCCTTTCTAATCTATAGGAAATAATTTATTTCTGTTCTGCCACTTCGGTAGTCTTTCTTCTTGTGTCCCTTCCTCTTACAGAAATAATAGACTATATTATTGTCATTAGCCTTAGACATGCCCCCTCCACGACCACTCAAATCCCTCTCACGAACAACAAGACCCTCTGCTCGGGCATCCAATACGATGACCAACTTGTTCATCTTCTCTTTGGAATAAAACACGTCATAAACCTCGTCAATTGTGAGAGTATCTAGACTTAAAAAATGGTGTCCTTGTCATATATGAAATGGCCAACGAACATAGCAAAATCAATCATAAGTCCTCTTCTTCGTACTTGACTCCATGGTTTCCAAATCAACCACGATTTTCTTGAATACAAACAGATGATCTTCCAAAGATTCACCTTCGACAAGTGATGAGAATATAAACGTCGATTTAGATGTAATTTGATGGTTAGATTTCGAGTCATGCATAACTGTTCCAACTTCGACCATAATGCAACTACACTGTTTTCCTTTACCACATCCTGAAAAATTTGATTCGAATGATGAAGATATATATGTGATAGGGCCTTTTAATGCTTACGCTATTTTTCCTCCAGTGTCAAAATTGATGGCATCTTGTCCAACCCCAATAGAGCATTATCCAAATCCAATTGGGTAAGAACTGCTCGAATCTTAATATGTAACAAAGAAAATCTCGTGTTGTGATCCAAAAGCAGAATTTCAAACTTTATACTTACCATCCTGAAACAATCAAACTTCGTTCTGAGTTGATCAAATCATGCTATAATACAAAACCAACTTGGCTCTCCCAAAAATTTTGATCATTGGCTCTAATACCACTTGTTAGAAAATAAGCTAATTTACAATAATCCGGTAATAGAACTTACACCACTTGTTATGAATATTAAGGCCAAGAAAATTTGACAAGATGAAAAGAATCACTTAAAAACAAAAGACTTAAAGTGAAAACCCAAATTTGGGACCCACGACAGAGGCAGAGAATTCACTATGATCAATAGCGAAGAAGTACAAAAGGATCTCGCAAGACTATCAACCTGTCTCAAAATATGAGTCTCTATCTCTTTCTCTAACCTAGATCATCTCACTTTGATTTTCTCTCAATTTTATACAATGTTTTGCTACATCATATGGAGTATATACATACACGAATTTCAATTCAAATCCCAATATGAGACTTTTCTCCCGAACAGGTGGCACCCAAGCTCCACAGTCGACGCCTAAGTGCCATAGTCGGGTTTTCCCTGCCTCCTTATTTTGCGTTGGACGCCTAGGCTCTATCTCTTTGAGTCTGGATTATGAATCCCAATAGGAATGTATTTCAATACTAAATCTAATATTTCAAACTCCTTGACAAAAACAAATAAAGAATTGTAATTTATTGTGATTTTTGATCTAACTACTTGAAAATAACGAGATACACACAAAGATCGATTAAGAATTCAAATATGGAATGTGATATTAGGGCATAAAAATTTCATTTATTGATCACCTTTAAATCTTAAATTCAAGATTCATAACCTCATATAATGTTCGATTGAATTTTTCTATTGTGTTTAATTTACTCATCTCGGGTTTTCATTAAACCTATTTAACTAATTCAATCCTATATATATACACGAATCAATCTTAGTTAAATGCACTATTTGTTATAAGAATTCATATAAGACCGCAATAATTGGTATACGTGTTTCTACACATTATACTAAATTATTGAATTATAATATGTGGTCTAAATCTAAAACTCACCTCTCGATTCTTCAATGATTCACAAAATCATTGAATTATTGATCAAGTAATTCAATACATTAAATATATGAATAAAATCAACACATATATGATAAACGCACTTGAATCTTGAATAAAAGAAATAAAGAGTCTCAATTCGATTACATTATTTGCATTAATGAAAAACTTAGCAACTCATAATAAATGAGGAAATGGATGAATCTTGCATTTAGTACATCACTGGGTTTTGAATTGAGATATAAAGAGATGTATGAATCTTGCATCCAATCCCTTTTCTTGTTCCAAATTTTGATTCTAAACCCTTGATTTCTTATTTTTCTCTGATTTTGCTTTCTAATTCTCCAAATTGTGTTATAAGTATCTCAATGTGTGGAACCCCTCTGAAATGCCTCCATTGTTTTATTTATACTCTATTATTTTCCCTGAATTTAAAGTTTTCATGGGCTTTAAACGAGGCGAAAAATCAATGCCCTAGATAATAGCAAGCAAAGCCTCTGCGGTATGAGAGTGGCGCCACATGCCGTGAAGAAATCATAAGTGGCACATCGGCGCCACCTTTTTGTTAAAATTTCAAATTTTGCGGCGCCTAGGTCCCATGATGTATGGATGGTTGCACCGCGTGTCAAGGACAACAACTTTGCTTAAGCCTGTTGACCCAATCGTAGCCGTAGTTGCCCAACTTCGGCCCCAAATTGTAAATCTTAGTTCAAGTTTGAGTTGTAATTTCCTTTCCATAGTAATAGTTTATTTCAATTGTAAAATGACTTTAATATTGGTAAATTTTTAGTATGATTCCTCTTCATTTAAACGTCTACTCCTATCATTGAGGTTTTTTTCAGAATGCTATTATAGGGGATATTAGTTTTTCAAACAATATTTCAAACTTCCTGGTGTTCGTCCCCCGCACTAGCTATTGTAATTTCCTGATTTCATCAATTGTAATTTCTCGCTTCAAAAAATCAACGATCAATTTTCATTCGATGCATTTTAATTTTATGTTGCAAGATTTCTACAAATTGTAATCAAAATTTCTTTTGTCACAAAATGACCGAGAGAAGGCGGAAGGTAGTCTAGCGGAGCAGACTACCGCCGCACGGTGTCCCTTTCTGTGCCAAGAAGAAAGGTATCCCATGAAAGTTGGTATCAAAGCTGCGACTCAAGACCCTCGATAAGAAAGCTATAGATCCAATTGAATCGAACACCACGGAGGTGGTAGATCCTCAAAAGAGGAACACGAAACAGCGCGTGGATGCTCTTGAGCTGACAACTAGTAGGTTGTGCTGTGTCGCGGATGGCCTCAAGGAAAAAGTTGAGGTGGTAGAGAAGGAAATTCGTGAATTATACATCCAGTTGGATGAAAGTCGAAGGGCTTGCATAGTAATAACTAAAGCTGTTGCTATCGTGTTTGATCTGCAGGATGATATAGCAGCATTGAGAGCTTAATTACTAGTTCTGCAACGTGTGGTTAGCAATGGGCAAGCCCCCACACGAGAGCATGTTCCTAGACTTAGAATTTCGAAACCGTGTACCTACGGAGGGGCACGCAATGTAAAAGAAGTCGATAACTTTTTGTTTGATATGGAATAATACTTTCTTGCAGCTTCGATCGAAGATAAAGTAAGAAAGGTTACAACGGCTACCATGTATCTTGGTCGAGATGCAAAACTATGGTGGCCAACAAAGTATGCCGACATTGAGGCCAATAGGATCCGAATAGATTCTTGGGATCTCCTCAAGGAAGCAGTCGGATCTCAGTTTTTCCCAGCGAATGTGAACTATAGGCACGAGGTGCGCTGCGAGAACTTAGCCATATGTTTACTTCTGCTACCATATATCTAGGTGGAGATGCAAAACTGTGGTGGCGGACGAAGTATGTTGATATTCAGGCCAACAGTGTCCGTATAGATTCTTGGGATCTCCTCAAGGAAGCGATCAGATATCAGTTTTTCTCAGAGAATATGGAATATCAGGCATGATGTGCACTACGAGAACTGAAACATACAAGGTCCATCTAGGAGTACGTGAAAGTCTTTTCAGTGCATATGTTGAATATTCGAGACATGTCGGAAAATGATAAGCTATTTACCTTCATGGAAGGGTTGAAACCGTGGACACATAGGAACTTCAGAGACAAAAGGTTACTGATTTGAGTACGGCAATGGGAGCCGCCGAATGTTTAAGTGACTATCAACCCGAGATGAGAGAAGATCAATCTTCAAGAAGTAGTCAAGTTATTGGAGGTAGAAGGAGATCTTATAGACCCAGCTCGAACTCAAATGGGGGAGAGCATTACTTTAATAATAAGAGAGGAGCCTATCAAGGCACCGTCAGAGTAACTTTCAAGGGAACTATCAAAACAGCCGTTAAGGAAACTATAACGGTAGCAGTAGTAACAATTGGAATAAAGGAAAAGCTACAAAGGGCATATCTGATGCCACTCCTAAATTGATGTCCTTTTTATGTAAAGGATCCCATTAGGTGGCGGAGTGTCCTCAGAAATGGATGGTGAATGCATATTGTCAACTAGCGAGTAGCGGAATGAGTTCAAAGCAAGATGTCCCAAAAGCTAGCTGTAACAGTGAGACTAACTCTGAAGAGGATGATGATGTAGTTGGTGCATTTTCACATCGGTGCAATACACTATCATACCGAGCTACTAAAAAGGATGATGTTCCCTCGAAAGAGGTAAAGATGGAAGAGTCAAAGGCTCGCATTTGTAGGGTCAAAGGCCTAATGTATATTAATGTGAAGATCAATGGAAAGTCAATCAGGGCTATGGTATATATGGGTGCTACCAATGACTACCTTGCAAGTACCAAAGTGGAACGACTCAGACTTGTTCTGGAGAAAAATAGTAGAATGGTTAAAGCAATTAACTCCGCTGCTCAACCAATAGCGGGATTAGTAAAATCTGTGTTAATCAAAACAGGTCCTTTCGAAGGAAGGACAAATTTATCGGCTGTTCAAATGGATGAATTCAAGCTCATTCTGGGATTGGAATTTCTTCGGGATACTAAGCAAGCAGTGTTGCACTATGTACCAAGTAGAGCGGCTCGGACTTGCGCTAGGAGAAGGTAAGGGAAAAGTTAAAGCAATCAACTCCACTGCTCAACCAATAGCGGGAGTAGCGAAATCTATGGCGATCAAAGTAGGTCCCTTCGAGGGAAGGACAAATTTATCGGCAGTTCAGATGGATGACTTCAAGCTTATTTTGGGATTGGAATTTCTTCAGGACACTAAGACAGTATTGTTTCCATATTTTGATTCATTAATGATGATGGGTAGTAAACTGTGCGTCATCATGACACAAGTCGGGAAGATGGGCGAGAAAAGTATCTCTACCATGCAATTTGGTAAGGATTTCAAAAGAAATGAACTTTCATTTTTGTACACTCTTCAATTAGAGGAGATCGAAGAGGCAACTGGTCATATTCCAAAGTCGGTCAGAAGGCTTATTAAAGAATTTGAGAACATCATACCGGATGAGCTACCAAAGAAGTTGCTACCAAGGAGGGCAATCGATCATGAGATTGAGCTTATTCCAAGTTCCAAACCTCCCGCCAGGGTACCCTATTGTATGTCTCAGTAGGAGCTTGAAGAACTTTGGAAACGATTGGGAGAAATGTTGGAAAGTGAG
>OU503045.2:9567816-9584968 GCA_912172775.2 Fraxinus pennsylvanica
AAAATGATAACTTTCCTATTGTCATATAAAAAAAATTAAAATCAAATAATTAAATCAAAAACCAAAAAGCCCTATTAGCTTCCCCAACCACCCCACCTCCCCCCAACCCAACCCAAAACCAAAACTGTCGGCACCACCACCACCGTCGCCTCCTCCCACCACCACAACCGTCGTCGAAAAGCTGGTTTGCATATGACAATGGCAAGAAAAATGATGGGTTTTGTGGATGTTGAGTTTGGTGCTTGTTTATCAATATATGTGGGGTGAAAATGGAAGCCTCCATTTCTGCAAACCAAATGGAGTTGTAACGGGTCCAAGATTGTTGGGCACTGTAGAAAAAATGTTATTATGAGAGTTTGGGAACTTGAAAATATTTGAATGGTTTGAAGATGAATTCAAAAACAAACTAATATTTTCACGGTTGGATTTGTTACTGGGGGAACTAGAGTTATGCATAAAATTTGAACCAATCTGTCCAACTGGGTCCATACCAAAAGCTTGATCCACCACCCCAAAACCATCGTTGAACTCGAACACCGATGTGGGCAGCGGCGGCGAGTCAGTCCAAATTGAAGAACCTTGTTCAGGCTGATTTCTAGGTCATCCACATCCCCATGATCCACCGCAGAATGGACTGTTCTTGGCTTGGCGAGGTGACGGTGGACTTCGAAAACACGCTCTCCCACTCGTCCATAGCACATTTTCCGGGGCGACGGTCCCAATCTCAAGAGATGGAGGAACATGCAGTAACTCAAAATCAACTCCCCTATTAGAGCTAGTGGTAGTAGTTTGAGTCTTGCTGCCATTTCAAGGATGGGTTTTTCTTCGTGGTGGTGGGAGGAGGAGGAGGAGGCGGCGGTGGTGGTGGGAGGAGGAGGCGACGGCTGTGGTGGTGTCGGCAGTTTTGGTTTTAGGTTGGGTGAGGGTAAGGTGTTTGGAGAAGATAATATGGTTTTTTGGTTTTTGATTTAATTATTTTATTTTAGTTCTTTTTATATGAAAAATGAAAGTTACCATTTTGCCCTTTTAAAATTTGATCAAATCTACTATTCTTGGTCAACTAACGGTCAATTGGACGGAAGCCGTTCATTTGGACTGTAGGTGCGCTTTTTTAAAGGTTTGATATCATGAGTGGCGCAAAACAAAGGTTTGGGCAAAGTCTGCAAAAATCTGAAAGATTTGGTATCGTGGCTACAATTTCCCTAAAATAAAGAGTGAATATGCTACAAACTCAATTGGAGACAATTGGAAGCTAAATGGCGAAATCAAGTGAAAGGGATCAGAATACATTGCGAAAAGTCCAAGGACCAATTTGCACAATTAGACCCAAAATGTAAAGCTATGCATACGCATAAGCCTACATGCCATGTGTACGCGAGATCCCATTATCGGCCAATTGAAGTTTAAATCATTCTACTATGCGTACATTTAATTGATACCATGCGTACGCATAGCATTTTAGTTGGGAGAAAGATTTATTTCATTTTCTTGTTTCAACAATTTTTAGTATGATATCTTTGCATCCTTTATAACCTAGAATCCATCCAGAACGTGGGGGAACCACCCAAGACCGGAAACTCTACATAATTCATCTATTTTGGAAGCGGAGAACCAGACCAATCATCAATTCAAATGCGGATTATTGCAAGATTGTTGATCCCTTTTCAAGATTTAGATCAAGAAACTTTCTTCCATAATTCTTCATTCTGGGTGATATTATTTCCTTTGATGTATAATTCAATCAATGGGATATTAGGCTAGGTTTCTTCATTGTATTAGATGATCAATGAACCCTTTTGCACATTTATTTTAATTCAAGACGATTAATTTAATATTTCTTGATTTTCTTAATTAGTTTTCCATTACCATCATAATTATTTGATTGCTTAGCTACCAATTTGATAATAAGTTGCTTATTGTAGTGTTAATTAGGAATAATCTCTTTCACACATGCAATCACTTGGATAACCTAAACTAATTGCATGATTTTGATATGAATTCAGATTATGAATAAAATTGGGTTGTATTAATCGTAGGTTCGTGTGTCTTGAAAAAGAGCATTGAATAATTTAGCATTATCTATTGTCAAACTGCATCAAATTAACTATAGTATGAACCAAGCGTTGAAATAAATGACAATAGGGGGGACTTAGGATTTCAATACAAGCATCTCACCTTTGAAAACTTCACCTTTATTGCTTTAGTGCAGTAAAAGTAGTATAGAAAACCAAACAAATCACTCTCTGGATGTCATGCACACTCGAATTTAGTAAAAGTTATTGAACTAAACATTAGATGTTATTCTTGTGAGAACGATAAATTGAAACTCATTATTTCTATTACTTATATAACGATATCGTACGCTTGCTGGTTTCAACGTAACACACACCAAACGGGTCGAACACAACTTTCTATCAAGACGAGTCAATTAAATCATTGTTTTCAAGTCAACATTCTATACGTTTTGTTTTTAGGCAAACAATTTTTTTGGGTGGATGAATTCCACTGCAGAAATTAAGTATTCTAAATAGAAAATTAACACTTTCGAATATAAAAGACGAAGCCCGTAATTGAGATACTCGAGAATTTGTAATTGTCTTGCATAGTCACTTATTTATTTTCACATTTATCTTCACTATAGTTTATATAAAAATAATTTAATTGAAATTCATAAATAAATGATCGTGATATCTTCTCATTAATTGTACAAAATGTGTGAGTTGAATCAACTCGCTTGACTTTTGAACACATCAAATTAGAAATTAGTAAAAAGGTGTTCTATGAGTATGCTGCATAGTGCACCAAATTATAAATTTTTTCTCTATAAATACCCTCTCTTTTCAATTCATTTTCTCAAACAACACCTATCTGCAATCTACATTCTAAATTTCTCATACAACTATAGAAATTCAATTTCTATAAAATTAGTTCATGACTTCATTTATATTCTACTTCTACCAATTTCTTCCTTCATTGTGCAATTAATTCGACTTAATATATTTACATTCTTTCTACCTTCTTATTCCATTTTCATATTTTATTCAAATTTCAAATGGACCACACCCCCTCTTTGAGCCTCATTTTAAAGAGAAATGTGTTTTGGAATAGTGATTTTTTGAAAAATGTGTAGTTAAAAAATAAATTTTTTTTTTCGATTTACGTGTAAATTTTTTTATGGAAAAATGTGTGGTTAAAAATGAGTTTTGAAAAAATGAGGGCCAAACATGAGCTATTCGGTGAATATTGAGATCAAAGATATGTTTGGTGTCGACACCAACACACTACAAATTGTAGCTCTAGCTTCATCTCCCCTCTCGATCACGATTTCAATGTGGTCTTAATGACATTTCAATTCCCACTTATTTAGGCGACGAAAACGTGCATTGGAATACTGATCCAATTAATTTGGGTAATATAAAGAACAAAAAGAACTGCTTATAACAGACTCTACTAGTGTACAAAGAACAAAGACAACAAACTGTTAATTGTTGGGAACACTTCAAACAGGTGATCACGTGTCCAAGTAAATTGAAAGCCAGATTATAAAGTAGTATGTAAATACTGTCAAAAAAATAAAAATAAAAAAATGATTAACATTGTAAAAGGTATCATAACCATCTAGCCTAAACAGACATTACAAGAAATGTTCGGTCAAACATAGAGCTACGGATCATACTCAACTTCAATTTGGTTCTCTCGATATATGTTCTAGTTCACTTACCACTTGGATCTACTCAAATGAGACACATGCATGAAGGCATGCTTACGATCGTATCAAGTGGCGAGCATTCACTTAGCATAGTGGATAACTCATAGTTCACAAAATTCATATAACAATATCTTCAATCTAAGTACAGACCAATTACGAGAAACATTATTCGTTTTGATTCTATAGCTTATCACAATAAAAATAAAATTTTAATGCGTGATTTAAATAAATTTGGTGTTGTTATATCTTTTATTCTGACTCGTGAGAGGCAATTATAAAAACGATTACATAGCTACAACTACTCGCTATATATTTCAATTATGGATGCTTAAAGAATTATTGCTTTAAAGTTCAATTGAATTTTCTCATAATGTTAATAATATTTTTAATGTGAGATTAAAATTCTTAGTTTTACGTTTGACAGTGCATCGGTTAATAAAACAGTAATTGATAAATTGTGTTTGTCATATTTTTAATTTGATTATGCAAGATGAGCTAAAATTTATTAGTGATAAGATCAATAGAATTAGGAATGCACTAATCTTTATTATAATATCACCAAGTAGAAAATAATTTTGTTCATAATTTTGTAATGAACACGAAATGGAAGGCAAAATATTTATCATCAAAATAGGTTATAGATAGAACTCAGCTTACCATTTGCTAAAATCTTGTGAAGGATACAAAGCTCTTATTACTGAATTTTACAACTTTTGACATGCACACGACATAGAAAATAATTTACAAGATTACGATTGAAAAATTGCATTTAAAGTGAGAAATTTTTTGAAAGTTATTTATTTTACGCCACTAATAAATTGTCAGACGTATGTTATCTTACTAGACTTAACGTTCTTGGTTATCTTTATTCTATTGCATTAAATTTCAGAAATTATAGAATTGATCCTGTTTATAGTAAGAAATATATTAGTTGCGATGAAAATTAAATTTAGAAAATGTTGGGAAAATATATATAATGAACCCTAATGTACAATTTAGAGGATGCAAAACTTGTTATAAACCAAATCTCAAATGCATTAAATTCTGAAACTTCTATTACATATGAGTTGTTTATGTGAAATGTATGTCAAAAGATCCTTCACAAATGTTAGACGATTGCTCGTATAAATGCCTAGTGCTAATGTAAAATCAATGAAAAATGCTATCGATCCCCAGTGGGGATGCATCCCCAGTCTATGTGGATGTAAATGATTGGTTAAATGATTAATTTCACCTATCATTTAATACCACATTAACGCCACATAAACTGAGGATGCATCCCCAGTGGGATGAATAGCATTTCTCAAAATCAATGGATAACCCCGAGTTAACATTATTAATAATGGTTGGTACTTGGGAAAATTCAAAGAACATTGAATGTATGTGCAAGTAATATACCAATATAATTAATTAGATATTTCACTCACAACATGCTTAAAATGGTAGAGCCGATAAATGCAATAGGTTTAAACTTACTTAAATTTGGAGAACTAACGAGCATCAATATCCAATTGTTCTCTAATAGTACATGATCTATTGACACATCTGATTAGTACTATAACATCGACATTTGCTTTTTGTGTAGGTGACAATTTTATCTGAGTACAGATCATACTCAGAGAAAATATACTTAAGAGCTTAATGTACATAGTTGATTTGGAAGACAGAGAGTACTGAATCCAAGATAAAATGTCAAAATACTATCTGATCAAGTAAATAATAATTGAGTTCATCATAATTTGTAATATTATTCACTTTTTAAAAAATTGTATATAATAAGTTTTTCATGTACAAATTTAATTCCGCCACAATAAAAGCAGTCGATTCTAAGCACTAAAAAAGGAGATTTTTCAAAAAAAAAAAACGCTAAAGAAATTAATGTGCTCGTAAGTCAGCTCAATTAAAAAAAAAAAACGTTAAAGAAATTAATGTGCTCGTAAGTCAGCTCAATTCAGCTCAGCTCATAAGTCCACAACCTTAGAACCGAGTTGAACTGGACTTGACCCATTGTCAATCCTATATTGATTTGGAGAAAGGCGTGCCATATCTGCTAATTGGGGCTGGACATGGACAGAAGAAATCGTAACCTAGCTGAGCTCCAAAGATAATGGGAAAAATTTATGAATCAAGTATTATCTTTGTCAAAATAAAAAATCAGGTGCTAAATTTTAAAATTGTAAAAATCAGGTTTTTATTAATTAAATAAATATTTAATTGTGGAGGGAGAAAGGGAGGTGACGGGAATGGTGGATAAATTAGGTTAGGAATTAGGGATTTAATATACTACCTGATTTTTGAAAAAATAAACTTAAAATCTGAATTTTAAAACAATAAATCTGATTTTTAAAAATGTCAAACTAAACCCCTGATTTTATGTAATTTTTCTAAAGATAATTGCGTGGCAAGCCCACACAAATTAACTCAAATTGTTAAACAAAAAACCCAAAAAAGAGAAAGTAACGAGGAGAGAGAGGAAGGGAGGGAGGGAGAGAGAAGATGAATAGATGAGGGCACTTTACTACTTTTTTATGTTGCACGCAGCCATGGCAGAGAGGAGAGTACTAGTCTAGTCTATATGGACTGAACAAGAAAAGAAGAAGAAAACTTTACCCATTTCTCTTCCATACCCATTATCTACTGCACAACATACATTTTCTCTTCGGATTCTACCAAAAAAAAAAATTATATATATACACACATACATGCATGTATACATATTCTTGACTTTCTGGATCCAATAACTGTTCTTTTGTATTTTAAAGCTGGAGGGAGGATTTGAGTTTCTGGGTTTGATAATTAGATGAAGGGGATGCCCTTACCCTTTGAATTTGAGGGGAAGGGGGTGGATTTAGAAATCCTTGTTTTCAATTATAATAATTTTAGGGCTAATTCATCTTGGTGGGAGAGCAATATTTTGAACGATAATTGTGGTTTGAATAGCTGCAGTGAACCTGCATCTGTACTTGATATTGCAAGTAGTCCCAGCAGGGCTATATCTACATCTTCATCAACTCTGTCTTCATCTTTAGGCGGCGGCGGAGCCATAGCTGGTGGTGGGGCTGCTTCCACTGACACGGCCGTGGTGGCGGCGGTTTCAGGAAATAACGAGAAAAACCCATCCTTGAAATGGCAGCAAGACTCAACTACTGCCACCAGCTCTAATAGGGGAGTTGATTCTGAGTTACTGCCTGTTCCTCCATCTCTTGAGATTGGGACTGCCGCCGCCGGAAAATGTGCTATGGACGAGTGGGAGAGCGTGTTTTCGGAGTCCGCCGTCACCTCGCCAAGCCAAGAACAGTCCATTATGCGGTGGATCATGGGGGATGTGGATGACCCGGAAATCAACCTGAACAAGGTTCTTCAATTTGGGACTGCCCCGCCGCCACCCACGTCGGAGTTTGAGTTCAACGGTGATTTTGGGGTGGTGGATCAAGCTTTTGGTACGGACCCAGTTGGACAGATTGGTTCAAATTTTATGCAGAACTCTAGTTCCCCCAGCAACAGATCCAACAGTGAAAATATTGGTTTGTTTTCGAATTCATCTTCAAACCATTCAAATATTTTCAAGTTCCCGAACTCTCAGAATAACATTTTTTCTTCAGTGCCCAACAATCTTGGACCCGTTACAACTCCATTTGGTTTTGCAGAAATGGAGGCTTCCATTTTCACCCCACAGTTGTTGATAAACCAGCACCAAACTCAACATCCACAAAACCCATCATTTTTCTTGCCATTGTCATATGCAAACCAGCAGGAACAGAATCTATTCATGCCACCCCAGGCAAAACACAACCCAGGGGCTGTTGGAGAAGGCCTCGAGCCAGGCTGTCAAATACCGAAAGGGCAGTTTTCAGTTCCCGGGCAAGAGCTGTTAATGGGAAGACAAGTCCAGCACCAGCAGCCAATGTCTCGTCAGCTTCAGTTACTTCCCCATTATCTGCAGCAAAGGCTACCCGCTGCAATGGGACCAGGACAGAAGCCGAAAATGGGTGGGGATGATTTAGCATATTGCCATCAGCAACAGCAACAGCAACAACAGGCTATAATTGATCAGCTTTACAAGGCCACAGAGCTGGTCCAAATGGGGAATTTAATACTTGCAGAAGAGATATTGGCGCGGCTCAATCACCAGCTCTCTCCCATTGGTAAGCCTTTCCATAGGGCTGCTTTCTATTGCAAAGAGGCGTTGCAATTTACTATTCATAATAACAACAAAACAATTCCCTCTACGGCCACTGCATCGCCTTTTAGTCTCATTTTCAAGATTGGTGCCTACAAATCTTTCTCTGAGATCTCACCGCTTGTACAATTTGCCAATTTTACTTGCAACCAAGCCCTCCTTGAAGTCCTGGAAGGATTTGATAGAATTCATGTTGTGGATTTTGATATTGGTTATGGTGGGCAATGGGCTTCACTAATTCAGGAGCTTGCATTAAGGAGTGAGGGTCCACCCTCTCTTAAAATCACTGCGTTTACTACTCCCTCAACTCACGATCAGCTAGAGCTCAGCCTCACTCGGGAAAATCTAATTCATTTTGCTAATGAAATCAATGTTGTGCTTGAGTTTGAGGTTATGAGCATTGATTCTTTGAATTCTGGTTCATGGTCTCTGCCATTTCAAGTATCTGAGAATCAGGCGATAGCAGTGAATCTCCCAGTTGGCTCCCTTGCCAGTTATCAATTATCAGTACCATTGGTTCTTCGCTTTGTTAAGCATCTGTCCCCTAAAATTGTGGTTTCTGTGGATAGAGGATGCGATAGGATTGACCTACCGTTTCCCAATCATATAATTCATGCTCTTCAATCCTATTCGAACCTTCTTGAGTCTCTAGATGCTGTCAATGTGAATGCAGATGCTCTATCAAAGATTGAAAGGTTCTTGCTTCAACCTGGAATTGAGAAAATTGTAATGGGGCGTTTTTGTGCTCCTGAAAAGACACAGCATTGGAGGACTTTGTTTTTGTCATCGGGATTCTCCCCCATACCATTTAGCAATTTCACAGAATCGCAAGCTGAGTGTGTGGTGAAGAGGACTCCTGTTCGAGGATTCAACGTAGAGAAAAGGCAGTCTTCACTTGTTCTCTGCTGGCAACAGAAGGAGCTCATCTCTGCATCGGCTTGGAGATGCTAAAACTATGAGTATATTTCGCATTCAGACTTATTGCTAAGGTGCCCACAGATCACTGTTTTAATCCCTCGGAACATTTTGAGATTTCTTGCCTGAAATTCCCCTTTGCTATTTTCTACGTGGCTTAGGCAGATTGTTTCCAAGTTTAAATGAACCAGACATTATAGTACTGGATGTTCTAATACGGTTCCGTTATTTCAATTTTTTGTGTTGAACGGGGTGTTACTGTATGGTGCTCTCGTGCTTTGATGGTGAAACACATCAATTGTTTCTAATTCCATAATTCTGTTTGTAACCATTACACTGGACGCTGATCAAAACAAGAACTGGAAAAACAGAAGAATTAACTCCAACTAAATCTTTTTTTTGTGCTGTAACTGGATCTTCACATTTTGATTTGATAGGATAGCTTAGATTGCATGAAATTATGGACTTTGATATCTTAATGTGGGATCTTGATTCATGACAGCCTTTTTCGTTTTTCTCCCCATAGCACTGAATTTGTCAAAAACTATCGACTACCTTCGGATTTAAAGGCTTATCTTTTGTCATCTTATATATCAAGTATCTGTCAATCATATAATTTTGTAAATCTTCTTTCTTGCTGTCTGTATTTCGTTTTGGTAATCTTCTTGTTCCGTGATATTCCTTGGAATACATATAATTTATGAATCCAGTATTCGTCATTTATATACAATATTCTGCTTTTGTTCTAACTAAACATCCATCCATCATTGTTTTGCCTCTTGTTTTATATGATCATTTTAACTCTGTCTTATGCAAACAGATTCCTTTTTCCCTGTAATCATCTTCTAGTTCGGTTTGACATTTGGCCAGTAGAATGAATTGGACTTTTGGCGTTTCTTTTGAACTGTATTCTTATTGGCCCGTCTTAGCCATGAAAAATGGCGTTGTTCTGGACAGTAAATGTGAGATAGTATCCTTTGGTTTCAGGTATTCTAGGTCTTAGCCATCGGATGTTGGCCAAAAATCGGTATAGTATATGTATCTAGAGAATTACGCGCTCTTTCAATACGGTTGCTAGTTTAATTATTCCTGTGTGTCTGCATTATGATATTAGTTTTAGCATTTGTTAATAATTCTCTCGTCTTTTTTCTTAGTGCATCACATTACTATGAATGCTAACATTTGTATTATAATGCATTGAATTTGTTGCTCGTAGGCCTGATTAATTTCTTAATAGCCTTCCCTAATCTAATCACATGGGACTTGTACTGTTGGACAACCCCCATATTAATAAACTCTTTCTTACATCTGCTTGGGTGTTCTTTATTCATTACTTTAATGTACATCTTTAAACCGTCATTTAAAGCGATTATGCCCATTTTTGCACGGCTGCGCGAGTGCTAGTATGTGTTGTACATGCATTTGTGTACTTGTGTGATGATACGAGGGCTTAAAGATCTGTTTTCTGCTGAACGTACAGATTCATCTAAAAACTTAAACAGTTATAAATATGTGATGATTGTTTGTTTTACATGTATGTGTATTGTCAAGTCAGATTACTTTACACATGAAATTTTTATAATTAGGAGACTTCAAGAGTTTAAAGTTCTCCGTTTAGGGTTTGAGATGTTAAAATATTGCTGAGTAAAAAGTCTGAAATACCCCTGCTGAATTGTTGTTTAAGGCTGTTGATTAACATAGGGACATGTCTTTATTAAATAAATATTGGTGTCATTAAACAATACNTTAAATAAATATTGGTGTCATTAAACAATACGAGGTGACAGACAGACATGTCCTCTTTTGTCTTTGCACAGCTCATCAAAAAGAGTTTTCTTCTTGCAGTTGTCTTGTGTTTGCTTTATATGTAATAAAGCACTAATTCCCAACTGTTAATATGGTCCACTTTATTTTCATTAGAAGTAAATGGGAGTTTCATTTTCAATATGTTTAGAATTGGATGAATGCTTTCTTATATAACTCCGTTTAAGCAATCAAAAGATCACTGCGACTAAATCAGTAGAAATTGCATGAAATTGTATCAAGTAGAATTGTCGGTTTGCATTTATTTTGAAAATAAATTATTTTTTATTAATAGAAACAACTATAACCTTTAGGGTTCTTTTGATTTATTTAAATTTCATGGAAAATGTCATATCCCAGGAATTCAATTTTTACTTCGACTGTTTGATACGAAAGTAGAAATGAAGTTCGAATTTTAAGGTATAATTACTTTAATTTTATTTTTTGTCAGTATCATGGAAAATGAATTTTTATGGGGTATTCGGGTTTTTATTTTTTAACTTATATAGAATTGGAAAGTTTTTCTATATTTGTCAATCAAATGGATCCTTACTTCTTTTGTTGGAAACACATTATGAGTTGATAAACAAATAGATTGGAGAAATAAGAAGGGAAAATTGCAGTCACGATACCAAACCTTTCAGATTTTTGCAGACTTTATCCAAACTTTTATTTTGTATCATCCATGGTACCAAACTTTTAAAAAACTCGCGCCTACAGTTCAAATGGATGGTTTCCGTCTAATTGATCTTTAGTTGACCAAGAATAGTAGATTTGATCAAATTTTAAAAGGGTAAAATGGTAAATTTCGTTTTTTATATAAAAAGAACTAAAATAAAATAATTAAATCAAAAACCAAAAAATCCTATTATATTCTCCAATCACCCCACCCAACCTCACCTCACCTCACCTCACCCTACCCTACCCAACCCAAAACCACCACCGCCACCCCGTCGCCTTCTCCGAGTACCACCACCACCATCGCCTCCTCCTCCCACCACCACTAAGAAAAACCTATCCTTGAAATGGCAGAAAGACTCAACTACTGCCACTAGCACTAATAGGGGAGCTGATTCTGAGTTACTGCCTGTTCCTCCATCTCTTGAGATTGGGACCGTCGTCGCCAGAAAATGTGCTATGGACGAGTGGGATAGCGTGTTTCGGAGTCCGCCGTCACCTCGCCAAGCCAAGAACGGTCCATTCTGCGGTGGATCTTGGGGGATGTGGATGACCCGAAAATCAGCATGATCAAGGTTTTTCAATTTGGGACTGACACCCCGCTGCCGCCCACAGCGGTGTTCGAGTTCAACGGTGGTTTTAGGGTGGTGGATCAAGTTTTTGGTACGGACCCAATTGGACAGATTGGTTCAAATTTTATGCATAACTCTAGTTCCCCCAACAACAAATCCAACCTTGAAAATATTGGTTTGTTTTCGAATTCATCTTCAAACCATTCAAATATTTTCAAGTTCCCCAACTCTCAGAATAATATTTTTTCTTCAGTGCCCAACAATCTTGGACCCGTTACAACTCCATTTGGTTTTACAGAAATGGTGGCTTCCATTTTCACTCCATAGATGTCGATAAACCAGTACCAAACTCAATATCTACAAAACCCATCATTTTTCTTGCCATTGTTATATGCAAATTAGCTTTTCGACGACGGTTGTGGTGGTGGGAGGAGGCGACGGCGGTGGTGGTGACGACAATTTTGGTTTTGGGTTGGGTGGGGGTAAGGTGGGGTTGGGTGGAGTGGTTGAAGATGATAATAGAGTTTTTTGGTTTTTGATTTAATTATTTTATTTTAGTTCTTTTTATATGAAAAATGAAAGTTATCATTTTGCCCTTTTAAAATTTGATTAAATTTACTATTCTTGGTCAACTAACAGTCAATTGGATGGAAACCGTCAATTTAGACTGTAGGTGCGAGTTTTTTAAAAGTTTGGTACCATGGGTGGCACAAAACAAAGGTTTGGGCAAAGTATACAGAAATCCGAAAGGTTTGGTACCGTGGCTGCAATTTTTCCTATTTAAAATGTCGAATAAGTTATAAAACACAGTTATCAAATCTCCAAACTTGAACAAACCTGCAAAAAATTTAGCTAGCTAACCCTGCATTTTATCTCATAATTGAAATCACGACATTAAGTCTAACCACTGGTTCAAGATCACAATATAGAAATCAAATTCTACTTTTCCCATGCAAAGTCAGCATGCGTGTGTAACGAATTAAGCATAGTATCATGAATTCACAAGTTGGTCCATTCCCGACCATTAATATTCATATATGTTCGTATCCTCACTCGTGAGATTCACACCTCGAAACTTGTTTTTTTTTCTTTTTTTCAAGTGTGTGATATAAGGTTGAATTTTATATTATCCTCATCTATCTAGTTTAGGTCAACATCACTAATTGCAGTTCAACATATCAATAAGCAATGATTCTCCTTTAATTTTGATTGTTTTTGTTGACATTGTAAATTGTATGGACAAAATTCAAGTCAACTTAGGATGTAAAACAAGAGTTTCATTGATTGTAAGCCAAAGGTTACAAGAATCATATCCCAATAATCCTTTTTTCTTTTGAAGGAGATATTTGAAATATGAAATGTAGAAGTATTTTTAAGTAGAAGTCCGTTCTCCTCCTTCTTTTGCTTTCCCTTCTCCCCTTTATAGGGGAAAATTTGCATGTATCCTTCATTTCCTATCTTATCATTTATAGTACTGAGTTGAGAATGTACACTTTCTATGTTTGGATTGATTGGCGAGCTCAACTTGTCAGGTCATCATGAGTTTAACCTCATAGATGGTCCCAGCAATTAATCAATTACTTAGAGAAGGAAGGTAAAATATATGATTGGTAGACTTGGCGGACGCTGATGTAAGATCGTCCATATGCCACTTACTGATTGACTGCTAGTATAGTGTGAAAGAAATCTTCCATTATTATGTTCCCTTCGGCCTCGATAGACGACATAATTTGAGCTGACCTCATACACTGAACTCAAATTAGATGAAGCTTATTGCATACACTAAACAACATTCGATGACCTCGAAGGTCGGATGCCAACAGTTTTAATCTTCGTGACTTAACTAAGCTAATAATTTCTTATCAAAAGACAAATTTCCCTAAATAAGTTTTTGGGACACAACTATGACATTTGGTGTGTATTCTGTTTCATGTACCAGCTCTTTCTTATTTTTTATATTTTTATTCAATTTTCTTCTTTTCAACACTTTTTTTTCTTTATTCGCAACATTTTCTCTCTTAAACTTTTAAAAATTACCAATGTAACAAACTTTAGGCCGAAACCTCCAAGTCAATTGACTTTAAGGCAATATGTTTTACCATTCTTACAAACTTAATAACTCGAGTCATATAAGTCACGAAGATAAATTTTCAAATAAAATATTTTTTATACCTTGATTATTACAATGCATCTCATTAAACATATATCCAAATAAACTAATTCCTAACTTGAAATTTTCACCCGATTTCATCATATTGACCTTAGACAATCAACATAAGATTTTTAATTTCACACATGAAATTCTCATTTATCTAAACATCTTCTTACAACAGTGAAATCCCCTCAAACTATTCTAAATTTGTTTTAAGGACGTAAAATTTAGTGGCCATGGGTTTAGCGCTATGGTCCACTATTTCAATCAATCCAATTGTGAAATCAACTCATTCCTATACAATACTTAATTTAATTCATATGATTAATATATATCAAATTTCACCATTCATAGATCAATTCATAATTCAATATATTCCTCATTGTCGGTTAGGCCAACTAACTCACACAAGCACAAACACAAAAAATATTTTTGGAATTTTTCAAAATTTTTAACTTTTTTGTATTTTTTTAATATCTAAAACAATAAAACACACAATAAAAGAAATTTTATGTTTTCCACCCTTAAACTTAAGCTAAACATTGTACTCAATGTTCCTAAATCCGTATCTAAAGGGGTGGGGAAGAAAATTAATCTTGATATGTTGTGAAATCTAGTGGCAAGCTTTTCCCATTGCTCCCTTTGTCTCCTTAGTCAATGTTGGTTTAAGTGTTCCACGAGCAGTCAAATCAAGCATTAAGGCTAAAAAACCTGGGACAAGTGTTACTTAACTCAAACATCTAATAAACCTACAAATGTCTAAAAGACCTAAGGGGAAATGGGAGGAGGATGTTGATTCCTTAACTAAAACTAATAACTAATCTAAATTATCTTATGATTTGAAAGTATAATAAATAAAAGGGAAGAAAGATTGTGTTGCCTCTCAATAGCGCTTTGTCTTAAAATCCTTAACTTGACTCCTATTGTTTTTAGGCTCTTCCCGGTAGCTTAAAAATAGAGTTCTCAGCCCTACACTTGATGCAGTCACTGCACTTCCTCGGTTCATCCTCGAGTCTCCAAACAATCATATTTTCATTGTTGTCCCTACCAATAATTCCTCATGCATTTGGCCTGCCTTTGTAGCTCTTACAATGATCCACTCATTGGAAATTCTCAAAGTAGGAAGGTTGCTTGATTGGATTCTTCATAGTGAAGACTATGTTGCTTATTATCCACCCTCAAAACTATTTCATTAGTATCAAAATCCAGCAATGCTCGGCTTATAGAGAAGAATGGTCTTCCCAGGATTATTGACATGGATGAATTCCCATAACCTCTGCCACGCCAGCGTTTCTCAAATCTACAGTCTCCCAGAGCCTCGTCCTCATGCTAGGACGTCGCATCTACCATGCTGCTTTTCTCAAAGCTGCCATCTTTTAGAGTCTCGTCCTTAGTCAAGGTCAATAAACCACATCCACACTAGTAGTTCCACGCATTATATGAATATCCATGCTTGGACTTTGGAGACTGGCATGAGCATTCGAAACTCAATGAATATATTGCTAAAGTCTGGTTCATCCAACACAAAGTCTACGCATTATATTAATATCCATACATGGACTTGGGGGAGGTCAAACCAAAGCCCACATTCCATGACACTGGCACTGCCAAGGTGCCAATGCGTTGAGGACAAAACCAGGCATATATGTGATCCGAAGCTTCGAAGTGACTAGGATTGGTGTGAACGAAGATGAAGCCACACGGTTGGGAGACACGTCTATTGATGGGAGTTAGAGTATCGGCGCAAGATATGCATTTTTTTCATAGATTTGTTGACATCTTTGCAACATGCGCCAAAGTGTCAATTCGAACCCATTTGTGTCAGAAAACATTAAATGTCCGCCCACTTATGGAGTGATGGATAGATGTCTACAAAGAGACGCTTCGACCAGCAGATGAAGCCATGTGTCTTCAATCCAATGATCTTTCTTTCACCCTTCTCTCTATAAAAACTCATGTTTTGTGCTTTTATAAAGTTAATGTAACTCCGCTCATAAAAATCTGTTATTTCCTTCCCATCTTAAAGATGTTATGTAAATTTCTATGGTTCCCATTATCAGAATTAGTTGTTTACAATTATTATTACCTGACTTGATTATCAAAGTGCTCGTGTCCACTACCACGGGGAAAGGCTGCGGACGACTAACAATTTGTGTCAAGCGTGCAGGGAGGGGCATACGTTGAGCTACTTTCTGTTGGCCACGTGGGGATTCGTTTCCCAAGGTCAACATTAGTCAATGATTTTTTTCTTTTAATTTATTTTATCTTTATTTAGTTAAAAAAATACACTATGCACATTTGATACGATGTATGTATATAAATTAGTAAAGAAGATGGTACACCATGAACCCCGTTGAGCATTAAATAGCCAAAAAAAAAAAAGAAACGGAAGTAAATAAGATATTGTTCAAAATTATTATTAGGACGTGTTTAGTTCGTTAAACTACGTAAAATTGAACATGAATTAAGAAGGTATTAGACATGCAACAAAATTTATTAATTGTTAAGTTCCTATTCTATTCAATTCAATGTACGGATCTGTTTTCTTGCTAGGACAAGATTGAATATTTTGTTAATTTTTGAAACTAGGGTTAGGACATGCTTAGGTTACAAAAAAATATTTTAGGACAAAAATGATTTGGATTTTCTTGCTAGAAAGCTTATTTATCTCCTTCATCCATGTGAGGGGTAACAACTTCTTTTTTCGACGAGTGTATACAACTCAATTCCTCTTTACTTGTCCCCACCCCACACCACCCCCGCTCTTTAATATTGGCTAAAAAAGGTTAACGGTTAACCCTACTTCTCAAGCAAAATGAACAATACAAGAAACCTTCTTCAATATCAAATCTAGAGACCACATGTAGGCCAATACTATCTTTACGAAATAATAATTAGAACTTGCTTTTGTTTTATTGAGCCCTCCATAGTTAAATACAAATATATCAAGCAAAATTTTCGTGTTCAAACATCTAAGGAGATTACTTGTTTTAATTGAATAGTCGATTTATATTTCTACTTGTCCAATTTTGAGTTTATAATAATAATTTGATGTTTGGAGAAGGCTCTGAAAGATTTGTTTCCATTTCATCGCCGAATTTAAAAAATAATCGGAACGTATAATATAATAGTTTTTTTTTTTT
>OU503045.2:9596650-9620008 GCA_912172775.2 Fraxinus pennsylvanica
ACTAAAAATGGAATAATAAGGGGGGTTCGACATCTTACCAATGCATCTCACATATTTGAAAAATATATTTACATACTTTCATTAGTTTAAATGATAATTTAGGTATTAGTGTAGAAAAAATCATAAAATTTGTTTGATATTCGATTAAAGTTGCAATTAATTTTAACTCGGTCAAACATATAGTTCTCGTGAGTTCGACACTCTATTTATCATTATATTATTTGACAATGATCACATGCACTTGCGGGTTTTCAAATGATCACTCTCTATTTCATAATTGGTGCACTTTTCTATCCAAAATCATCGTCGGGACTTGTTCATATGATGAATCTTTTTATACTTCTAATGTCTAATTGTTTACTACATGTTTAGGATCATGAATATATTTTCTGAGCATTGGAACATGTGGTAAAGCTGGTCGGTAAGCCACACTAATGATCATTTCAAGAATTTCGAAGTCCAATGAACCGTGGTCTCAACTTTTCTTTCTTACCAAATCTCAATATACCCTTCATTGGTGCTACCTTTAGAAAAATTGTCACCCACTTCAAATTCCAAATCCTTTCTTCTACCATATGCATAAATTTTATGTCGATCTTGTGCTATCTTTATTCTTAATCTAATCTTGCCAAATGCTTCAATTGTTCGTTTAATTATTTCAGGACCCAAAATTCTGTTCTCTTCAACTTCATTCCAATGGATAGGGAATCTGCTCTTCTGACCATAAGAGCTTCATATGGGGCCATGCCTATAGTAGCTTGAAAGCTATTGTTGTAAGAAAACTCTACTAACGGCATATGTGTCTCCCAACTATCGTCAAGATCCAAAACACATGCCCTCAACATATCTTCAAGAGTTTGAATGGTTTTTTCTCATTGTCCATTCGTCTGTGGATGATATGCAATACTAAACTTCAGTTCATCCCCATGGCTACCTACAAATTTTTCAAAATTTCGATGTGAACTTCGGTTCTCTGTCTAAAACAATGGTGACTTGAACTCCATGCAATCTAACTATCTTTCTAATATATAATTGTGTGAGCTGTTCCATATTAAAATTTACTTTGATTGGCAGAAAATAAGCTAACTTTGTCAAATGATCAACCACTACCCAAATAGCATTGTGGCATATTGCTCATATCAAAAAGCTTACCACAAAGTCCATCACTATGTGTTCCTATTTTCATTTTGGAATATCCAACAGTTTCAGTAGTCCCCGATGGCCTTTGATGTTCTGCCTTGAGCTGCGACAGACCATAGTTTTAAAAATTTCTTAATTATTTTTTTCATATTATAAATAATTTTTTCAATTTAAAATTCTTTTTAATTCTTAATTTTCTATATTTTATTATTTTCTATAATTTTTTATTTTTGTCTGTAATTCGATTCACTTAATTTTTCAAAATTATCCTTATTCTATTATCTATTATTTAATATTCTAATATTTGAATTTTTGCAAAATGGAGTACTATCTAGTTGTGAAGTTGAGACATGATGGCAGGAAAATGTATGTGGAACAGTAACTTTGACAGTTTTACTACTGTGTTGGAGTTACTCGATGATCAACAAGCAGTTATCCTATGTCAGTCTTTTATGTAGCCCATGTATTAGTTGAGAAAGGTAAAGTACTTCGAGCAAATTATTGATGCATTACTATGTTGACTACTTTGACCAGTCAATGGCGATACCCTTCGCTTCGAGCTTGGAAGGAAGGTCCTTCCTTTCTCCATGTTTGAGTTTGCCCTCATAACTGGACTGAGGATAACGGACGACGAGGCAGTTACTTACAGTACTCAAAGAAGAAATAGACTGTACGAGATGTATTTTCAGGGATAGGGAACGATGCTTCTAAAGCAATTGATCGGCACAGTCAAGAAGTGCGACCACATGTTGGACAGATTGAAGCTAGGATTGATCTACATCCTTGAGAGCGTGCCGATGTGTCATCACAAGAAGAATACTATCGACCTTTTCCATTTAGAAGTTGTTGACAACATTGATATTTTCAGTCAACAACTATCCATGGAGTCATAGATGTTTTGAGGACATCGTTCACGTCTTCACCAAATCACACTCGAAACCCAAGGGGTCCACGCATACGTATAAATTTATGGATTGCCCCTAGCAGTATAGGTAAATGTTTAACATAATCAACGTTACAATATTTTTTATACTGAATTTATTTATAACAATTGTATGTGTTCTCCCTCTTGGGTACCTGATTTGCTAGGCAATGGGAGACACGCTGCCCACGAATCCATCATTGGTGAGCATCCCGAGCAAACCGATGTCTATCCTATAAACAAATATCAACCCTTCTCGACGACCTTCAGGTGAATGTTATACATTTGCAATTTATATTGTAAGTCGTTTCAACATTTCATCACATGGTCCTTAATTAGTTAAACTGTCAATATGTCGGCTTGAAGTTCTAACTGAGTCGACAGAGGAGAAGGGTCGAGGTTTTGTGCGTGAATTAGCCGTTCTGCATACTCCACACAACCAGAAGTCTGAATCCATACTAGACCGAGATTGGGTATGTGAATTGAATATAATTTATTGATTACCGTTTTGTATGAGTTAGCCTATTTTAACTAAGTTAATAATTTTTAATGTTATTTGTATAGGAGCGCGGTCCAGTTGATCGACGATCACCTTCGCCGCCGATGAAATTGCCTCAGCCTCCGAAGGGACTGCCACCGTTGTCGATGAGATCTCATTCTCCTTCATCCAGGTACCTTCCCCGTGGATTTCCTGCGTACAGTGATCTGTACGTCTTTCTGGCTGGATTTATGGCGAAGATTAGGGAGGAGGTAGGTGAGTTACGAGGGAAGGTAGGGAACTGCGACGAGAGCCGAACGGCAAGATATCGAGTTTACATCAAGTGTTGCAGTACTCCACAGCCATGTATCAAACTTTGAAGTGGAGGTCGTAGCGCTCCGAATCGATATTGGGAGACTACGAGGGGGTAATAGGCGGGATGACGGAGAGGGTGATGGAGATCGAGGTCACTCATCGTTGTGGCCAAATACTGCATTTTGGACAAAGGATGATACTGCATTGCGGAGGTAGAGGTGGCCCCGATGATGGAGGTAGAGGTACTCGAGGTGGAGTCAGTGGCGGAGGGGGTGCCAAAGGTGGCGGATGGGGTGTCCCCGATGACGGAGGAAGGGGTGGCGGAGGAAGTACCCATAATGACGGAGGATGAGAGGATGTCGGTCGTGAAAAAGGGTAAGATGCGTTGACGGAGGAAGGGGTGGCGGAGGCAGTACCCCTAATGACGGAGGATGAGAGGATGTCGGTCGTGAAAAAGGGTAAGATGCGTGCTGTTGAAGTGCCGGAGCAGGTGGTCAGCAAGAGGTCGAGATTGCTGTCACAATACAACAATACACTGTATCTCCTTTCGCAACTGAGGTGAAGAGGAGGACTTTCGTCGACGGGACGTATCCCAATCTCTTTCAGGAGGTGGACCATACAAAAGGAAAACCGTTCAAGACAGAGTGAAGAAGAATTCTGCCCGAGTAAGTATTTTACAATTTGAGTGAAGTACGCTACACTAACTCATCTATACTTCTTTTAACATTTTTTCTATTTCTTTTTTCAGAGATATCCGCAAGGTAGGAGGGACGACGATCTTAGAGGATTATAAATGTTTTTACGACATCACCACTTCGGGGACTTGGCTCGCTGATGATGTAAGTGAAATAGTCATATAATTATTTATTATCTATACATAATTTTTTTATTTATTAAATGAAATAACTCCCTCTATTTTTTATTGGTGTTTTCTGATGTAGCACATCGACCTGGTTATGGACTTTTTACGTGATCAAGCTCGAAGATATCCAAAATCATTCGACATTCCTGGCCGACTCATATTGAGCACCGAGTTCGTAGTGTCGTTACCATTTAGCATTGGTCGCTTCAACTTATGGGTAATGAGTACGTGTTGCCTAAATATATGGCCGAGTGGATCATAGAGATGTGGTTGAGTGTCGGGGGAAAGCCATAGAAGGGTTGTACGCATATATACATTCCAGTGATCATGAATCATCACTGCATTGCTTTGAAAATTGTCTTCACTGATTCCACTATATATGTGTGTACGACTCCGATCATTCATGTCTGACACAAGGCCAACTCGAACATAACTTGGAGTCGGTGGCTATGATCGTTCCCTTGATGGATGCCTGAGCTGGTGTGATTATGAATGATAGACTAGTAATCATGCGGGACACGACGACGACGAGACAGTCGAGATCGTAAGTATTTATATTTTTTTAAAAGTTGGAAACTTAGTTTTTAACTACATGGTACCGAACTAACATGTTATTATTCAATTGCATGGGTAATTGCGGTATGTTCTCAACAAAATATATTGAATTTTTGAGTATAGGACATAAGGTTGAAGGAATCAACCAATCATGGATACAAAATTGGAAGAATAAATTAGTGTGCCATTTGTATGAATTCGAATGTAATCCGTAAATATTGTATATTTAATTGTTCATTTATTTATTAAATAATTGTATATATTGTAAAATTCATGTAAACATTGTATATTTAATAGTTTATCCATTTATCCGATACTTATAAATATTGTAAACTCATGTAAATATTGTATATTTACTTATTTATTCATTTATCAAATATTTGCGCTCTTGATTCCTCAACTACGATTTTGTACAATTTGGTCCTCATTTTATAGCAATACCATTACACATCGGTCTAATTGTCATTTAGGAGAATCTGACTTGTACAAAATTAATGAGTATGCCATGTTACTCCACACCTGCAGCACCTACGCGGTCGAGGAAAATCTCTGATAGATGGTAATCTAGACGTACGTGGACGTCCGGATCACACGGTTCAACTTGCGGTGGAAATAAACTATTAAGTGGGAGAATATGGTCGGGAACTTCCCACTCTGCTTCATTTGGCAGGGGAAATATCGTTTCGGCATACGCTGCTTTCCAAAAATCAGTCGTGTAATAAACACTGCATAAGGCGTGTGTCGGAATCCCTTTGGGAGAATATGGTCGGGAACTTCTCATTCGACGTCTTTAGGTAGAGGAAATATAGTCTCAATATACACTGCTCTCCAATAATCAGCCGTGTAATGAGGAGAGCAAAATGTTCTCTCTACAAAGCCTTTATACATAGTCACTGCGACTGCATGCTCACATGAAAAACTCTCTAACTGAAATCGATGACAAGTGCATGTGTTATCAGTCAAGTCCACCACGTATGTCATGTTACGTACACATTTCACAGAGAAGCGCAACTCATCTAGTGGTTCGACATTCAACTTTCTCGCAAGATCTACAGCTTTAAAGAGTTTATCCTCTTGAGTTGGGCCTAGCACGCTCATGCAACTTTGTGATTTTTCACGTCGGTCATGAAACCACTGCTACAACTTGTTATGAATATTCTCAATCATTGCGATGATTGGTAGCTATCGATCTTTCTTGAATAATGTATTGAGAGACTCCGCATTATTTGTCGTCATCATGTTGTATTGACGTTCTGAAAAATGTGATCGTTCCCAGTGTTCAATACCCATTTTTGTCAGATACTCTCATGCCGGTAATGATTTACTTCATATTTCCACCATGAACTTATTACACTTTTCAACACTATAAGATTCAGCCACTCTCCTGAACAATGAAATGATGCATTTGCCTCGATACTTAGTCTTCAGGTTGCCTTGTATATGGTATATACAATATCCATGATGTGCATCAAAAAAACTTCAGTGATACCATTTATTATAGATGGTCCCCGATCAGTTACAAAGGCAAGGTCCTCGACCTCTTCGATTACATCCCTCAACTTTGTGAAGAACCAACGCATCAACAGATCATTTTTACTATCGACTATGACGAATGCAAGAGGGTAAATTTCGATGTTGGCGTCTTGACATGTAGCAATAATTAACTTGCCTTCCCATCTAGCTTTTAGAGTTATATCATCGACTAGAATTAAGGATCACATCGCATTTCAAAATCTCAGAATGCATTGTTCAAGAGTCATGAAGAAAAACTTAAAGCAATTCTTACCCTCCATCTCAATAAAAAATGTCAAGTCAGGATTAGTTGTTCCCATGTTATGGTAATACCTGGACAATTTAGCATAGCTCTCCTCGATCGAATCCATTAAATCCTCCAACGCACATTCTTTTGCTTTCTAGGCCTTCGGTAGCTTATGACCACTTCATACTATCGACGGATTTCGTTAATGATGTTCGAAGGTCTGTAGATCGTCTGAAGGTCTTGATATTTGTGTATTATCTGAAAATCAATAAACAATGCTCGAGCTTGTCTGTGATCATTTCAACGAATTTCAATTTTACAAGTATGTTCCCGATTATACTTGCGAAGTACAAAGAATTCATTCGTATCCATTTTTGTTGCTCGCAAACGCCAACGACAACTGTCGTTGACGCAGACAATCGTCAACAATGACTTGTTTGATTTCTTAACTTTGAACTCAAAGTTGTATTTTAGTACAATTCAATGCGCAGCTTCCTGTAAATCTTTCGTTGTTTCAAATAGTCGGTCGATATACAAATCCTCATAATCGGGAACCACACGCTAAGAATTAGATGACAGTCCACTCGTTCTAGCCCATGCGCTCCGACGCCACTCATTTTATCTGACATGATAAAGCAATCAAATCCTCATTTGTAAATTCACTGTCATTCTCGTTGTCGTGAACTACCCACAGAATTCTATGTATAACAGTGAGATCACGATAAGAAACAATTGGCTTGGAATAACCACATCATCCTCACGAGCTATCTCCACTGTATCCTAAAAATCATTGGCATTGTGATCCCCTTCAACCAAATCGTCGTGTCCACCTTCGCTGACATCCTTCCTCACTAAAGTCACCTAAAGAGGAGTCGTGTAAATATAGATAATTCACTTCTTCATCACAAGTAACCTTTATAGGTGGAATTGGAATAGATGAATCATCCTTGAATCGAAATCTCAATTCCATATCGTACTGAGAGGGATCGACATTCAGCTTGTTTTGTAAATCATTATACATTCCCACATATGTTGTACTCTCCGTTATAGAAATTAGAATATCACCACGTTTATCACTTGTCAATCTCCATACCCATTATCTTTCTCATCCAATTCGAAGTCACCAAAGAAACAAACTGACATTACAACTATATCTGCAAAACGAAACATAATTTTTTTAACAAAATACACAATCATTCGGCTCAACTGAGGAAACAGAAATTAAAAAAAAGGCGGAACAACCTAAAAACAGTCGGCCATTAAGAGCTGAAACAGTCGACTGTTCCAGCTTTTTTAACGGTCGGATGTTCCTACTGTTTAACGTAAAAAAAATTATGGTTTTTTTATCGATTACAACGTATAAAAATTTAACGAAAATGAAATAAAACATACGTAAATATATTTATCGATTCGAAGTGATTGATATTAAAAAATATTTCATTTTTCAGCATTCGATAAATGTTAGAAATTTTGAGGTTGAAGCAAATGAAAGTTGAGAGAGTTTTTATCTGTGTTGAAATAGACAGTTTGTTAACAATAAATGAAGTGGTGTTGGAATAGACAGTTTGTGGGGTTACAAGGTGTGCAAGCGAAACATGCACACATTTAAAGAGTAATTTTTCATAAAAACTTTAAATTCGGTACATGGAGGAAAAGAAATCGAGACATATTTACAAGTTTCCCTAGAATAAAGTACTCATTAGGAGGAGTTGGGTTCCAACTTCCAACAGAATTGCAAAAATCTACCAAGTTACCATCCCTAGAGACACTTGATAAAGTTTGTACTTTTTGCTCGAGTCGATCATGGACAATTTATGTAAGAGAGTGCTTGTAGCCTTCCAAGAATTGGCACAACCTTCTTCATTTATTGTTAACGAAACACAAAAATGCAAATGAGGATTTTATGTAATTTAGGGTTAATAAAAGAGTGGGGACAATTGTGGATTAGGGTTTCCAAGAATGTTGAACTTTAACAAAACACACCAATAAGAGCCAATGGTCAACCTCTTGAAAGTGACAAAAGAGAATGAAAAATTCCATTATATGGTTGTTGACCTGACCTAGTTGGACAAGTTGAACTATGTGACTTAACCCGTCTTTGAAGAGGTTCGTTATAATATGCATTTTTTGACAGGTTAATTTGGAACTCGTAAATATTTGAGGTTCAATACAGTTAATTTAGAGATTTTAAAAATCCACGATAAGAAAACTGGGCCCATTAATTTATTTATTTTTCAATTTTATTTCTGTTTGGTTAAACGGAGATCTTGATAATAGTTAGTCGACCACAACTTGGCTCTCAAGAGTCAAGATAGTTCAACCCATTTGATGGCCTCTTGGGACAAGGATCAGTCTATAGTTAGCTAAAAGATTAATTTCAAAGAAGTGGTTATTAATTTGCATTTTTAATTCCAATGTTGTAAACCATGTTAGTTTAATGTAAAGTAGTATTCTTGATCGGAAGGATTTCCACTTTATCTAAATAAATTTAAAATAATTACTCTTTGATCATTTCAAAGTACATTCATAAAATCTTTCAATACATTACCAATTTATCACTCCTTAAATATAGAATGTAGGGTGCGAGACATACAAGTTTTGTCTTGGTGTTTCATAATACTACAAAGGCTTCTCACTTTTTACCACTAGTCGAGGTAGATATTTCCAATGTAACAAACATGCATGGGAGGTAGCGTGGGTGGGGGATGGAGTAGGGTGGGTGGGTGCGCCATTTGACACAAAAACTTGTCCTAAAAAAGACAAGAAATTTAGGGTTCCTTGGTGGAAACAAATGGACAGGCTCTTGCTTTATTGTTTCTCTTTGTCATTTTAAATACGTACACCTATACTTATGTATATATATATATATATATTTAAGAAAATCTCTTTTTTCAACTCTTTCACTTATGTATATATATATATATTTGTTTTGCTTCATTTTCTCTGGTGTGGGCGATCATTGTGAGGCCATATCCATATCCACATTTTTCATCTTATTTTGTAAGCGGTAGAACGTCCTCGGGAAATATAAGGTTTTCAAGATATTGATCTTGAGCTCGACCCATATGAAAAGTTGTTAATGTTAATCGAGTGCTCACGTGCATGTTCTGCAAAAAAAACATCCATTCAAGTCATCCAAAATCTGCATTTAATTCTTCCTTTGTTCATTTCTTGGTACAAATGTCTATCGTATCCTCTCTTGTTCTTGTTCTTCTATGTTTTTCTTTCCATGGATGCTATGCAAGAAGTTTTGGTGTGATGAACGAGGAGCCTACTAAAAGATTTCTCTTCTCTACAAAGGTTTGCAATTTTTCTAAGTTGTTAATGATAGACCATTCGGGGTTTGTTTAGTACTTTAGATTGAACATCACTAGATATGATTAAGAAAGAGAGACATTATTCATTATCTCATCTAGTCTTGTAAGAATATCACACCAAATATGCTTCTAATATCGTTACTGATTTTGATCCTTGGTTTTATACAGAACGACGAAAAGTTCAACTTCAATCCCACTAGGGTTTCCGTTGGATCCGACACGAAATCTTCCTCAACCACACCAATAGATGAAAAGGCATTGAAGGAAAAGAAAGTCGACGAACACAATTTCAAGACAAGTACTAAGAAGAGAGTAATAGTACCAGGTGACACTGAAACTGATCAGTCTGCGTCTTGGAGGATGCCTCACAAGAAAAGTGGACAAAAGGATCCTGGATTTAACTTGGATTATTTACCACCAAAAACTCATCCTCCAGTCCACAATTGATCGGCTTCCCGACTCCCGTGAAGTAAATCACTGCACCTACGTACGGTCCAACCAGTCGAGCTAGAGAGAATCAATAGATTTCTTTTCGGAATTGAATCAAGAATCTGTTTGGGGACATAGAATTAATCTAGAGGTGCATTTCTTGATCAATTACTACAGACTATCTAACAATTTTCTAAAATATATTCTATATTTCAAATGCTTCTTTTTTTTCTGCTCATATTTATCCTTCAACATTTATCTTATCATCCTTGATCTTCATCTTTTACAAACAAGGTACATTATAGTCATATTCATTAAAACTGTCTAATTCAACTTACCAAATATCTCGTGAGTGATTGCAGTAATTATACACTTGAGGTATTTGAATAAATTTCTCTTTCTTTTTTAATTGTGTCACAAATAAAATATAATTATAACAGATAGTTAAATTCAAATTTATTAATAAGATTTTTTTGGCTCGTTAATAAATGATAAATATATCATTTTAACTTTTATAAATCAGCTAACTCTTAACTAATACACAAAAATAATTAATTACAATAAATTATAAAGTAAGTATTCTACATAGTATAAAACGAAAACAAGACACGAGGCGCAACAATTTCAAAGCTGTTTCCACTGCTCATAAAATTTATTATTATTATTATTCAAATTACAAATCCCAATTCAAAAAAAAAAATTACCTCAAAAAATGTATAATTTCAAACTCGAAAATTGGTGTATTATAATCAAAGCAAACCTCCTATGCTCAGATCCCTAAATAGGACTATAATTAAATAGTACATTATTATTATTATTTTCTTCGTAGCAGCAAAATTATATGTCAAAATAAATATTTCTATTGCCAAAAATTACAACAACAACGGAATAGATTCAATTTTAAGCTATGAACCTTAGCTTAAAACATAAAATTTTCCGAACCTGACTCGCACCATCAATGTATTAAATTAATAATCTCATTAAATTCATAAGATAATAATTTTGTTTAAAATTATTTAGTGTCCAAAGAAAACAAATATAATAATTGATAAATACATAAAAAAAAAATTATGATACATATTAGTGATTTTTCACTTGAATTTAATATTTCTCTGAAAATATGCATATACAGTTGCTTATTATTATTTTTTCTTTTTTATACTAAAATCGACCTCAAACCCTTTTTTATTTCAATGTCCACATTTGGTATTTTATTTTCATTTATACAAGTATTTACTTGAAATGCGTCCTTTGGATAAATAATTCGTAAAACACACGTATCATCTAAATTATGATCATCATAATTTATTTGCCAATAGATTATTCCATCATCATATAATTTTCACTAGGATAATTCAAGAGGTGCTTGGTATCTATCCTATTTTTGTATAGTAATGTTATATAGTTCAACTGGAGTTGCAAGTTGCAACCCCAGTCTAGATAGTAAAGCTAAATAGCATTACTCATTTTTATAGCATTGACTAGAAATGACTTCATGTAATTTATCAATAAGTTAATAAATTATCTATTAATCGATAAGTTACTAACACCATTAAAGTAATTTTTCTCGATTCCAATATTATTTTAATCCAAAAGGAAAATGTAATGGAATTTCAAAATTTGTTCCTCTCAATGGCAAGAACAATTTTTTGGGTAGTTATATTCATATCACAATTTTTACTATTTGCAATATATTTTACTTGTAAAGAAAGTTTTCATTTTTGCTTCTTTTTCAATTATATCCCCAGTTTTTTCATCAGATTTTTAATCTAAACTTCAATTAAATTAGCACCATCTTAATTTTTATGTTACGGGTCTGCGCCGACCCGCTACCTCACCCTCCACGTGTCATCGGAGGTAACCCACACCAGCCACGCGTCGGACGGGGTGATTGCCCATGGGAAGAGCTGGCTGCATATGCCGAAGTGATCCCAACTGGACGAACTGAATAGGCGTCAGCAAACGAATCGGACTCATCTGCAAATATATCACGGATGCAAAGGCCACGCCTCGTCGAAGATCTCTTGTACAAAGAGCTTTCAAAAGTCAAACCATTGGATGGGACGTGTGGCAGGACCCAAACGGTCAAATCAACTGCTTGTGTCATAAACATTCAATGCTAGCCAACCTACGGAGGGATGTATTGACACTTAGGATGGGACGAGCCCTGAGAATTTGGCAACACGTGTCTCCTCATCCAACGGCTCTCTTCTTCCCATCCTTAATATAAATACCCCCACCTTACGCTTGAAGAAGGATTGGAATTCAACACACTCAAAACTACCACTACATTGTGAAATTAAGTATTCTCCTCCCTCGAATATTATTATTTTTCGATATACACTTTGTCAACCACTTCCTGGTGAGTGTTCCACCACACCGCCAGTGAACTCTTCTTCGGTTGAACTTTAAACTGAGTTGACCTTTTGCGGCCGCTCCCAACCCCTCCGAGAAAGGCCACGAGTGACTACCGACGTGTCAGGTGTGCAGGAAGAGCTGACTTGAAGACATTTTCTATTGGCCACGTGTCGGAGTCATTTTTTGAGGTCAACAGATTGGCGCCGTCTGTGGGAACATACTTTAACTCGAGTCTTCTCACAAAAAAGTTGCTTGAATAGTCGGTTGATACTCTCCCTTGAAAAAGGGACTGGTTCTTGAAAAATGATCATTTGTACATCACTACTCTCGCTTTGGACCATGAGCTTCAACGAAGAAAAGGTGAATACAAGGAGAACAAAGGATGTATCTGAAGAAGAGATTATTCGGACAAATGTCACACAGCAGTGGCCTCAACACCGTTATCGAAGAGGTGGTAGGACTGCCACGCGCTTAACTGCAGAGGTGGCCCACCTGGCTGCCAACATGAGAACCAATCGCAGCCCAGAATGCAGCTATGCAAGAGCTCCTCATGTAAGTACAAAATCAGGACGAATTTCAAGCCCCCTAAAATCTTCAACAATCAGCCCATAGGCGAACTGAGGCTGAATCCAGCAGGAGAACTCACCTTAGTCCCTAGGGAGAAGTCTCTGCTGAAAGAGAAGTGGGGATGGATACCTCCCACTATACAGCCGCTCCGGCTGAAAGCGCCTCTACAGGTGAATATAATTTCCCACCGGAGTACGAGGAGCAGCCCCAAAGGTCTACCAGTGTTTTTGATCGGATCGGACGGACGCCTAGAAATAGGAACCAGCCCGTGAACCAAACGGCCCTCTAGCAGGACCGCGCACAAAAGTAAAGTCCAAGCAATTCTCCTAGAAATAGGCGGGAGAGGCGGAACATGAGGGATTGGGAAAATAGGGTTGAAACTGCCTAGCATCCACCTCGCCTAGCAACGAATGGGTATGTCTGACGAACCATACAGGTCATATGAACTTGATGATGACAATTTTCCCTTCTCCAGGGAACTTCGCACATTTTGGATGCCTCATAACTTTGTCCCTCCTAAGATTCCCAAGTACGAAGGGAAAGGCGATACGGAGAAGCATCTCAACAAGTATAAAACTCAAATGAGCCTGAAAGGCGCCTCACCAGCTTTGAAATACAGGGCATTCCATCTAACCTTAGGAGGAGCTGTGGAAGTATGGTACAACAGATTGGCACAGCTTAGCATAAGAAGTTGGCCAGACCTGAAAAAGGCATTCCTAAACCAGTATCTTTCTAGGAAGAAGGGAGATGCGTCAATTCAAAGCCTGCAAGACATGAGGTAAGTAGTATGGGAGACCTTGAAGAGCTACCTCGCTCGCTTTACTGATGAGATAACCTACTGTGAACAAGTTACAGACAAGGAGGCCCTTTCAACCCTGAAAGGAGGGTTGAACATAAACACTTTGTTCTGGAGAGATGTCCGAAGCAAGAATCCTTTGACGTATGAGCATCTACCTCGCCTAGCAACCGATGGGTATGTTTGACGAACCGTACAGGTCATATGAACTTGATCATGATGATGATGATGATGACAATTTTCCCTTCTCCAAGGAACTTCGCACATGTTGGATGCCTCATAACTTTATCCCTTCTAAGATTCCCAAGTACGAAGGGAAAGGCGATATGGAGAAGCATCTCAACAAGTATAAAACTCAAATGAGCCTGGAAGGTGCCTCGCCAGCTTTGAAATGCAGGGCATTCCATCTAACCCTAGAAGGAGCTGCGGAAGTATGGTACAACAGATTGGTACAGCTTAGCATAAGAAGTTGGCCAGACCTGAAAAAGGCATTCCTAAACCAATATCTTTATAGGAAGGAGGGAGAGGCGTCAATTCAAAGCCTGCAAGACATGAGGTAAGCATCATGGGAGACCCTAAAGAGCTACCTCGCTCGCTTTATTGATGAGATAACCTACTGTGAACAAGTTACAGACAAGGAGGCCCTTTCAACCCTAAAAGGAGAGTTGAACATGAACACTTTGTTCTGGAGAGATGTCCAAAGCAAGAATCCTTTGACGTATGATGAGTTAGGGGAAATGATGAAGGTTGAGATTGTCAACGAAGAGATGATCGACCACTGAAACAGGGCTCTCACCTCCTCATAGGCAGATAGGTAGGGGACCTACCTCTCAAATAGTGAGCCATCAGTGGACTCAGGCCAGACATACTGTGGCTCCCACTTCAGGACAAGCACTAACCACTACCACTCTGAATGCACTCCCCACCTTAGCTTATAATTATGTTGGGCCAAACACAAGCAATCCAACTAGAAACACTGGATGACTCTCAACATCTAGAAATAGAGGAAGATGAGGGAGGCCAAGAGATAGGCCCTAGGAAGTGTGACCCTACTGCACCATTCATCGATATTATGGTCATGACACAAGCGAATGTAGAGCGACAAATAGGCCCACAAGCAACCCCATGACTCCAGAGATCAATGTTATCAGGATAACAATTCGAGGCAAAGCCCCATCGAAGAAGTGAAACAAGGCGACACTCCCCCCATAACGACAAAAATAGTGATAGGGACGGGTCCCGAAACTGGCAAAGCCCTAGGAGAGATTCAGCTACCTCGAATGAGCAGCAACCCATTCGAAAGGTCGACACCATCATCAGTGGACCCCATGTCGGAGGTGAATCAAAAAATGCACAAAGGAATGACACTAAAAAAGCCAGAGCCCTACCAATGACTAGCTATATAGTCAACCAATCACAAAGCGGCAGGGCTGCAGAGCCTATTACGTTCACCTAGGAAGATGCTACAAATGTACACTTCCCACACTGTGACGCCCTGGTAGTCAGAGCTGTGGTAGCTCGTAACGGGCTGAAACTCACACTGCGACGCCCTGGTAGTCAGAGCCGTGGTGGCGCACAACGGGCTGAAACGCATGCTGGTGGATAACGGCAGTTCGGTCAACATCTTATTTGGGACGACCTTTGACAAAATGGCAGTGAATCATTAATTAACTCCAATGAGCTCGCCCCTTTATGGATTCACCGGAGACAGCATCATTCCCAGGGGCAAAATTACTTTGGCTGTCGAGATGGGGGCTTGCCCTAGGTGGTACATCACTTCATGGAGTTCATAATTGTTGATTGCCGATCCGCTTATCACAGAATTTTGGGAAGACCCGCTCTGAAGGAACTATGGGCAGTCACTTCTATCAACTACCTCTGTATGAAGTTTCCCACAGAACGAGGGATCCCACTATCCTAGGCAATCAGATAGGGTACAGGGAGTGCTATCTCAATTCTTTAAGAAAGGCAGGGCCACGAGTTAACATGGTGTTAGACGCTGAAATGTCAGAGTCCCTTAAGGAAGGGCAACCTCCTATACAAGACATTGTCATGGCAGAGGCCAGACCTGAAGTACCCTTGGAAGAACTGGATCCGAGGTTGAATAAGTCAGAATCCCAAACCGCCCTAATGGAAGAGCTTGAGATCTTCCAATGGATCCTCAAGATACATCGAAGGTCTTGCAGGTCGAAAAGGAATTGGAAGAAGAGATTAAGGAAGAACTGAAAGACTTCCTTCAGTTGCCATCACTGAAATACCTCTTCCAGGTCGGATGTCTTTGCATGGAGACATAAAGATATGATTGGAATAGACCCCAAGGTCAGTTGCCATCACTTGCGGATTGACCCTAACTGTACTCCACATAGGAAAATGAGGAGGGCATTGAATGCCGAAAGGTATGAGGCCCTGAAAGAAAAGGTGTAGAGATTTATCAGTAATGATTTTGTCTATAAGGCCAACTATCCGAAGTGGATTTCAAACCCTGTGCTCGTGAAGAAGCACAACGGCAAATGGAGGGTTTGTATTGATTTCTCTAACCTTAATTAGGGTTTGTATTGATTTCTCTAACCTTAAACAGGCCTGCCCAAAGGACAGCTTCCCGCTTTCGAGAATCGGGCAGCTAGTAGATTCGACTGCTGGACATGAGTTGCCAAGTTTCATGGACGCCTATTCAGGTTACAATCAAATACCTATGTTCCCAGGCGACGAGGAGAACACCTCTTTCACCATTGATAGGGGGCTTTACTGTTACAAGGTGATGCCCTTTGGCATGAAAAATGCTGGAGCCACCTACCAAAGGCTGGTCAATAGATGTTCGCTGACCAACTGGGCAAAATGATGGAAGTTTATGTAGATGACATGCTTGTAAAAAGCCTCCTGGCTAAGGATCACATCCGGCATCTGGCGAAGGCCTTCCATACATTGAGAAAATATCACATGAGGCTGAATCCCTTAAAGTGTGATTTTGGTGTAGCCTCGGGAAAATTCTTGGGCTACATAGTAAATTAGATGGGGATAGAGACCAACCCAAAAAAGATCAAAACTCTAATTGAAATGAGGTTCCTATAGAAGCCCAAAGAAATGCAACGGCTCACTGGTAGAATAGCCGCACTAAATCGCTTCATCTCGAGAGCCACTGAAAAGTGCCTATCCTTTTTCAAAGTCCTTAAAGGGGAGAAGAAGTTCCAATGGACTTCGGAGTGCGAAGAGGCATTCCAAGAGTTGAAAAACTACCTGGGACGAACACCTCTCCTCAGCAAATCGAAGGAAGGAGAACCTTTGCTGTTATACTTGGAGGTAGCCGAAGGCTCGATCAGCTCAGTGCTTGTGCAAGAAGAAGAGACGCACCAACTACCAATCTACTATGTAAGCAGAGCCTTACTACCTGCCGAAGCTCGTTACCCGAATATGGAAAAATTGGCTCTCTCGTTGGTCACCGCCTCTCAAAAGTCGAGGCCCTACTTTCAGGCCCACAGCATCCATGTCCTGACGAATTTCCCATTAAGATAAGTTTTACAGAGGCCAGATGCTTCAGAAAGATTATTTAAATGGGTTGTTGACCTCAGCAAATTTAATATAACGTACACGCCCTGGACAGCAATCAAGGGCCAAGCTCTGGCTGATTTTGTTGCAGAGTTCTCTAAGGCTCCTGAAATTGAAGTGAACATGGAGTCGGCGGAGCCCCCCTTCCCCCACCTGGAACCTCTTTGTTGAAGGCTCCTTAGGAGAGACGGACTCCGAAACTGGTGTCGTGCTGGAAAGCCCAGAGGGGCACAAGCTTAACTGAGCCATAAGGCTCGAATTTAAGGCCTCCAATAACATGGCTGAATAAGAGGCTCTCCTGTCTGGACTTCGAGAACCTCTTTGTTGAAGCTTCCAATATAGTGCTCGAAGATCTCTTGTACAAAGATCTTTTCAAAGTCAAACCACTAATTGATGGGACGTGTGGCAGGACCCAATCGGTCAAATCAGCTGCTTCTGTCAGAAACATTCAATGCTAGCCAACCTACGAAGGGATAGATTGACACCTAGAATGGGACGAGCCCCGAGGATTTGGCAACACGTGTCTCCTCATCCAACGGCTCTCATCTTCCCATACTTAGTATAAATACACCCATCTTGCGCTTGAAGAAGGATTGGAATCCAACACATTCGAAACTACCACTACATTGTGAAATTAAGTATTCTCTTTCCTCGAATATTTTTCGATATACACTTTGTTCACCACTTCCCGGCTAGTGTTCCACAGCACTCTGGTGAACTTTTCTTCGGTTGAACTTTAAATTGAGTTGATTGTCGGAGTGCTTGCGACCGCTCTCAACCCCTCCGAGAAAGGACACGAGTGACTAACGACGTGCCACATGTGTAGGAAGAGCTGACTTGAAGACATTTTTTGTTGGCCACGTGTCAGAGCCATTTTTCGAGGTCAACAATTTTTATTCAAATATTTTGCCAATGTGCATGGAAATGAGGACCAAATATTTAGGTCCCTAGTGAGTTTCAAATTCTGTAATTAAGTTCTTCTAGGCTGCTCCTCATAATTTAATAATAATTTGTTGTCCTCATTCTAAGAAATCATATTTTTTAACAAACAAAGCGAAAAACCAACGCCGACTGTCTGCGAAATCAACCTGATTCGACTCAGTTTGACAGTCGGTCAATTTCATGGGTTTTATGACCAACCCTAACCACCTCCTCTTCATTTAACAAGTATGAGTGCATTTTCAAAAGACTCTTTAAATGCAAAATGTTCTCTACTTTTGAGATTTAGTGTATGAAAATAATCTCTAAGAGATCTCTATTTTAATATTTTAACTTTTTAAAATAAGAAGTGAATTTGAAGAGTCAAACTTACTCTCTATTATTAATTTACGATTATAGCATTTAATAAACTACATATTTCAATACTCTACTTAAATTATTCAAATCACATTTAAATTGATTGATCATTGACATATAAAATAATGATGATACTCTATTTCTTAAATCATTCAAAACACTTTAAATTGATTGATCATTGACATATAAAACAAATGATATTTGCACATGATTATTTACATATTCTTTTACAGGTCGTTGAGGAGACAGAAAGAAAGTGGGAAAGTTTTATTTTTTTAGTTGGTTTGTGAAAATTTTACTCAACCATATCTTATTACATTATCTGTAATTTGTGATTACATGTAACATAAACCGAAAAAAAGAATATGATAAATAAAATACGAGGAGAAATCAATAAATATATCTTGAAAAAAGTAAAATTAAGAGCCAAAGCATAGGGTATTGTTTGGAGTGTATAAAAAATTATACTCTCTAAATTTTAAAACGTTCTCTAATATACATAAGATGCTCTTTATAAGTAAAAAGTTTTTTGAAGATGCTTCTTCGATAATTCTTCTAGAAACCAGATACCAAAATATTCCAATATAGATTACAACAAAATGTAACAGAGCTTCAAAAATAGCAATGCTAGACAAAAAGGGAAAATGGACAGAAATTTGCAAACAGATACACTTGGTAGAAATTCATTGGGAGATGGAAAAATTAAGAAGAAAAAAAAAACGAATCATAGATCGCCACGCATGTCTATTTTTTCCCATGTCCGTGTTTCCCTATTTGAGTAGATTAATTCATTCAAAACAGCAATGCTAGACAAACAGGGAAAATGGAAAGAAATTTGCAAATGAATACACATGGCACCAATTCATTGGGATATGGAAAATTTTTTAAAAAATAGACGAATCCCAGATCACCATATTTGTCCATTTTATATCCCCTGTCTGTGTTTCCCTGTTTGAGTAGATTAATTCTTTCAAAAGAGCAATACTAGAAAAATAGGGAAAATTGACAGAAATTTGTAAGCAAATACACTTGACAGCAATTCATTGGGAGATGGAAAAATTTTTAAAATAAACATACGAATCACAGATCACCAGGTCTGTCTGTTTTTTCCCTACCTATGTTTCCCTGTTTGAGTAGATTAATTCCTTCAAAAGAGCAATGCTAGACAAATAGGGAAAATAAATGGAAATTTGAAAACAGATACACTCGACAGCAACTCATTGGGAGATGTGAACATTTAAAAAAGAAACATACGAATCACAGATCGCCACATTTGTCTATTTTATTTCCCATCCCATGTCTGTGTTTCTCTATTTGTGTAGATTAATTCTTTCAAAAGACCAATACTAGACAAATGAGTAAAATTGACAGAAATTTGTAAACAGATATACTTGGCAGCAATTCATTGGGAGATACAAAAATTTTAAAAATAAAACAGACGAATCACAAATCGCCACGTTTGTCTGTTTCTTCTGTGCCTATGTTTCCATGTTTGAGTAGATTAATTCCTTTAAAATAGCAATTCTAGACAAACAGGGAAAATTGATAGAAATTTGCAAACAGATACACGACAACAACTCATTGGGAGATGTGAACATTTAAAAAAGAAACATACGAATCACGGATTGCAACATTTGTCTATTTTATTTCCCCTGTCTGTGTTTCCCTATTTGAGTAGATTAATTCTGTCAAAAGGAAAATGCTAGACAAACAGGAAAAATGGATAGAAATTTGCAAACAAGTACACTTGGCAGCAATTTATTGGGAAATGGAAAAAAAACATACGAATCATAGATCGCCACGTCTGTCTATTTTATTTCCCTTGTTTGTGTTTCCCTGTTTGCGTAGATTAATTCTGTCAAAAGAGCAATGCTAGACAAAGGAAAAATGGATAGAAATTTGTAAACAGATACCCTTGGTAGCAATTCATTGGGAGATGGGAAAATTAAAAAAAAAAACAGACGAATCACAGATCGCCACGTTTGTCTGTTTTATTTCCCGTGTCTGTGTTTCCCTGTTTGAGTATAATTTGTAAACAGATACACTTGGCAGCAATTCATTGGGAGATGGAAAAATTAAAAAAAAAAAAAGACGAATCACAGAACGCCACGTCTGTTTGTTTTTTCCGTGCCTATATTTCCCTATTTGAGTAGATTAATTCCTTAAAAAGAGCAATGCTAGACAAACAAGGAAAATGGACAGAAATTTGCAAACAGATACACTTGGCGGCAACTCATTGTGAGGTGGAAAATTTTAAAAAAAAATAGAAAAATCACATATCGCCACGTCTGTCTGTTTTATTTCCCGTGTGTTTCCCCGTTTGAGTATATTAATTCCATCAAAAGGGCAATGCTAGACAAATAGGAAAATTGGATAGAAATTTGCAAATAGATACACTTGGCAGCAATTCATTGGAGACAAAAAAATGTAAAAAAAAAAAAGAATCACAAATTGCCACGTGTCTGTTTTTTAAGCTGTCTGTGTTTCCCTATTTGATCAGATTAATTCATTCAAAAGAACAATGCTAGACAAATGAGGAAAGTGGATAGAAATTTACAAAGAGATACACTTGGTAGCAATTCTTTGGGAGATGGAAAAAAAAAACAGACGAATCACAGATCGTCATGTTTGTCTGTTTTAATTCCCTGTCTGTGCTTCCTTGTTTGAGTAAGTTAATTCCTTCAAAAGAGCAATGCTAGACAAACATGAAAAATGGATAGAAATTTGCAAACAAATACACTTGGCGGCAACTCATTGGGAGGTGGAAAATTTAAAAAAAAAAAAAAATAGAAAAATCACAGATCGCCACGTCTGTCTTTTTTTTCCCCTGTCCGTGTTTTCCAGTTTGAGTAGATTATTTCCTTCAAAAGAGCAATACTAAACAAACGGGGAAAATTGATAGAAATTTGCCAACAAATATACTTGGCAGCAATTCATTTGGAGATGGAATTTTTTTAAAAAAAAAACAGACGAATCACATATCGCCACGTCTATTTGGTTTTTTCTCCTGTTAGTGTTTCCCTGTTTGTGTAGATTAATTCCTTCAAAAGAGCAATGCTAGACAAACAGGAAAAATGGACAGAAATTTGCAAACAGATACACTTTCGTTGTAATTTATTGGGAGATGGAAAATTTTAAAAATACAGACGAATCATAGATCGCCACATCTGTCTGTTTTTTTTTCCATGTCAGTGTATCCGTGTTTGAGTAGATTAATTCATTCAATAGAACAATGCTAGACAAACAAGGAAAATGAAAACTAAACACATTACATTATACTCTTAAATCTAGAAATACAATAAAAATCACGTTCGTACAAAAATATAATTCTCTATCTATATATAGTTCGATCTCCATATAAATGAATCTTTCTCATGCAGAATTATCTCCATATCTCATGTAGACATTTTATGAGTTTATATATATTTTATGTCGTTTGAGATTATATGGCAGTAGATGGCTTCCACTTCAGACCTCAACGTTTTTAATGTTATTGTCCTTCCCTCCATTTGAATTAAAAGTACCGTGAACAAAATTATTTGATTGCTCATTAAATATATAGGAAAAATCAAACAAATTTGTTCTTCAATCTCAAAATGAATTATAAAATCTTTGATCATATCTAGTTACACGTGTGAATTTTGATACATACTCATTCATATAGAACCGAACATGTTATATAATAATTGAAAAAATAATGAATAACTTTTGCTAAATTGGCCAAACATATAGAACTAGTAGATCTAGATTAATCGAACACTTGTGCTTTGTTCACAAGGAATAGTTATAGCAGCTATACGATAAAATTGGATTTATAATCGTCAATTATAAACACATATGATTGAATTGTTGACTTTAACATCAGAGTGAATCGTCAATATAATTCTCGACAACCTATTAAATAATTAATTCCCATCAACAATTGTTGTTTCGATATAATTTACGTTATTAATCATCATACTTTTTTATTTTTATTTAAAATTAAATATTTAAACTTAAAAATATAAAAAAATAAAACAAAAGAAGAGTCCTGTTTGAGAAAAGATTGGATATTTCATCATCCTTATTAAGAATCGACTTATTTTGAAAGTTGAGGACTCACTTATAACTCGGCAATAGGTCAGTGACTTGTTGTACAATTTTTCCTTTTTATATATTAAAAAACATAGATGGGTCGTAGCAAAAATCCAATCATACACCTCCCATAAAAAGCAAAGTAAAATGGATTCAAAACCGCGTAGACTGTCTCTCGCTCACCGCCGTACCCCACGGCTTTCCCCTCGAAACTTCCTCAATAGTTTCAATTCCACCCACAAAATCCTGACTATTCTTCACTTTTGCACTGGCTTCAACAATTCATTTGCAGATGAATGAAAATAAGCAGCAGCAGCTGAAGAAACGAAGAAGAAATGAGAATGCAACGGAGAGCAGTGTTGTTGATGATAAACAAGATGGAGTGAAGACAAAAGGAATTTGATATTTAATATTTTTGTTTGAGGCCATGAATTTGACTTTCAATTTCTATATGAATTAATTGTTTTTCTTGATACATATTCCAATGGAATCCTTGGGAGAAAAGTTATGATGTCCAATACCAAAAGAATAACTAAAAGAACAAAGATAATATATTTGAGATCCTTAGAAATTTAAGATAAAGATTATTTATAACATGAACGTATATTAAATTCAGATTATTTTCAAATGAATCTTTAGACTGTCTTTCACTTAACAAATGGATAAATGAAAGTCTTCTCTTGGTAGAAAAAGTTGTGGTTGTAGACAAATGTAGTCCTCGATAGGTGGGGAGGATTGTCGAAATTTCTTCAATTTGCACAACTTTGCTAAACGTGGTCCACAAGCCAGCCACTGCATTATGAGAAAAATTAGTTTGGAATGTAAAAAAATCAATAGTCTATCAACCAATTATTTGATTGTAAAAAATCAAGAATTTAAATATCTTATTATTAGTGCATTAACTGTGGATTACTTGAGCATTTTTTGTTAACAGTACTAACGAAGGG
>OU503045.2:9653585-9679134 GCA_912172775.2 Fraxinus pennsylvanica
CCCTATCTGTGTTTCCTTGTTTGAGTAGATTAATTTCTTCAAAAGAGCAATGCTATACAAACAGGAAAAATGGACAGAAATTTGCAAACAAATACATTTGACGACAACTCATTAGCAAATGGAAAAATTAAAAAAAAGGATGAATCACAGATCGCCACGTCTGTCTACTTTTTTCCTCCGTCTGTGTTTCCCTATTTGAGCAGGGTAAATCCTTCAAAAGAGCAATGCTAGACAAAAAGGGAAAATGGACTGAAATTTGTAAATAGATACACCTAGCAGCAATTCATTGGGAGTTGGAAAAATTAAAAAATAATAATAATAATAAACAAATTACAAATCGCTATCTGTTTTTTCCACTATCTGTATTTCCTTGTTTGAGTAGATTAATTCCTTCAAAAGAGCAATGCTATACATGCAGGAAAAATGGACAGAAATTTGCAAACAAATACAGTTGGCGACAACTCATTGGGAGATGGAAAAAATTTTTAAAAAAAAAGGACGAATCTTAGATCGCCACATCTGTTTGTGTTTTTCCTTTGTCTGTGTTTCCCTATTTTAGTAGAGTAATTCCTACATAAGAGCAATGCTAGACAAACAGGAAAAATAGACAGAAATTTGCAAACAAATATACTTGGCAGTAATTCATTGGGAGACGGAAAAATTTTAAAAAAAACAGACGAATCACTGATCGCCACGTCTGTCTATTTTTTTCCCTGCGTTTCTCTATTTGAGTAAATTAATTCCTTCAAAATAGCAATGCTATACAAATAGGGAAAATGTTCAGAAATTGGCAAACAGATACACTTTGCGGTAATTCATCGGGAGATGGAAAAAAATTTTAAAAAGGACGAATCATAGATCGCCACATCTATCTATTTTTTTCCCATGTCGGTGTTTCCCTATTTAAGTAGATTAAATCCATCAAAAGAGCAATGCTAGAAAAAAAAAAGGGTAAATGGACAGAATTTTGTAAACAAATACACTTGGTAGCAATTCAATGGGAGATGGAAATATTTAAAAAAAAAAAAAAAAACAATCAAATTACATATCGCCCTCTGTTTTTTTTTTTTCCCGTATCTGTGTTTCCTTGTTTGAGTAGATTAATTCCTTCAAAAGAGTAATGCTACACAAACAGGAAAAATGGACAAAAATTTGCAAACAGATACACTTGGCGGCAACTCATTGGCAGATGAAAAAATAAAAAAAAAAAAAAAAAGACAACTCACAGATCGCCACATCTCTATTTTTTCCCTCTGTCTGTGTTTCCCTATTTGAGCAGAGTAATTCCTTGAAAAGAGCAATGCTAGACAAAAAGGGAAAATGGACAGAAATTTGTAAACAGATACACTTGGCAACAATTCATTGAGAGATGGAAAAATTTAAAAAAAAAAACAAATTACAGATCGCCATCTGTTTTTTTCCCCTATTTGCGTTTCCTTGTTTGAGTAGATTAATTCCTTCAAAAGAGCAATGCTATACACGAAGGAAAAATGGACAGAAATTTGTAAACAAATACACTGGCGGCAACTCATTGAGAGATGGAAAAATTTTAAAAAAAACGGACGAATCACATATCGCCGCATCTGTCTATTTTTTTCCTCAATCTGTGTTTCGCTATTTGAGTAGAGTAATTCCTTCATAAGAGCAATGCTAGACAAACATGAAAAATGGACAGAAATTTACAAACAGATACACTTGGCAGCAATTCATTCGGAGATGGAAAAAAATTTAAAAAAACAGACGAATCATCGATCCCCATCACGTTTGTCTAATTTTTTCCCTATCTGTGTTTCTCTATTTGAGTAGATTAATTCCTTCAAAAGAGCAATGCTAGACAAACAGGGAAAATGGACAAAAATTTGCAAACAAATACACTTGGCAGCAATTCATTGGGAGATGGAAAAATTTAAAAAAAAAACAGACGAATCGGCAGCAATTCATTGGGAGATGGAAATTTTTTTTAAAAAAACAGACGAATCACCAATCTCCGCATCTGTCTGTTTTTTCCCCGTCTATGTTTCCCTGTTTGAGTAGATTAATTCCTTCAATAGAGCAATGCTAGACAGCAACATTTAGTGCCAGCATGCATACCCCAGACCATAACCGAAAAACAGCTCCTCTCACTCTCTTTCTGAGCTCAATGCAAACAAATCAAAGACATAACCTTAATAAAAAAGACGATGTCATTTAAGAACCGAAGGAAAATTGGGAATTTGGGTGCACAGCAAGCAAACTGATTGAACGTAGCTTCCAGAATACACAAACCAGGATATGACGAGATCCACAGCCGATGGCCAATCAAAATTCCAACGCAAACATTCGAATGTATAAGACGACTTCGTTTTAATAGTAGAAGGCCATAGCGCTACACACGAACTAATCGAATGTGATCCCCGATCGGACACCGATTTTCAAAAGTCTAAAACAGCTAATTTTACAACGAAATAAAAACAAGCATATCCTTTCACTGGAAACAATTATTTTCCTTCAACCATCAAAAAGTATAACACGAGGTATTAATCCAACAAATTCAAATAAGACAACACTTCCATCACAGGTCTATTAAAACACAAGATATAATCCAAATACAGCCCAAATGTGTCGCTTCCTACGCCCCTTACTTGATGTACTGAGAGACCCATTTGAAGCCATCTCCATAGCCCATTTTGCGAACAATGCTACACATGAAAACCTCAAGTGGACGAACATTTGAATCTGCCAGATTCACCTTCCCCTTGCCAGTAGTGATACCCGTCAAGCCCATGTGGTAGCGCAACTCATCTTCAGAGGCAGCATAAGGGATGTCAATCTTGTTGCCTAAAATCAAGAACGGAACAGTAGCCAAAGACTCATCAGAAAGGAGAGCATCTAGTTCTTTCTTTGATTCCGCAAACCTCTCCTTGTCATAAGCATCCACCAAGTAAACAACTGCATCCACCTTTACACCCAAGAAGTGCTTATTAGGCATTGGAAAGAGAAAATACAAAACTCGTAAGCCATCCAATACGATGCAGCCAAACAAGCAACCAATAGAAATATCTATTCACGATGCAAAGGATAACCACCACTGAACTCTCTCTCACAAAAAAAGAAATAGAAGAGAAAAATAGTAAAAGAATATAAGTGCACCCAAAGTCACTGAAAAATTTAAGTGTGAACCTTTTTGCTAATTATTCCACCTTTTGGACTTTCTCCCTTTCTTACCCTGCAACAAGGGGAGGGGAGAGGCCTTGGGTCCAAATCATTTATTTGATACCCCTTAATGTCTCAAAAACTTGAGGAAAGGAAATATTAGATTATGCTATAGCATTGCAAGAGCAGTTTCTTCTAGTAAGAACATCACACTAGTGTCAGCATATTGAATCGTGTGACTTCAGGTTTCAAATGATCTTCTTTAACAACTTCTTGAATAATGTGCTTCCACATCATCACAGAGAGAATTCAACAATCATGTAATCATTTTTTTCTTGTGCAGTTCAAGAGATCTTCCAAATTACTAACTCGTGTCCTCATTCTTTTACCCTCGCGGGGTAGCTCATAACACTGTTGCCCAAAGCCAAAACAGAATACTGATCAGAATGAAGAACAGATAATATGTTTTACCAGCTCCTTTGTTAAATTTTCCCATGAATATTCTGAGATTTCGTTTTACAAAAATTAAGTGCAGAATACAATCTTGCCATAATTACACAAAACTGCAATCACAAGAGCGACCAATGACCCCACAGAAATGATTCAAAGCTCAGCTACATCATCACACCCATCTACAAAGGCATTATCAATGTATATTTTCTGTCCAGTTCATCTCTCTTATCAATTCCAAGAGTCGCACCAAAATGAGGGGAGGGATCAAAAGGGAGGACAATAATTCTTTTTGACATACTTTATAGATCAGCAGCTGAGAGAGGATGGAACAATCCAACTGAGGAAACCCATTTTATCCAAATGGGAAATCATTCAATACATTGCAGTTGAAGTTCAATTAACAGATTTCAGTTCTCTTTCAAACATAGAAATGTCTATCATATCCACTAAATGCACAAATGGTATGGAGGTAAGTACCAATGTCTTCCACAGCTGGTGCACAAAGCAAAAGGCTTAACATGTTTGAAATGAAGAGTTTCCATATAAGCATAATATCTACAACAAAACTTGGAAATTGAGTCAACTTTTTGTAAATTTTAGCAAACATAGGTTCATTTTACTATAAATTAAAGGAAAATCGGTAATAATTCATGTAATTTCAGTAAGAATTCGTGTATTTCATTGCCTACTCCAACTTTAGCGGCTAAAATATTAATCCCAATTGTCAGAGTAAAATAAATCAATGGTTAGGCATAAATCAGTGGTTAGGCTGGAAATTTTTTTTAAAAAGACCAAGAACTGAATAAAACTTGTCCTTTCCACGTGCTTCTTCCCCCCTGATTCAGCAGCTCAAAAGGACTTAAGATATGCAAGGTGTCTTCTGAGGTGCACTTTGAACAAGGTTTTCCTCATTTATGAGGTTCCAATTAAATAAAATACATGTGCATGTGTATGTGTATGATGAGATATTATTGACACGCCACCTAGAAAAAATAAGTGCTATCAGCGAACTCCCATCGTTCATTTAGGCCTTACATGAATCAATAAACATGGAAAGAGCTTATTTGGGAATACGAAGGCACTGTCGACATGCTAATACTGCACAACTGCATGCATACATCAATAAACATAATTTGACGAAAACAGGCAATAACTATGTGGTGTAAACAGTAAGTTAGCAATTCATAATGTCCCCTATCTGTCAGCCAGAGCACCTCTTAAAAGATTTCTGTTGATCATGTCTCCTATACATAACTACGTATGAGCGTATGCCAAATAATTCTTCAAGAAAAAGTTCTAACTGAGACTGTGAGAACTATCCTTCTGAATTACTATCCTGCAAGCTTAGTAGTGGAAACCTTACCATATCCACCATCAACAAAGAATGGCTTAATATGGTTCATGCAAAGATTCAAAAACCCAAATTTGGAAAGAGGTAAAAACAGCAAAATGATTGCCAAATACTAATGCTTAAACATCCATAATGAATACCTTCATCTGTAATTAGAGCATTTTAGAAAATAGTGAATTGATGAGTGTAAATTGAGCATGCCATTAGCAATTAAAAAAGCAGCCGTACATTTAAATTACCTTCCTGTAGAAAGCATGAGTTATGACTACAAGAATCAATTTTGAAAAGGACAGCACAAAATCAGTAAAGGGAAAGGAATGCCATGTTAGGGTAATGAATGAAATTCACCAGAAAGTGTCAAAAAGTCAAAATCCAGAAGTTCAATAACATGCAAGATGAAAAATTCTTTCTTTTCTTGGCTGAGGGGCAGGTGGAAGAAGAAATTTCATTAATAAACGAACAGTAGTTACTGAAGATCTATAACAATCAAATACAACAGGGACAGTAAAATATAACATACCTTAGCATAATAATCTTTCCAAACTCTGCGTGCAATCTGATGACCTCCCAAATCAAAAGCCTTGAACTTAATTTTTCCAATACTCAACTCCTCTGATGTTGGATACTGTGTTGGCTGGTGCTGTACCAATCTCTGCTCATTTCCAATACTTTAACAACCTTAGATTCACATTAAGCTTATAACCACAAAATTTGACTTGTATAATTTAATTTCAATTCTTGATTTAATAATCGAAATAAATCTCTCAACAAAATGAGGGAAAATTACTATCGAAAAGACACCAAACAGAATATTTACACCCATTCCATTCACAGGAATAAAAAAGCAAAATTAGAACAAGTATCCCATTCTAGTCACAGCTGTATTATTATTGATGCATACATTTGATAAAAGTATTACTTGATGTGAATCCCAAAACAAGAGGTAATATAAAGAACAGCGCCATCAATTTTCACATATAACAAAAAATCAGATTTGTTATCAAACACGAAAGAAACATTTCAGAAACAAAAGTGGGAATAAATAGCTTGCCGAAAAAGTAAAAACCATCTACAAAATGAGACAACTGACTTATTCTGATTAGTCAATTCACAAACCGGCTATTTAATGGTATCCACCAACATGGTTCACAAAATTCATTTCACTGACACGCAGAGGAAATATATATAGCCATACGTAATACAAAAACTTGTGTGAAATTAAGCAAATAAAAAATAAGGAAGGGAACGACCTCGTCCTTGAGCATATGAAGGAGGGTGGTTTTGCCGGCATTATCAAGGCCTAGGAAGAGGATTTTGGCCTCTTTTTGCCACAGCCCTAGCGAGGCGAGGACTCCATAGAACCAATCCACCAAGAACATTTTTGCTAATCACGATCGATTGAAAATTTCAAACAATGATGCGAACAACAGAATCTAAGGTCAGAATCTGATGGATTGATTAATTGATCCACGATCACAAAGCGGTTCGCGATCTCTCGATAGGCTCAACGAGAGATTCTCGAATCGCTGGAGATTTTACCCTTTTTGTTCTTTTCTTGGGGAAGAGAAAATGTTGGCCGCGTTGGCGCATACATCAAACACCGAGGGAGACCGTGGGGTATGAATCAATCTGATTCACTAATTTGTACTGTGGTGTTTGTGAGGTGTGACAATTTCTTCATTAAAATTGTACAAAGAAAATTTTAACTCTCAATTTTACTATATTGGTCAAAGTTATGAAATAGTTTTTTCGAATTAAAATCAATAAGTAATTTTAGTTACACATCTAGAGCTTATTTGGGAGGGATTTTAATCCAATTAAAATTGAAAATATAGCCGTTATTAAGTCTCACTCGTCTAATAAAAGTCAACAATAATGCTTAATTTTTCAATTTTAATTCGATTTTAATCTCTATCAAACAAGTTCATATAGAATTCATAGATTTTTAATCACATATTTTATATTATCGATAACTATGATACAAAGTTTAATTTTTTTTATATAATTCGTGTAAAAAGCTAGGTTGGATATTGTAAATGATTGCATTGTGTAGACTGTTTAGCGGAGAGAATTTGCGATGATGGACTAGGGGCGGAGGTGGGGGGTCCTGGGGGGACCTGGACCTAAGAACTGGAAATGAACACTTGTAACAAGGTATGATTTTACTAAATTAAAAATTAGTACTTTCTTTTATACGTTTCTTGATTTTTTTTATTAAATCTTCGTACATTAATTTATATTCCGTTGTTTACTTTCTCTATTACAAAGTACCAACTTTCTTCATTTTAACACATAATGTTTCAAACAAAAATTTCGGGGGCGCTGTCCCCAAACCCTCGTGGGCCCTCACTCCTTCAACTATGGGACCCCCTAGTTTATTGGGCTAGCTCTGCCCCTGTGATGGACTATTAGAGACGAAGATATTTATTCGGGCAGTGAATATGAGAAAAGCCAAGGATAGGTATGTTTTCTCTCTCCATGATTCAATTTCCACAAGACGACAAGAGATAATATGGGATTTATTGATACATTAATATATTATTTGATTGTATAAAGTTAGTAATATTATAATATTTAACCTAATAAAAACTAATTACCATGATTTTTGAAATAAAAAATTAGTGTCTAATTAATGACATTGAAACTTGAAAAAGGTGATTTTTCTTTATTTTTGTCATCATATTAAAAAGCCAAGTAATGTTATTCATTCCCACTAGAGATGAAAACACAGTTTACACGTGGCGGTAATGTGGCATTAAATAATAGGTGAAATTAAATAAGTCATTTAATTTCATCTTTCATTTAACCTATCATTTAAAGTCACTTAAACTATATTTTTATCCCCAATGGAGATAAATAACATTACTCTAGAATTCTACTAAAAAGTCCCAAGTAGCCTACCGTTCCCAAGTTTGACAAACTTCTAAATTCCAATTTCCAAAGTCCATTGCATAAATAGTATTAACAAATGAGTAGAAATCTGTGTCTATTTTTACTGTCTAATTTGTTGTCCATCCAATTACAAATTGATACATCATAAAAATTTAAAGTTGCTATCAATTTTAATTTTTCATAATGTTTCAATTTGTAATTGGGTGGACAACATAAATGGACGGCAGAACTCAATTAACAAACACATCTTCGTCTCCCATTCTACTTGTAGGTTAATTTATTTAAACCTTTTCCTGTAAGGGATTTTCCATCCAATTAGATTACGTTTTTCCATATACATGTAGATGAATAAAAACGGAGTTTTTAATTAGAAAATCAAAAATACTATTGAACAATTGAAGAGGAAAACAAGCTCAATTGTATTCAATCAAAAAGTGAAAGTACATTACACTACAATGTGATATAAATAGGAAAATGAGAACAACAAACTTACTAACGCTAACTGTACAAGCCAATACAATACGGACACATGGACTTAACCAACTAATCTAACTAACGGCTGGCTCTAGTTGGTGTGCAATGGCAATGCTACAGTAGTTGATCATTTGATAGTGATGCAGCTGTCTTGATATAATATGTTACTCCCCCTCAAGATGGAATGTGAGGATTCTTAACAGCCATCTTGGATAATAAAAGAAACAATATGGAGGTTGGTAAAGCTTTTGTAAAAATGTCAGCTAATTGATGATGAGTACGAACGGGCAATAACTTGATAGAAACATTAGTCGCCTTGTCATGAACAAAATGACAATCGATCTCTGTGTGCTTAGTCGTTCGTGAAAAAATAGGATTTGAAGCAATGTGAATCACCATTTGATTATCACAAACTATTAAGGCATGATCATTAGTTAAAACATGAAAAGCATGAAGCAATTGAGTAAGCCAAACTAGTTTACTAGCAGTAGAAGCTAATGCACGGTATTCAGCTTTAGCTGAAGATCTGGATAGAGTAGTTTGCTTCCTAGTTTTCTAAGAAACTAAAGAATCTCCAAGAAAAACACAAAAACACGTGCCTGATTTCCTTGAATCAAGACAAGATCTCCAATTTGCATTCGCAAATGCTCTCAATTGGAATGAAGATTGTGTAGAAAATAGAATTTCTTGACATGGGGTAGCCTTGATATATTGCAAGAGATGATGAATTGTATCTAAGTGAGGTTGTCTGGGTTGTGACAAAATTAACTTAGCTTATGAACGAAAAATGTGACGTCAAGTCTAGAGATTATTAAGTAAAAAAGGCAAGCAACTAGCCTTTTGTACATGATGCATTAGGAATAGGTTTTCCTTCAAAAGAGCTAGTCTAGTTTTAGGATACATAGGTAATACAGCTGGTTTACATGCTATGAAGCAAGCATCCTCAAGTAATTATAGAGTATATTGATGTTGGGACATGAAGATGCCCTTTTGTGACCTTGTATTTCTAGCCTAAGAAAATGCTTTAACCTGCTTAGATCCTTAAGCTTAAACTGACTATGCAGGAAGGCTTTCAGTTAGTCAATTTCCTAATGATCAAGCCTAGTGATGATAATGTCATCTACATAGACGAAACGAGCAACAAAAGTATTGTCAGAACCTTTGGTAAACAAGGAATAATGAGAGTTTGATTACTTAAAACCATGATCAATAAGAGCATTGGAGAATTTAGAAAATCACTGACTTAATGCTTGCTTAAAGCCATAAATTGATTTATGAAGTCTATAGAGCATATTTTCCCCCTGAATTCTAGAACCAGCATGATTTTTGTATCCCAAGGGTAAGTCTATATATATTTCTTCAAAGAGGTCTCCATTGAAGAAAACATTGTTGACATCTAGTTGTGTGATGTTTCAATTATTAATAGCTATTATTGTTAGAAGAACTTTGATTGTAACAAGTTTGGGAACATGTGAGAAGGTCTCTATGAAATTCAATCCCTCTTTTTGAATATATTTCTTAGCCACCAAGTGAGCCTTGTATCTATCTATGATGCCATCTAATTTATACTTTATTTTATAAATCCACATATAGCCTATAAAATGTTTCCCGTCAAGCAGTTTTGTAACAGACCAGGTGTTATTCATCTAGCATTCAATTTAGATGCTATAGCATCTCTCCAATGATCGTGTTTAACTACTTGATGATAATATTGGGGTTTGAAGTTAGAAGATACATTTGAGAGATAAATGACAATGAGAATGAGAAAAAGCTTTGCAAGAGACATATTTGGATAAGGGATAGGGCGAAATATCATGAGATTGCTGAGTGTTGGTTAGGAGATTATAGTGAAAGCCTCTAAGATATGAAGGAGGATTGTTGACTTTAGAAGATCTTCTGGGAGCATTAAGCATATAAGAATGATCAGCGATGGGAGGTGAGTTAGGCTGCAACTTAGCTGTACTGTTTGCAACCTCATTTGGTACAACAGGAATTCTCGAATGTGAATGGGAAACATGTATATCAGAAGTAAATATAGGTATCATAATATCAAGAAAATGGTCAATTGTTTCAGAATGAATAGATTAGAAGGAAAATATATGTCCAAGAAAAACAACATCTCTGGAGATAAAGAAAGTTTTAGATAAGATATCATATAGTTTGTATTCCCTTATTCTTGTAGGGTATCCTACAACGACATAGGCTCTAGCTCTAGGATGAAACTTTGATCGATGAGAAGGTAGAGTGGATGCAAAGCATAGACTTCCAAACACTTTAAGGTGGTTGTAGTCTACTAGAGTGTTGCACAGGAGTGTCTATGGGGATTTTTTTCGTAAAATGGAGGATGTAGTTCTATTGATAAGGAATGTAGCAGTCAATATACATTCTCCTCAAAATCGAATGGGAATTTGAGCCTGAAAATACAAGGCTCTAGCAACATTGAACAAATGCTGGTGCTTTCTCTCAACTATTGAGTTTTGTTTAGGCCTTTCAACACAAGAAAATTGATGAGCGACTCCTTTAGAATGAAAGAAATCAATAAATTATAACTTTGGTACATTATCTGATCTGAACTTCTTTATGACTCTATAAAATTGAGTCTCAATCATCTTAAAGAACCTGGGAATGATGCAGCCTACATCTGATTTATGTTTCATAAGGTAAACCAATGTGGAACGTATACAATCATCCACCAAAGCAAGGAAATACTTGTAGCCAGAGTGAGTTGGAATGTGATAGGGCCCCCCTAGCATAACACACAAGTGATTATTTGAGATAAAGGAAAGCCTTCTTTGTTTAGCCAATCGATAAACATTACAAGTAGTTTCTATATTTATTACAACTCAAATGTAACTGATCATTTAACAAAGCTAACTTCTGAAAAGATAAGTGGCCTAATCCGTGATGAGCATTCACATTATTTACAGCTGAAGAAATAGAAACACATACTTTATCAAAGTGCTACAACTATTTACTTATACTGTACCAAATGAGAAATCAGTCATTATGTATAAAACAACAATTCTTTGACCCTTGTTAATCATCTTCTGGTTGTGCATATCCTGGATAACACATAAGTTGGTGAATAATCTGACATCAATGCAAGAATCCTTGGTTAAGGAGCTAAGTGACACATATAACACATCTTCAAATATCAGATTATGGCCAATTTTCACAGTCACAATGAACTTTACAAGAATTCTCACATGATTTGCAAAGTAACATGAGCATTCTCAACTGATTTCATAGTACGAAAGGTTGATTGGTTAAAGCAAATATGATTGGTTGCTCCTGAATACACCACCTAATGTCTAGGTGAATTGAGTCATGGATTAAGAGAAATAGAAAAGTATGTACCTAACACAGGATTAGAATGTTCATCAGTTCATGTGTCGACCTTTGTAGAAGCCAGATGACTGCTCAACATGCTTATCAATTGTTGGTATTGAACAGGGTTCAAAGTTTACATGAAGTTTCCTGAATTTGTCTTATAACCAGGAGGATAACCATGCAATTTATAACGCTTATCCACCAAAATGACCTGTATGTCCTTAGTAAGTGCACATAGGCATTTCCTTCCTTTGAAACTTATTATACAACTATCCTATGTTGGCTTTCTTAGAATTAATTTTAGCATAAAATGCCATAAGAGTCTCCAGTGCCAGAAGTACTAGTATTGATATTAACATTCCTTTGATATTTTTCTTGAGAAACAATGGAGAATACCTTGTTGAGAGGGGGTATGGGATCCATGAGTAACAATTGTCCCCTGACTTGAGCAAAAGTATCATTTACCCCATTAAAAACGACATAACATATTTCATCCGGTAGTGTTCTTCAAGCTTCTTAGTGCCACCACAAACACACTTTCCACAAGAGCATATTGATCTGTAGTTGTTGGGGTCTTCCTAAATTGTTTTCAATTTGGTGAAATAGACACTAACAGATGGCAGTCTTTGAGTAAGATTCTTCAACTCACGCCTTAATTGCAATATGTGAGGTCCATTCCTCTGCTGAAATCACTCCTTCAAATCAATTCATATATCTTGTGCAGATTCGGAATAAATGACACTATTAGAAATTTCTTTTGAGACTGAGTTGAGTATCCATGAAATGACTATGTTGTTGCTACAAATCCAATTTTTAAGCATATCTTTATTGTCTTCGGGTCTGGATAATGATCCTGAGCTTGTTATTCACGAATAGAGCGATCACCATAGTTTGATTCCATGAAACATAATTGTCATTAGTTCAAGGCTGTGACACAAGCACAAGCCCTAGGTTATCTAAATGATGAATGTAGTAGGACTAGATCCATCATCAATGGCGGAATTGCTCAATGATGAAGTGGAAATATTCTGATTTGGTGCATCCATTACTGATGTCATAACGAATCAGAAGAGATTTGATCGGAGCGATCGAAGATTCAGAGTATTCAATTGAAATGGAGAAAGGCAGACAAAAGAAGCACAAAGTGCTCTGATACCATTGAACAATTGAAGAAGAATGGATAACTAGTAACCTCACATTGCTGTGATTGAGCCATTGAAGAAGGCAATCTTGGTGAACGAACTCAATGCTTCCACTGCAAGCGTAGGGGTATCGCAGGGGATTATCACCGTCGCCAAGGTTCCAACAAATCCGGCAAACGTCCCCCTCCTCGTCATCATCCAATAAATCGTGTTTATTGATACCATTAATCTTATTAACATCATTAGTATAACAACTCCCGGCGTCCCTTGAACCCAACGAAGATTCCCCTGAAGATAATGCGAAGTTTGGCAGAGCCGCTGAACAATACTCCTACAAGTTCTCAATATTCCACTTCTCAAAGACCCTTTTGACGCATAATGAAACCCGAAAAGGTAGCGTAATCTCCTAGACTCTCATAGCACTTCAGCTGAAGTTTCTTGATGTTCTTACAATTTCTCCATAGAAGATCAAGCCCAAAATCCCCCGGTTGAATACCATATAAACAGAGAGACTCTAAACCCAGTTCAACATCGAGAATTTCATCCATCAAACAATTCACAAACCACAATCATTCTGCCAAACCCCAATTAACAATTCAAAAACAAATCAAATACAAACAACCAAACCCTAATTACAAGATCCACCTAAACCACACAATTCCAATATACAGACCTGAGGGAATTTCCACCGAGCCGTGCCTTCCCCAAATCTCTAACCTCTCTGTTTCTCTTGTAGAGAGGAGACTGGAAAGAGAAGCAATGGAGCTCCAAACCTCCGACCACCATGCTCGCCACCCCCATTGCTGTCGAGCCAATCACAAGGGGAAAATGAAGATGCCGTCTACTTTCAATTTCATTCTAAAGAATTTCAATTCTTGCTTGAGTAACACAGCCAAAACTGATCCCACATCGAAATCCTATAGATGAAGGCTAAGAAATTTTGCCTATAAATAAATGGGCTAACTAAACTTTCATTTTCATCACCTTCATGAGCCTGTCAATTGATGGGCTGAAGTTGAAGGGTTTAGAATTTATTTTTATGTTATATTATGTAAATTAATAAATGGTAAAATTAAATGAAACTATAAAAAAATTTAAAGAATGCGCACTTTTGCGCACGTTATCGCGCATTTGCATGCATTTGGGTGGTCAACGCTAGTGTTGACCGCATTTTTACACGTCTACCCCGAATGCGAGGCGTTTTGACGATGCTTCACGCATTATCGCGCCTACACGGTGCATTTTACCGCGTTTTAGAACACTGCTAAAAAGTCCCAAGTAGCCTACCGTTCCCAAGTTTGACAAACTTCTAAATTCCAATTTACAAAGTCCATTCCATAAATAGTATTAACAAATGAGTGGAAATCTGTGTCCATTTTTACTGTCTAATTTGTTGTCCATCCAATTACAAATTGATACATCATAAGAATTTAAAGTTGCCATCAATTTTAATTTTTGATAATGTTTCAATTTGTAATTGGGGGGACAACATAAATGAACGACAGATCTCAATTAACAAACACCTCTTCGTCTCCCAATATACTTGTAGGTTAATTTATTTACAACTTTTCCTATAAGGGATTTTCCATCCAATTAGATTACCTTTTTCCATATGCATGTAGATGAATAAAAATGGAGTTTTTAATTAGAAAATCAAAAATACTATTGAACAATTGAAGAGGAAAAAAAAGTGAAAGTGAAAGTACATTACACTACATTGTGATATAAATAGGAAAATGAGAACAACAAACTTACTAACTCTAACTGTACAAGCCAATACAATATGGACACGTGGACTTAATCAACTAATCTAACTAACGGCTGGCTCCAATTGGTGTGCAATGGCGATGCTGCAGTAACTACTTGATGATAGTATTGGGGTTTGAAGTTAGAAGATATATTTGAGAGATAAATGACAGTGAAAATGAGAAAAAGCTTTGCAAAAGACATATTTGGATAAGGGATAGGGCGAAATATCATGAGATTGCTGAGTGTTGGTTAGGAGATTGCAGTTAAAGCCTCTAAGATATGAAGGAGGATTGTTGACTTTAGAAGATCTTCTGGGAGCATTAAGCATATAAGAATGATCAGCGATGGGAGGTGAGTTAGGCTGCAACTCAACTATACTGTTTGCAACCTCATTTTGGTACAACAAGAATTCTAGAATGTGAAAGGGAAACATGTATATCAGAAGCAAATATAGGTATCATAATATCAGGAAAATGGTCAATTGTTTCAGAATGATGAGGGATAAATTAGAAGGAAAATATATGTTCAAGAAAAACAACATCTCTGGAGATAAAGAAAGTTTTAGACAAAATATCATATAGTTTGTATTCCCTTATTCTTGTAGGGTATCCTACAACGACACAGGCTCTAGCTCTAGCATGAAACTTTGATAGATGAAAAAGTAGAGTGGATGCAAAGTATAGACTTCCAAACACTTTAAGGTTGTTGTAGTCTACTAGAGTGTTGCACAGGAGGGTAGAATGGGGATTTTTTTTTATAATGGAGGATGTGGTTCTATTGATAAGGAATGTAGCGGTCAATATACATTCTCCTCAAAACCGAATAGGAATTTGAGCCTGAAAATACAATGCTATAGCTACATTGAACAAATGCTAGTGTTTTCTCTCAACTATCGAGTTTTGTTTAGGCCTTTCAACACAAGAAAATTGATGAGTGGCTCCTTTAGAATGAAAGAAATCAATAAATTATAACTTTAGTACATTATCTTATCTGAACTTCTTTATGACTATAAAATTGAGTCTCAATCATCTTAAAGAACCTGGGAATTGCAGCCTACATCTGATTTATGTTTCATAATGTAAACCAATGTGGAACGTGTACAATCATCCACCAAAGTAAGAGCCAGAGTGAGTTGGAATGTGATAGGGCCCCCAAGTATAACAGACAAGTAATTATTTGAGATAAAGGAAAGCCTTCTTTGTTTAGCCAATCGATAAACATTACAAGGAACATATTTGTAATTTCTGTATTTATTACAACTCAAATATAACTGGTCATTTAACAAAGCTAACTTCTAAAAAGATAAGTGACCTAATCTGTGATGCTAGGTAAGAGCATTCACATTATTTACAGCTGAAGAAATAGAAACACATACTTTATCAAAGTAAGTGTTGCAACTATTTACTTATACTGTACCAGATGAGAAATCAGTCATTATGTATAAAACAACAATTCTTGTACGCTTGTTAATCATCTTCTAGTTGTGCATATCCTGGATAACACATAAGTTAGTGAATAATCTGACATCAATGCAAGAATCCCTAGTTAAGGAGCTAAGTGACATCAGGTTGAATTTAAATTGTGACACATATAACACATCTTCAAATATCAGATTATGGCCAATTTTCATAGTTACAATGAACTTTACAAGAATTCTCACATGATTTGCAAAGTAACATGAACATTCTTAACCGATTTCATAGTACGAAAGGTTGATTGGTTGAAGCAAATATGGCTGGTTAATGTCTAGGTGAATTAAGTCATGGATTAAGAGAAATAGAAAAGCATGTACTTGACACAGGATTAGAATGTTCATCCGTTCATGTGTCGACCTTTGCAGAAGCCAGATGACTGCTCAACATGCTTATCAATTGCTGATATTGAACAGGGTTCGAAGTTTACATGAAGTTTCCTGAATTTGTCTTATAACCAGGATGATAACCATGCAATTTATAACGCTTATCCACCAAATGACATGTATGTCCTTAGTAAGTGCACATAGGCATTTGCTCCCTTTGAAACTTATTATACAACTATCCTATGTTGGCTTTCTTCGAATTAATTTTAGCATAAAATGCCATAGAGTCTCCAGTGCCAGAAGTACTAGTATTGATATTAACATTCTTTTGATATTTTCTTGAGAAACAATGGAGAATACCTTGTTGAGGGGAGGTATGGGATCCATGAGTAACAATTGTCCCCTGACTTGAGCAAAAATATCATTTACCCCCATTAAAAACGACATAACATATCTCATGTGGTAGTGTTCTTCAAGCTTCTTAGTGCCACCACAAACACACTTTCCACAAGAGCGTATTGGTCTATAGTTGCTGGGGTCTTCCTAAATTGTTCTTAATTTGGTGAAATAGACACTAACACGTGGCTGTCTTTGAGTAAGATTCATCAACTCACGCCTTAATTGCAATATGTGAGGCCCATTCCTCTGCTGAAATCGCTCCTTCAAATCAATTCATATATCTTGTGCAGATTCGGAATAAATGACACTAGTAGAAATTTCTTTTGAGACTGAGTTTAGTATTTATGAAATGACTATGTTGTTGCTACAAATCCAATTTTTAAGCATATCATTATTGTCTTCAGGTCTGGATAATGATCCATCAATGAAGTCGAGCTTGTTATTCACGAATAGAGCGATCACCATAGTTTGATTCCATGAAACATAATTGTCATCAGTTCAAGGCTGTGACACAAGCACAAGCCCCAGGTTATCTAAATGATGAATGTAGTAGGACTAGATCCATCATCAATGGCGGAATTGCTCACTGATGAAGTGGAATTATTCTGATTTGGTGCATCTGCACCCGATGTCATAACGAATCAGAAGAGATTTGATCGGAGGGATTGAAGATTCAGAGTATTCAATTGAAATGGAAAAAGGCAGACAAAAGAAGCACAAAGTGCTCTCTATGGTAACTTGTTAACTTCTTCTTAACGAGCTCAATTGTATTCAATCAAAAAGTGAAAGTACATTACACTGCATTGTGATATAAATAGGAAAATGAGAATAAACTAACTCTAACTGTACAAGCCAATACAAGATGGACACGTGGACTTAAGCAACTAATCAACTAACCGCATGCTCTAGTTGGTGTGCAATGGTGATGCCGCAATAGCTGGTCATCTAATAGTGATGCAACTGCCTTGATACAATATGTTAAATACAATTGAGAACAAGTCAACAGTATGTTCCATTGATCTCATTATTAAATGTTTTAATCTCGATATTACTATGAAAATTAATTTGAATAAGATTTAATAATCTCAAGATTCCACGACACTGGTAAGCTTAGTGCGGATTTTTGAAACTACCACGTTTCGTACGCTTGTTTCTCAATAACTTGCCACAGAGGATGAAAATGGTGAAGACTTTATTATAGATTTTGTTAGACAATACTTGACATGCCGATCAAGATATATAAAATCCCATTTTTTAATAAAGAAAAAAGATGGACTCTCATTGTAAAATAATCCCCATTGCATAATTGAGTATCTAACTCATGATAAGGTAGATAAGTAATATTAAACAATATTAAACCCCTATTTGGTAATAATTAAAATCAGATTTTTAATAATAATTTTTGATAAAAGTTAATTGAATATTAAACGATATTAAGCCCCTATTTAGTGATAATTAAAAATCTTGAAAAGTTCTAAAACCCCATAAACATAAACTATGTGGTTTAAATTAGTTATACTCAAATTAAAAATAGGGGGCTAAATAAGAAAAAGATTAAAAATTGTCTATACCTATACTCCATGGCAGTGCTTTTGCGTAGGTTAAAAATGTAATAAAATTAGAATAAAAATCACAACAATGGAGTCGCTTCATACATTCTTAACTATTTCATCTCTCTAAAACAACGAAACATGTTTCTCTTTTAGTTCTAATGTCTGAGTCACGAGAAATCAAAGCAATTAAGCCACAAATGTTTCATGCAGCCTTTCTTTTCCCTAAAACAAAAAGCTACAGCCAAAAAATATAAGTAGAAATTGGAAAACTCGAGTGCTAACTGCCCGAGCAACTCCCTGCTGTGGGCAGAAAATAACCTTATATAAGCACCTCATAGTTCATCCTGCAGAATAGAAGCACAAGTGAAATTAGCAAAAAGCAAAATGGGATCAATGATATATGAAGTGACAAAACTGAAGATCCTCGTACATGTGCATCATGATCCACTGAGGTGGCTTCATCTTCTGCTGAGTCTGATTTGGAGTCGTCATCGGTATCGTTGCCTTCTGCATCATCAGCATCATCATCTCCATCCTCAGACTGGAAAAGGGAAGGGCAGCCAGATCAGGACGCAAGGGAGAAATAAATGAAAATTATATACGGTCTAGTCTTTGAACAAAAAAAATGAAAGAACGAAAGGTTTGAGGACTTACATCAGAATCAACTGGATCACCCTTCGATTCCTGGATTTGATAAAAAAAACAAAAAATAAACAAAAACCTGTAAGATTCATGCGAGGCAGAGTTCTTCCAGAATGAATACACAATGAACAAGACTGTTTACGGAACAACTACTGTAGTGGGGTATTTGGATAAGAAGAATTTAGTGGAAAATAGACTCAACAACAGAAAATTCAATCATAATAAGTTAAAACGGTACCTCCTCCTCTCTCTTCTTTTCTGCCTCGTCAAATGCAGCCTTCTCAGCCTGCAGAATCAATATCATTTGCATGTTAATAAGCAGATAATGGTTTGAAAAGGAAACAGGGGGTTTTGAGAATAGGTGGAAGAGAAGCAGCTTTCAGAATCATATTCCACATACATCTTTTTGCTTGCCCCATGTTTCTTCAGCTAGCTGCTTAGCATACTCAGGATCATCACATACCAAGACATTGTCGAACAGTGTTCCAGATTTCACCTTTAAAATGTATAAAACGCTCAGCTAATTGTAAGTTGTTAATTGAAACAAAATCATATCCCAAAGACAAGATGTTTCTTTTACCTGCCACAACTCAACTCCTACATACTTCAACTTCGGGTAAACATAGATATCTGGGTCATCTTTGAAGTCTGTAATAACAACATTTAAATTTGGTAACATTTAATACTTCATGGTGCTAAAGTGATGCAAGAAAAGGCTGAAAAGAGAAACTACCTACCAGGGTTATCAATCATTGGTGCCTTCCATTTGCCTTTGTAGTTGGGGTTCTTGATTTTCTGATGAAAGGTCAAAGTTAGTTGCAAGCAGTCGATTTCATTATCGTCACTGAACGAAAATTTAGAGTCAACAAACCTTTGGCTTCCATGGGCCCTTATACTCAGGGTTGGGAACGGTTGGCGCAGTCCACTCACCATCCTCCTCATCATCCCAGTCCTCAGGCTGCAGTAGCAAAAAATCTTACTTGGGTAAGTATATAGATCAGCGGACTTTGATACATGGGATTGAAAAAATAAATAAATAAATTGCTATGACTACCTTTTTGGCATCAGGATCTGTAATCTCCTTTGGGATGTCATCATAACCCTTCAGAAAGAGAAGATATATGAATTAGTTATCAAATGAATATAACGTGGCCTCGTATAATATTTTTCATTTTAAACTAATCACAGAGGATAAAAAATTTTAGTGCATTTACCTCTGGCTTCTTGTCTTCAGGGTCAGGAATGTATTCCTTATCATCCCAATCTTCGGGCTGTAATCAACATGCACATGTTATGTTGTTAAACATAACTAGCTAACAGTTATACATAAATTGAAATGAATTTCTTGTATAAATGCACATGAATTACCTTCTTTGCCTCGGGATCCTTGATCTGCTTTGGTGGGAGAAGATCCCAATCTGAGTACAAGCTACCAGACTGCTTCTCCACATTGTCTATGAGGATGCTGTAAGTAGCATCAGGCCGAAGGATAAAAGTATAGACATGAGTTAGTTGGTCAGTCTCACATGGGACTTCTTTCTTGATCAGATGATTTGTATCATTGTATGTTAGAATTGCGTGGACTTTCTTGGTGCTGTAACCACAAATATCTGGTCCAAACATGATGCTGTAGACAACCATATAATACAACTAATCAGCAACTTAAGCAGGGATAGAAGACTACGATAGAAAATTTTCCAGAAGAAAATAGTTTATATGCATAACCTGTATGGAGTGTCACCACCAAATTTCTTCTGATCCGCTTCACCACTGAGCAATTTCATGTATCCACCACCACAGTCGAGCTTCTGCTCATGTTTGACGGAGAATTGAAAAACTAAGGTTTTATCCTTGTTGCTGAATTCAGGAAACTCAGCAGATATGGCATAGAACCTGTAGTCTTCACTGGTCTGGATGCCTGCATTATAGACATAGAAATTGGTACCATTTGAATGTTTTATTTTAAGTACAAATGTACATACTTATATGTTGCAGATGCATATCACATGTTGGCATTAATACCTTTGTTGTTAGCGTCTCCATTCCATTTGCCAGAGGTGTAATTCCACTCACCAGCCATGTTCTCATCTTTCTTCCAGTCGGATTTGACCCATCGATTCTCCCATCCATCTTTAGAACTCACACAGCAAAATATATCAGTAACACAAATAATGATTTGGTGTAAATTTTTAAAAGTAAACATAAAAGATGGAAACATGCACTTATTTACTTTTTTTTTTTTTTACTTTTGATGCGGTAATTATTTAGCATAATACACAAAGCACCTTTGTTCGAAAGAGCAAAATGTGACATCCCCAATACAGAAAGCTCAACCTTTTACACTGAATAAAAATAAACAAAGCTTGCGACCCACAACCCAATCCACACTTATGAACAACAGTCTCTCAGCGCACAATGTGCATGGGTTAAATATGGATTCACAAATACAACCACATACACAGACATAAATTGCAGTAAGAGTTTTCTCCTAGCAAATTTAAGTTCTAAAAGATCGAACTGAACTCCAGCAGTAAACCAATTCTGATCTAGGTTGCATGGAAATGGAAATGGTAAACGGAAAAGGACACAACACGCCATATGGAAATGTTATTTCTGAAAAAAGTAGGACACAAAACGTCGCTGGAATGTTATGTAAATATTATTAATTTGTTTTCAAACATTCAGTATTTAACTTCAACAAACTATTTAGCTCCTGTTTGGTACACATTATTTTTTTCATTCTCATTCTTCTACTCATTTTCAACCACACATTTTTCAATAAAATAATATTTTCCATCACATCAACAACTTTTCCTTCATTTTTAACCATATATTTTCTATCAATCTACTATTCTACACATTATTTTTTTCATTCTCATTCTTCTACTCATTTTCAACCACATTTTTCAATAAAATAAGATTTTCAATCACATCAATAACTTTTCCTTCATTTTCAACCACACATTCTCCATCAATCTACTATTTTATAATACATTCTTTCAAAATATAGTGGATCAAACACACTCTTAATATAAATTAAATAATAAAATTACTGCAATCAATCTTATCTAACTAAAATTTTAACATTATAATCATTCTCATCTTAAATGATATTTGGTGGGAAGTCACACATAACTTATCTACCAAGGGCGGCTGACACTAGAATTAGAAAATCCATGTTTATGTTAAAATTAGCATTATAATTCTTCTAGTGTAATAATTAAAGCCCATATTTTGAAGAATTTTTAGTTATAGTCCATCATTAAGTTTTTTGTGTTGGTAAAATTTCTGAATTTTTACTAACAAAGTTTCCTAAAAGGTTACCATAAAGTGTCCACAAAGTTTAAACCACATTTAAAAATTTTCATTTTGTAAAAGATGGAAACATGCACTTATTTACTCTTTTTTTTTTTTACTTTTGATGTGGTAATTATTTAGAATAATACACAAAGCACCTTTGTTCCAAAGAGCAAAATGTGACATCCCCAATACAGAAAGCTCAACCTTTTACACTGAATAAAAATAAACAAAGCTCGCGACCCACAACCCAATCCCCACTTATGAACAAAGTCTCTCAGCGCACAATGTGCATGGGTTAAATATGGATTCACAAATACAACCACATACACAGACATAAATTGCAGCAAGAGTTTTCTCCTAGCAAATTTAAGTTCTAAAAGATCGAACTGAACTCCAGCAGTAAACCAATTCTGATCTAGGTTGCATGGAAATGGAAATGGTAAACGAAATAGGACACAACACGCCATATGGAAATGTTATTTCTCAAAAAAGTAGGACACAAAACGTCGCTGGAATGTTATGTAAATATTATTAATTTGTTTTCAAACATGCAGTATTTAACTTCAACAAACTATTTAATATAAATTAAATAATAAAATTACCGCAGTCAATCTTATCTAACTAAAATTTTAACATGATAATCATTGTCATCTTAAATGATATTTGGTGGGAAGTTACACATAACTTATCTACCAAGGGCGGCCGACACTAGAATTAGAAAATCCATGTTTATGTTATAATTAGCATTATAATTCTTCTAGTGTAATAATTACAGCCCATATTTTGAAGAATTTTTAGTTATAGCCCATGATTAAGTTTTTTGTGTTGGTAAAATTTCTGAATTTTTACTAACAAAGTTTCCTAAAAGGTTACCATAAAGTGTCCACAAAGTTCCCAAATTTCATTTTATTAACTACTTTTGAGTTATCGAAATATTTCCAGAGAGTTTCCAAAAACTTTGCATTTTAAAAGTTTCCATGCATCATAGATTCTGATTATCTGCATATTACATACATTTAACATTTATTGAAAAGATCAAAAAAGCCTAGGCACTGAAATCTAGACCAGGTCAAAATTAATCTTCCAATATAATATATTAGTAACAAGTTATCCATAACATTCAGTCACACCGCCGTTCATACATTGAATCGATTGAACACTTCGTCTCTTTAACTCAGCATTTTCATATCAGACAAAAAGTTAAAAAATGAGCGATTTCATAAAAAATATCACAGATCTATTCAAAAACGTATTAATTTATATATTTAGACTTCATATCCTTCAATCAAACGAATAAATCAAACTTCGATCATTAACAAATTAATCCGAAATTGCAACCTAAGTTAGCCTAATACAGAAAATTCGTGGAACTGTAGAAAATGAAGTCCAAATTACATTGATCTTAAATTAGAGAGAATAGTACCTTCGAAGCGCTCTTCGAAGATGACTCCCGCAGATGAAATCGCGACAAGAAGAGACAGAGTAAGGACTAGGGAGAGAAAATTAGGATTTAACATCGGTAATCTTCTCAGCAGTATCGCCATGAATGGTTTTGTGAGAGTGAGAGCTTTGTTTATATAGATGGATCGTTCTTTGAGGTTTACGCTTGGTTTGGATCTAGTACTGTCGTGGACAAGTTGATGACATACTCGAATGAGAAACTGACACGTAGAATTTCATTGTCATGGATTCCACGTGGCTGATTGTGACTGGGCAATTACACGAATCGGAGCGTCCAGAACTGGGTTACGACTTGCACGGTAATTGTTGGTACAAAATGACGAGTTTAGCCTTGGCTTTTTGGTTTCATTTTTCATGTGAGTAGATCTGAAAAACAATTTTTGTGCATGGATAGAATTGCTTGCAAAATGGTGTGGACAATTATTGATTTATTTTAAGGGACTCTTTGTTAAAAGACTCAGTCAAATAAAGTAGTTGGAAAAAAAACTCATTCTCAATGTTTATAGGTCAAATGACCTCAATTAAAAAATACAATAAATAAACATGAAAAATTGTCTAAAATATCTCCATCAAGTAAAAGACCCATACACTCTTTTCATCCAATCAAATTCACCATTTCATCTTGTATCAAAACCCACGTGTTCTCCGTCTCCAATGTTTGTCGCCTCCTAAAATCTTGTTATTGATTATATTACTCACATATCTTCTCCAACATTTTGAGCATTTGAACAAGAATTTTAGCTTCTATATTTATCTACATTGAAATCTCCATTATATTTGAAGAAAAGAGAAGGGTATTTTTATAAATCTCATGTACATTGGTCCTTTTATTGTTGAATATAGTATGAAATGATATTTTAGCTGATTTTTTTCACTGTTGGTGTATTTTCGTAATTATTGGACGATTTGTAGTACCGAACGATACTCCAGGCATTTTATGTAGTGTAGAACGACACTACAGTTGTTATCGTCCATGTAAAATGACAATACAAACAATATATGTTATGGTATGGTATGTCCGTTCTTGATAATATAATGTGGTTACTTTGATAATTTAAATATGATAGCTATTTTCATATTACTTTAATATATATTTGAGTAAATTATTTAACTTTTTTATTTTATTTGCAGTTATAGATTCTGTAGAAATGATATGGGTACATGTATGCTATTTTGCTGAGTTTAAAAAGATTGAAGAAGGCAAATGGACATGGAGTTATGTAGGGAATTGTGAAGAAAATATGGATATTCTTTATGTTCCAACTAACATTTCATATATAGAATTATACAACAAAGTGCAAGAAACTTGTTAACGTGGATTCAAAGAAAATGTGGATATTCTTTTTACACTAAAATGTCACTAGTGCCGTTTTCAGAACAGTAACGGCAGTTGTGTCGTTTTCTTTTTCATGTTGATCAAGTATTGAGCATATCTCACCTACGTTGTAAGAGACGTGTCCATCCTACAACTTAAATGAGTTCATCTAACTGAATATTTGTCTCGAAGGGTCGTGGTGCTCTGTACAGGTGTTTCCAGGCAAAACGACACTTGTGCCGTTAAACGACGGTTGTGTCGTTCTGTTGATTTCATCAACATTTTTCAACTTTTCCAGCCGAACGAACTCGAGAATTGGACCCCCTAACTTGGGAAGGCTGAAAATGTTGATTTAGTGACAACTAACATTGGAATTATGTAGAATATACGATATTGAACGGTGAAATCACACAAGTCTACATTGATTTTGTTTGAAAGTATAAGCGTTGAGCATATCTCCCTTACGTTCTAAGAGTCATGTCCATCGTACAACTTAAATGAGTACACGTATTGAGTTCATCACGGCTCGGACGGGTCAAGCGCTCTGCACTGGTGTTT
>OU503045.2:9684669-9695090 GCA_912172775.2 Fraxinus pennsylvanica
TCCGTGAGGTCTACTTCGCCTGAAGTATCTGAATATCTACTTGCAGCTATCCTTTCTTCATTCTGCAATTTGTAGCAATCCTTCTTCGTGTGCCCTTTCTTCTTGCAGTAGTTACAAAAACTGATTACTAAACTTCGACTTCAATTTGCCCTTTCCAAAATCACCATGAGCAACAAGGCCATCTCTATCTCTGGCCTCAGAAACCAAATGCTTCATTCTTCTCTTTCGAATATAAAGCATCATACATCTTCTCTATGGTGAGAGTATTACGACTATACAAGATCCTGTTTCTAAATGAAAAAATTGCAGCGGGCAACGAATACAATAAAATCAAAGCCAAATCTTTTTCATTATACTCTACTTCTAAAGTTTCCGAATTAGTGACGATCTCTGTAAATGCAATCAGGTGGTCCTCTAATAATCCTCCTTCAGCCATTCGATAAGAGTATAAACGCTGCTTGAGGTTTAACTTGCTTGTTGACTTTTGGTCATGCACAATTGCTCCAATTTCAACCATAAAGTAGCTGCTAAATTTTCCTTCAAAACGTCCTAAAAAATATTATTTGATAGATGAAGATGAATGTGAGAAATTGCATTATTATCCTTTTGTAATTTCTTCTCCGCGGTCAAAGTTGAGGACATCTTGTCAATTCCTAGCAACGTATCATCCAAATCTAGTTGTACGAGTACTGCACGCATCTAAACACGGCATAGCGAAGATCCAAAAGCGGAATGTCATACTTCATGGAAGCCATCACGAACAAAAAATCTCGAACAAATCAAACATTGCGCTATATGGAACTGTTGAACTTAAGTTCTGATACCACTTATTGTAGAACAAACAAGATATCACTTGTTGTGAAACCAACCACTAGATTGAGATGTTGAAATTATATGGCACACTAATAAAGTATTTGATCAAGCAAAAGAATAAAGAAGACAAGAATATGGTAGATAAATTATGAGATTTTATTGACTCAATAATAATGGAGAAGATAGAAAATTATATGGATCCTATAATTTTAGTAATCATATATCTCACACCTTTGAATTATATAGAAGAACCTAGTATTTATAGAAAACATGTAGGGCGACGTCCACACCCTAATAGATTAGTTGTAGTTGAAGTAGAATACCAAAAAATGTGTTAAAACGCGAAATGACCTTGGACAGGATAACATTGTCGNCGTGAAAAATCTGAATAGGTACGGGTGGCACCGCAGCGCCACCTCTAGGCGCCCCGGTGCTGCGGAGCCGGGCGTTCTACCCAAAACTTTTTCTTTTCTTCCAAGTTATTTTTTCCATCTCGAACCCTTCTTCAAGTCTAATACCAATTTCCAACTCACAATGGACTTCCGAAATAGAACTTCAACTTAACATAGGATTCCAATAGCATTCCAAATTGAATTCTTCTTGACGTGCACTTCAATTAGAATTTTTTAATTACTTTAACAACTTCAACAAAGGAATTCGGGTCACACCCTAATTCCAACAATATGTAAGCCAAGAATTTCTTGGAATATATATAGAACCCAAAAGAATATGTTTTAGATGGAAATAGTATTACAAAGGAACCAAAAAAATGGAAACAAAACTTTTCCAAATAAAGCTTCTACTCTTGAGCTAGGTGCTCAGGAGGTAAACAGCGCCAAGAAAGCAGTAGCCTAGCACTATCATGGGGTTCAAGCGCTGAGTTTCGGTTCCAAAATTTGTTTCTTGGCGCTTAGTTGTTGTTCCAAACTTTCAATTGTAAATTTTGATTTCTTTTTAACTCCTTTTTCAGCCGAAATACGAACTAATGCTGAAATTTGGGTCACATATTCAACAAAAGTTAAATGGTGTGTTGACATCCGTACATCACTACAAAAGAAGTAGAAGAAAATAAAGGGACAACACTGATTTTTCTTACTTTGATTCTCATGCGAAATTAGGAATGGCAATGGGGGTGGGGTGGCCGCCCCCCGCCTCGCTAAGAAATTCCCCACCCCATTATTCGTTTAAGGCGAGGCGAGGATCTTGCCCCATTTACTACCCGTTAATTTTTTTTTATAATTTACTTTTGTTGCCCATATTCATTAGATTTAGACAAATAATTTTAGTTGCTATTTTCTATTAGAACTAATGAAAATTTTCATTTAAAGTATTGAATTCTAAAAAAAAATAAAAATTAACGGGACCTCCCCGAACCCGGCTTATTATTCGTTTAAGGCGAGGCGAGGATCTTGCCCCATTTACTACCCGTTAATTTTTTTTTATAATTTACTTTTGTTGCCCATATTCATTAGATTTAGACAAATAATTTTAGTTGTTATTTTCTATTAGAACTAACGAAAATTTTCATTTAAAATATTGAATTCTAAAAAATAATAATAATAAAAAAATTTAACGGGGCAAGGTCCCCGTTACCCGTCCCCACCTCGAACCCGCCCTGAATACCCGATTAAGCAGGTTATGTCAGCCCTGTTCTTGGCGAGGCCCGCGGATATCTGGTTTGTCAGATTTTTTTGCTATCCCTATGCAAAATAGAGTACATAATTAATATTCGTTGTGAAATTATTGTAACATTCGTAAATTATTTAATTTTATTGAATTTGCCATTTGGCAAAAACAATAAATCTTGAAAGACTTGTTAGGTTACTGATTTATGCTAGTGATAAATGTAGATTAATTAATCCCTGGTCCCATTCGTTACCTTATTTTTTTTACCATCCAAAAGGGTATTAACTTGGATCTTGATAGAGTAGAAGTCACAATTATTATGTAAAATCTACAATTGTTTTTATTTTGAATCACAAAAAATAGTGAACTTAAATACTTTTAAGCATTTATAAACACAATCAAATGTGTGCTTAGGAGGCAATTGGCTAATTGAATTATCCTAATGATCGACAACGATTAAGAAACCGAAAATGACTTTATCATTCTAGAAAGTTCTAATTTGATGTTAGTCGCATAAATATTTTTTTAATCATATATTTAATTTCACCCACAATTTTCTTTCATTTTTTAATCTTTCGTTTCAAGGGATCCACCACTTTTTATTAACTTTATGTGCTAAAAATCTACATCAAATAGATACTCAATTCAATCGTGTCTTGCATTTTAAGCTAAATTGGATGGCATTAGTTCCATCAAGCAGCTGTTTTAATTATTCTACATAAAATATAACTTATAATTTATAGCGTATTTAGGGATTGTTTGAGTTCATTTTTCTTTTTCTTTTTTTTTTTTAATTCGTTTTTTCAAAACTCATTTTAAAACACACATTCCCTTTTAGATTACGAAAACGTGATTAAAAAGTAAGAAAATATTTTAGATTACGTGTAGAACTATTTTATTGTGAGAATGTACCATTAAAAATGAATTTGAAAAAAAAAAATTGAGTTATAAAAAAATGTGGCTCAATCAAGGGTACTGAATTCCAATTTTTTTTTTTTTTTTACGATTAAACAACTTAATTTATTTATACTTTCTTTTGATTAAATCACTTTGTTATACAGTTAACTTGTCAAATCGAAAATTTTTATGAATGTTGACATGACAAAATAAATCATTAAATCTAATCTTTATAATAATCAACTTCACGTCTTCTATTATCCAACAAATTTGGACGGAATCATTTGATTGACAAAATCACCTAAAATTGAAGTACAACTTCGATAATCACAACAATCTTTATATTCTCGCAACCATTGATAGGGTTAAAGCAACATTTAATGCTAAATGCAATGATAATCGAGGATCATGCTTTGATTGCACGCATGAAGATTCCATTCAACATCGCTTGTCTTTTTCTTCGAGCCTTTTCTTCACCCTAATTTATCCCGAGGTAGGTCTAGCACGTGACAAAATTAATATAATGACTTATGAAGGCAAATAAGTAACAAACATAATGTTGGTAGGTGAGAGTAGGCCAACAATATGATGATACGGATGATAACAAGCTGGCCTGCAAACCCTTTATCTGAATGCCACAATAAAAATGCTTAATTTGAAAGCCATCCAAAGTCCCCCTTTCTTTTCTTTTCTTTTCTTTCTTTTTTTCAACTAAATTGTTTGTCCTAATGGGATGGGATAGAATTGTGCACGTAATATCCAACTCGATAGAACTTTTTCTTTTATATGATAAAAGATCATGTGATAGGCACGTGACAAATGACAATAGGCATAATCGTTTAAAAATAACTTTCATCCACTTTGAAGACATCTTTGACAAATATGAACCTTAGAAGTATACTCTGCATCGATTGTGCCAAGTGTATATAATAAGTTTACATAATTGTTTATCTACATATGATGTGATGGTATATGTTTGTGTCAGTTTTTCATTCAGATAAAAAGGAAAAAAAATTCAAACTCCTCATCTGTATGTAAATCATTGTATAATTAAATAATATTATTCGCGCTGCATTTATATATAGCAAAATGTGGATTTCCCACTTTAGCAGTATTCAAAGTGGAGAAAAATGACTTTTGGACAATTATATCAATCGGTAATTTATTATGTGCCTACTACATTTCTTTTTATCGTCTAAATAGACAATTGTCGCTAAATTGGGATATCGTGCTTACAATTTTGAAAGGTTGAGATAATGGGGTGATACAAATAGAAACACTAGGGACCGTAGAGGAATTTTGTGTCAAAAATGTATAGTATGTATCACAAAAGTTTTTTGTAAAATTCGAAGAATGCTTTTATGACCCTCAACCAATTGACGTACTATTTTACTTGCCTTACTTTTTATAAGTTGGTCTGCTTGGGAAAGGTTCGAGATTTTAATTGCTCTGATGAATAACTAAAGAATATATTCAATGGAAAGAGTAAACATGATAATATAATGGTATAGATTTTCAAAAGAACTAAATTCCGTAGCCTAAAAAATTAGAAAAATGAATAAGGCAAATGTAGAAACATCTTTAACTCGAAGCACCGTAGTGTAATTAGCCATAATCTTCGATCTACGCCGTCGTTTTATCCTTCCCTAATTGTATCTGCCTCGAGCCCTTTCTGCAATTCTGGGGGATTTCCCCTTGTAATTCACTATCAATCTCACCGTATGGTATCAGAGAATGTCGTTTATAATACTAAAAAGATTGCGAAACCAGAATTCATCACTTATAATCAATAATCCCGGTCTCAAAATTCACTTATATACCAGTTTCTACTCATCTCTCTCTGAACCCCGCCACCGGAATTCTCCCACTCCGATTTATAATAAGTCAATTCTAGCATCTGGGCATGTCTTTTTGTGCAATAGAAATAATTGGTTTTCTTCACTTTTACGTGAAATTTTGAATATCCCATGTGTGCCTGTTTCTGCGCGTTTATTGAGTTCACAGGCTGCAGTTGAGAAATCCACTTCTGATGGGCTCACGGTGGAGGGTATAATTGCTAATGGTTGGAACATATATGATGAGAATGAGAGTGATTGGAAGAGCCATGCCTCTGCCATCGCTCAGTCAATTCATCTTATCAAGAAACGCCTGAGGGTACTGCAACACATCCACAACATGTTTCCATATGTTATTTGGTTTATCATTTTCTCTTAATCTGAATGAGACTAGGTTCATTGACACTCTGATGATTTGGACTGAATCTTACTAATGTTCTGTGTTTAGATTATTTGTCCAATTGTTTTCATGTTTCAAATGCAACATTTGTTTTTGGTTAGTTGCCAGATTGGATGTTTCAAATGAAATGATTGCCAAGAATCAAGCAAAGTTCACTGTTTGCATTCTAGGGATGGTTTTGGATTTGAAATATAACTGTATATTTGAGATAGAGTTTTCTGTTATATGGTCATTAGTGAACATGACTGTTTTGAGAGAAACTTGTATTATTAATGTCCAGACATGTGAATGGTTTTAGAGAAATGCTACACGTACAGGCTGTTTTTGCAGCCTAATTTACAGAATGCCAGGTGGCAAGAGTTCATTGGATTTTGGTAAAAAAAAAAGTTAAATCAGCCAATGAGATGCTGCCATCTCAGCACCTGTAAACCCATATCTACAAAACATATGTACAAGTAGCATTTTTGATGGTTTTAAACTATTATGAGTTTTCAGTTTATTGTGGTATTAACAATTAAAGTTGATCATTTTCATCCTTATTTGGTGGCAGTGGAAAAATTTAATACCCAAGTTGGAGACATTATCTGATCAGCTAAGTAAGCCAGACCTATGGAATGATCCAGTACATGCTGGGAAGATAAGCCGTGAGCACGGTTCACTTATGGGGAAAATGAAAGAGGTTGATGCATTTGAGCAAGAACTTCTTGAGCATATTGAAATGATAAAACTTGCTCGGGAAGAGAACGATGCAGAATTGGAATCGGTGGGGCCTCAATTATTCTCTTTCTGGGCATGTATCTTTCTGTTCTATTTATAGTTTTTCACATTGCTTCTACTTTTGGCAGGAAACAACTCATTTCTATTGTTTCATTATTATTCCTAAATTCATTTGGACTCATTAACACTATACGCATTTATCAAAATTAATTGAATTCATGATTAAAGCTTGTTGGGGAAAAAGTTAATTGTGTATAGATTTATATTTAATATAGTGAAATTAAATTAAATAAAAAGAAATTAATTACACGATAATTTAAATACAGGAAAATGTAGTTAGAAATGCTGGGCTTTTGGATAGTGGCGTAGAACGTGTTATCTTCTCCAGTTGTAATCTTTATTCACATTCATTTTGGTGGCATTTTGGTTTTGGGGATGATGTAGTTATTGAAACTGTGATTCTTCTGCATGAGTTACTTGCAAATTAACTTATTATTCTCCTAATTACAGGAATCTCAAAATGCTCTACTTACGATGAGAAGAAATATCAAGGAAAAAGAGCTTGAAGCATTGTTAGCTGGGGAGCATGATTCTTGTTCTTGCTTCATAGAGGTAAGTTTTATGAATGGGCATTTTTTTTTGTGCTTTTAAAATATCAATAGAGAGTTGCTTCTGATTTTTTATCCCCCGTAAAAATGTGTAATTGTTTGTCAATTCTTAATGGATTCTATTGCCTGTTTGTATGATTATCAGGATATGATTGCGCTTGAATCATTTTGGTGAAAACAATCTTTTTGAACTAATTATAGGTTCAAGCCGGAGCTGGTGGTACCGAGAGCATGGACTGGGCTTCAATGGTCATGCAGATGTATAAAAAGTGGGCTGAGCGTCGAGGCTTTGGAGTTTCCGTCGTTGATGAAATGCCTGGTGAGATGGCAGGAATCAAGGTTCATGTTCTTACCACCTTTATGTTTTTAACATTTAGAGCCTGTTTGGTGCACATTAAAATGAAAGAATGTATTTTTTTGAAGTGATGTGATGGGGAATATATGGTTGAAAATGAAGGAAAAGTTATTGATGTGATGAAAATATTATTTTATTGAAGAATATGTGGTTAAAAATGAGTAGAAGATTGAGAATAAAAAAAATACTGTGGGTCAAACAGGGGCTTAATATATTTTTTGATGTTCTTAATGGAGTCCCGTGGAGCAATATTTCCTCTTGGGCGGCAGTTGATTGTCGTTTCGCTTTATGATAAACCTGGTTCATAGGAAGTAGAGTGTATTCCATAACCAGTGCTTTGTGCCTCTCTTCCAAATATTAGACGACGTAAGATATTATCATGTCAGTAACTTCAAACATAAAACAAATCACTTTCGTTATTATCTTGTAATATTTATTCTCATTATATTTGTTTCCTTGTCTTCACTATATTCACTTTTAATGGGACACTATCAGAGTAACCATATATGCGAATTTCACTCAAATTATTTATGTTATTTTCTTGACAATTTCTATTAATTTTCTAAACTTTACACAATTGCATCTTTAAGCGAGCAACAATCAGAGTTGATGGCGAGTATGCATTCGGATATGCCAAAGCTGAAGTTGGGGCACACCGTTTAGTACGTATCTCACCGTTTGACAGCAATAAGCGCAGGCATACATCATTTGCTTCTGTAGCTGTAATTCCAATTCTAGGCGATGGATTTTCCCGTGTGCAAATTAATGAATCCGACCTTCGAATTGAGCGATTTCGAGCTGGGGGAGCTGGGGGTCAGCATGTTAACACTACTGAAAGTGCTGTGCGTATAACTCACATTCCTACTGGAGTAAGTGCCTCTTGTCAAAATGAAAGGTATGCAGCCTTTTCTGGTAAAAAAAGCTGAGTTGCCCACTTATACTGTTGTTTCACTTTGGTCGCCAAACTCTTTTTTCCTCCCCAAATTAATCACTAATTTTTCACTTTTTCAAGTTTAGACACAGTCTGCTAAATTAGCAGAATTAATTAGGTGACTAACAAACACTGTAAGTCTATAACAGGACTTGAAAAATCACCAGTGCATGGTTTTTTATTGTAAAGTGATCTACTTTCCGGATACCCGGAGTCTCTCCCTCTCCCACCATGATGTCAGCATTTTCATTAATTTGGCAAATTGAAGCAAACGGATTGCCTAAATTGAAACAAAAGTAGAAGTTCAGTGACAAATTTGGAGCTTGAAAAAGTTCGATGACCCAAGTGAAACAACTTTATAGTTGGGTGATGAACTGTTTTTATCGCCAACCTTTTCTAATTCAAGAAATGAAGCTGTGGATAGCCTTTTTATTGGAAGTTATGGACTTGTTCCGGAAACAGGTCACAGCATCAAAACAAGGCTTCTGCAATGGCTGTACTTCAGTCTCGTTTGGACCAGCTTGAGATGAAGCGTCAAGCTGAGATGAATTCAGAGCACACACAATCTCTCACTGACATAAATTTTGGAAGCCAAATACGGTCTTATGTGCTTCACGTATGCATTTGTTCATTTTTTATATGCTATGGGAGTTATCCTGGATTCCACAGATACCCTAACTGCTTTTTTAACTATTCTGTTTGCAGCCATACCGAATGGTGAAGGATCATCGGACTGATTTTGAGGTTTCCCATCCCGATTCTGTCCTGGAAGGTGATCTAGACGGCTTCATCTTAAGCTTCTTGTCCGCCTCTCTAGACAAAGATGAAGATGCTCACCTGTAGACTATTAACATCTTGATCAACCGGCCAACTAATGCTGGAAATTCGAGTTCCTCGATTAATGGATTTCCATGATAGGGGATTTTTTAGCCTCAGATAATGAGGATATCATGTAGCAGATGTTACCTTTCTCTGTCAAAGCTTAGAAGTCTTCCATTGAGATTTATGGAAAAATGACATCCTTTCACAATTTTGAACTGGTTATCTGGCAAGCTCGATTATAGGTATTCTTTGAGATGAGGAGCATAATTATATAATTGTATGTTAAAGTTCTTGATAATAATATCTTTGAGTTAAGGAACGTTGTAATTAATATTTTAGGCTGACCATTAAATGAACAAATTGCCTATTACATGAAGCATAAATGGAAATATTGAGACAGAGGTGTGGTCATACTAAAATATATAAATTATAAATGAATTAATAGACTAGTTAAATTAAGAGACTTATAAGTTGGTGGTTGGACATACCTAAAGAACCTTTTGAGGTAGAGATATTAACCCATCTTGACTACGAATGTTTTTCGAGCAGCATCTCGTTGCGCTTTCGTGCTGAGCCGTCAGAGCACAATAGTGGGTGCTAAATTAAAGGTGCATCAATGTATACCTTCTTCCTCGTGCGCTTATCTAGCAGCTTCACCGGTCATTGGTTTGCCATTCTCTGTGTCTATAACTAGAAACTATAGTATAACATCGGCTACTAGCTCCCATCAATGTTGTTCTTGTTATGGTGGTTCTACTAAACCATTTCCTAAATGCACAACTCAATTTTTTTTAAAATTAATTTTCCTATTTTCCCCTTGTGCTTGGGAATTTCATAAAAATTTGAAAAATATTACATAATTACTTTAGGTTCTTAGGATTTCAACTATCAACTGATCAAGAACTTGAAACAAAAGAAAGAAACGACAAGCATGAAAAGTGAATTCTTGCAGCGGGAAATGTGCAACTAGATTTGTTGAGAGAACAAAAAACAAAACCTTATTCGATGGGTTGGACCTATTTAATGGGCTGGAATTTGAACCTTAATATTAAGAAATCGACAAAAACAGCATTAACTGCTTGTAAGATGGTTGGGAATATTGACAAAAATAGCATTAACGACCACATAAATAAACACAAATTAGACTTTTGAATTGTAGCGTTTATTGGTTTGAATTGAATATTATCTCAGTTTATCTTAAAATGGACAGATAATGAGAACTTTAGTTTCGATTCATTGATTTTTCTAGCAACGTAATGCATGTTTGGTATAAAATATTGGATAGAATTAAATAAGAACGACAAACTTTCCTGCACCCAGCTTAGCCTCGAATACTAAACGGGTTTGAGTTAGGGAACATACTGTTGGAAATGGTGCCAAGCGGGTGGGTCAATTTTGACCACAATTTCAAGTGGGA
>OU503045.2:9719995-9732862 GCA_912172775.2 Fraxinus pennsylvanica
ATTTGAGAGAATCAGCGTCGGCTTTTGTCTAGAGACGTAGTCAAATATGGAAAAACTAGTCCATTTGAAGAATTGAGTCCACAGCCTATAATTCTCTTATATTTGTGAAAGACTTCCTTTTGTCAACATGCTTGAGTAACGTATTAGTGGAAGTTTCAAAGCCAACTCTATAAAATGTTTAGTACATTAAACTTCCGCTGGATTTTACATGTTAACATCTTTATTTCCTTTGCTTGGTAACATACTCCCCCACATATATCCAGTGCTTCATTCTATGCATAAAACCAGTTACTTCCTAGGTCTCTTCTTGCTGCAATTTTTAGAAGAAAATAGAATCAAGACATCTGTTAGAGGCCAATTCACCTTGTCTCACTAGTCAATGATTGTTTTTTTCCACAACTAAGGTCAAGGATTCAAGGATTGGTACCTCCATCGCCCCTCAAATAAAAAAATCCGTTAAGGGTTTCGATTTTTGGAGTTGAGGGATTAAATTACATATGCTTATTTCAGGCACATTATCAACGAGACATGGGGTTGTTACATTGGTCTGTCACAGACGGCTGAGCTTAAAATAGCCAATTCGAGGCTCAGTTTTTTGTATGCATGGTATTATATGTTAGCTAGTATGAAAAGCAAAATTCAAAAGAAACGCTCATAAGATAATATGCTCTCTGTGGGGCTCAAAACCTATGAAAAATGACGTTCAAAACTTTTAGTTCTATAAAATTGGAATTGACACACATTTTGTTGGTTTTTAAACACACGGACATATAACATGTTGCTATAGTTTAAGAGAGGCATGTTTCCTTGCCACAAGTATATCACATTCTGAGAAATTTTCGAGGATATGAAGAGATAATGCACATCAGATATGTATAAATACAGGTATTTGGTGCGTTATATATTCATCTTAGACAAGAACTGGATGACATGTGCTACGTTGTTCACCATAGAGAAAATATTTGAGCTAAATGATGGATAATGAGTTCTTAATCACAGGACATTATTGGTATCTTTGATGTCACAGGATATTACTTGAAAAAAGCTACAATATCTTAAGAAATATGGAACTAGCAATACGTCTAACACTTAATTTTTCCCGACTAAAGACAACAGTGATCATAAGGATCATAGCCACACAATCGAAACATCGAAATGTAGTAACAATATTTTAGGAGAAGTTTAATGATTGAGATCCAAAATATGAGGCATCGTGTGTGATTCCTCCGTTTCATTCATGTATGTAGTTCATGCCCAATGTTTAATATTTTAATATGTGACCGGAACTTTAAAAACTCAGCAATTTTTATTCAAATATACAAACTCCACAATACTCTCAAGAGCCATTCGGTTCACCTTATCGAACAAGCCACAAGTGCATATCAACAAGCATGTAAAACAGTACTTGTTTGAGCCACCTTTTTATAAAATGAGAATGAAAAATATAGATGTTATTGGAGCCACACAAGAAATAGAAAATTTGAATTTAAATGTTGATGTGATAGATAACGGTCATATTTTTCATTTTAATGAGAAAATAAGGTGGCCCAAACGAGGGCTAAGATGAGTGCGAACTTCACTATATGGTCTAGCCCTGAAAGGGAAAAATAAAATAAAAAAAATACTATAGTACAAAGTAATGAGAAGGCAAACATTTGAAACTCTTACATCACAATTAATGAACAAATAAACAATGATCAATTCCTAAGTCATTCTATGCATATTAAATTAGTAACAGTAAATTTTCGAACACGGTAACTAGAGAACTGTGAAATGTTAATGAATATGAAAATTTAATGCATAAAAAAATGTACTCCTAATAAATAAAATTAAACTTCACCTGCAGAATTATAGTTAGCAGAAGTCAAGGAAGAGTTGGTGGTAGAAGTTAAGGTTTCTTTGCAGAGATCACTGAGCTGAGATTCAATTTTGCTCAAGAAAATTGTGGCTTCGTCAAACGGCTTTGATATTTCCTCCGTGCATTTGTGTAAAACCTCACAGTATGATTCCTCCAAAAACACACACAAAAAGGATAAACTCAGCATCCTTGTTTCCCATAAAAATTTGACGTCGCTGCGTTCAAATCAATGCAATATAAACTCGATGTAGTAACTGTAATAAAGACTTACCATAAATTTATCAAGTTCAGGATCAGTGCCGAGTTGAGCGGGGGCATAAACAGGGTTACTTTCTTGGCTGATTTCTTCAAGAAGTGAGACCATTTCTGGTGGTGCTCCCACCTACTAACATAAAACATTCTTACACTAGTGGCACACAGAGACAAACAGAATAATATTCATGTGGGCCTTTATAAAGAACAGTGAAGAAAAACGTGCATCAGTGTGAAAATTATTCACGAACAGTTATATTAAACAGGGTTACCTTTCGACACTCGATGTAGGCAGATACTAAATTAGGATAAAGAGGGTGATTAGCAATCTGGGCCTTGGTTATATCTGAAATTTCTGATCCTGTGATCTCATGATGAGTTTGAGCTTGTTGTATTAAACCCAGATGATGATTATTATGATAATCACTAAACCCTCCCATACTATTATTATCAATAGGAAATGAAATCGAGGAATGAAGTCTGTATAATTCATCCATAACTAGTAGCGTTAATTTTACTTGCAGAGATTTTTAAAGAAACCCCAACATTAATTCGATCAATCCTTCAAAGATTGTGTCAAAACAGTTATTCTTGAATATGAACACTCACAGTAGTACGTGTTTTTAGGTAAACCCCCATGCTGAAAGATCAAGAATCAAGAACTCACGACAGTGAATCCAACAGAAAAATTTATGCTGGGATTGTTAAGAAAAAAACTGGGCACACCTCCAATGATTTGAAGTAGGGCAAAAATCATCAAAAAATATGTAGAGAGAGAGAGCATGGGAAAGATAGAGAATCTTTCCACCTGAGTAAAAAGTTGAAAAAGACCAGACGAAAGTTTCTGTTGTAAACGCAAGTGGGGAAACACACGCGAGGTCACAGAGAAAAAAGATAAAAGATTAGGCTGGTCTAGGGATGGACGAGAGAAAGTATGGATGGACAGGGCAGGGGCATTAGGGTATACCAAAATGCGCTTTCGCACGTTCTACATCACTGTAGTAAACACAGTCCAAACAGTGATTATGGTACTTTACTAGGATTCTACATAGATTCAGCGTTAGATATATGAAAAAGCATTTAGAAAAGAAACTATGGTACTGTAATGACATGACATTACGCCATGTTTCGAAAGGGAATTGGTTAAAAAGCATTTAGATACAGTGGTTTTATACACTGCACTGCCTTTTTTCACTGATCACTCACTCTCTTGTCTCTTCAAAATAATACTCCCACAAGGGGTGGGAGTTCAGTTTTCCATTGTAGTTTGCACTATCTTTCATTCTCGTGATGTTCGAATCTAGTTGCTTTTTTGTTTAGTTAAAAATTAAATTTTAAATAAATTTTGATAAAAATAAATAAAGTATGTCATTAAAAATTGATAAAAATAATGAATTTCAAAAAATATGTGATTAAAAATAAATTTGGAAAAAAAAAAATTTTAGAAAATGGAGTTCAAACAATGACTGAATGAAGTAAAAGCATTCGGCATTAATGTTGTAAAACTCCCCCCCTCGTTACTACCAAAATTTGTGTCCTGTTAACAAGAGTTCAAGACAAACGTTGAGGGTCGATGAATAGTTTTTGAGATAATAAAATCGACCCAAATCAATTGTTCATAAAGCCAATTAAACCAATGAAAATGCAATGGATGAAAATGCTTTGATCCTTAAATCAAATTAGGGTTTGATATTAAAAATGTAAATGAATAGAAGTTGTTAGCTCGTTTGATCTCCATTATTTTCAAAATATATATTTCATTCTCTTCTTTTTAAACCACACATTTTTTAATAAAATAATATTACATACAAACACAAAAATTTTCTTATTTTTTAACCATGCATTTTCTATCAATCTACTATTCAAAAACGCATTCTTTGCCAAATAATTGGACACAAACAATGGCTGTATATATGAAAGGGTGTGTTTGTCTCCCATTATTGGGGGAAAAATAGAGTAATGGATAATATTTTTTGGAGAATGTGTGGTTGAAAAATAAAGTTACTTTATTGGTTTGTGTGTAGAATATTTGATTGGATGAATGTGTAGTGAAAAATCTTACTGTAGCAAATAATTTTTTTGAATAATGATAGACAAAATGGGGCAAAGTAAACCTCTATCATATATTTTGTTGCTTTGTGTTTATAAAAAAAAATGAGTGTGAGAGACAATGGGTGATGTTTCTTAAGCATTTATGTGACATTGTAGACAAGAAAATGGTTAGACATTTAATTCACTTGTCAGGTCGATTATCTACAACCACCATCCGTCGCAAATGTTGACCTGCATCTATTTGATATAATTGTAATTAACTAGTCAACTCTATAGTCTTGCGGAGCCTTGGATACTTGATATCAAAGTGATTAATAAACATTAGGGTAATTGGTACAGTTAGTCCTTAAATATTGGTATTTCTGTGGAATAAGTTCTGAACCTTTCATTTTGGTGTTGAAGTGCAATCTCTGGCGCCACAGGTCATTTTGGATGGGTTCCTTTCCTTCCCATTGCTCCTTTAAATCAACACGTGGCTGCCAAACAATGAAGGGCATTTTGATAGTGTTCACACTTGTCGATCAATAACATATAGATCAAACAATTTTTGACAGTGTTTACACTTGTTGAACTTGTTAAAATTTCTGTGTGATCCGAATTCTTGTAGAGTATTTGAATGGAAATACTTTTGAAGGACTATTGAGAGTTGGTAGTAAACTTAAAGATGTCTTAAATGAATCCAAAATGGATTAGGATTCTAATTTCATTTTTTGGCAGCTTTTGACTCTTATTTCATCCAAATATTCAATTATTGGTTTTACCTATTGTAATACGATTCACCTTTTGTTAGACTCTTATTTATATTAATTCTTTTAGTATGTTAGGAATTCGTGTATTATAAATATGTGGTGTATTACATATTTTTATTTGATCAACTTAGAGAATGATATATGGGATCTAGAGAGAGACTCGCATAATAGAGAGAACAGGTTGAAAGTCTTGTGGGATCTAGATTTGCATGACATACTTATAGGTCTTTAGAGCATCTCCAACAGACTCTTTAAACATGAGATGCTCTCTATTTTAAAGAGTCAACATGTAAAATCATGCTCCAATAGACTCTTTAAATTAAGATTTTAATTTAGAGAGTGGGTTTGGCTCTCCAAATTTGGAGAGCCAAACTCACTCTCTATAANATAGAGAGTCTCTTGGAAATGCTCTTACTATTGATTATAGTGAATTTTTCACCTCTATCCATAGGTTTTTTTCTCCCTAATTTAGGTTTCCACGTTAAATCTTGTGTTCTTATATGATTCTTGTCATCTTGTCATATTTTTTGCTTTAATATTCATAACAAGTGGTATAAATTATATCATCGAATTATTACAAATTGGCTTGTTCTACATTAAGTGGTATCAGAGCTTAAGGTTCCAACAGTTTCTGGGAGAGCCAGTAAGGTCTTGTATTAAAGTAAGGTTTGATTGTTTCGGGATGACAAGTATAAAATTTGAAATTCTGCTTTTGGATTGCAACAAGATTTTTTGTTGTAACGAATTTTTTGTTTGGATGTTGGAGGAAAAACAATGTAAGAGTCGATTATACTTTTTGGAAGGTTCGACGATCACTTTGAATGCAGCTGCGGCTTATGGTTCGATAAACGGTAACTTTGATAGAGTTGCTTGTGATGATTCGAGTAATGATATTGAAGAACCGGCCACTAGTTCAGGTAGAGCTAGCTTTGAACTTGATGATCGTGTGACTGGTGGTGATTTGAGCAAGTTTGATAATTCAGGTATAGTTGGTTGTGAACGGGATGATTCAAGCAGGTTTGGGGCTCAAAGTAGTTTTGCTGGTAAGCAGGGCTTGGATTTTATTCATAGTTGCTGAGAATACCCGAAGGGACATGGTGGAAGAGGTGGATTTTGAGTATTTTATTGGAAAATTTTGTTGAAAAGTTAAATTTTATTCCTTGTAGTGGACTTCGTGTTAAGTTGGAGGTTTGTTAGAATTTCAGTGTAACCTAAATTCTTGTTGAGTATTTGATTTGAAGTATCGTTGGAGAACTATTGGAAGTTCAAGATAGACTTGAAGATATTTTGAAGGAGTTTAAGATGGATTAAGATTCTAATTCCATTTTTTGCAGCTTTTGACTCATTTTTCATCCCAACTAGTGTATTTTTGGTTTTACCTATTGTAATGGAATTTCACATTGTGTTAGACTCTTATTTGTATCAATTCTCCTAGTATGTTAGGAATTCTTGTATTACAAATATGTAGTGTATTACACATGTTTATTTGATCGACCTAGAGAATAATCCAAGGAGACCTAGAGAGAGACTCTCATGATAGAGAGATCTAGTTGAGAGTCTCGTGTGATCCAGATTCACATAACATACTTATAATTCCTTACTATTGATTATAATGATTTTTCCTCTTCTGCCCATGGTTTTTTTCCCTAATTTGGATTTTCACTTTAAATCTTGTGTTCTTATGTGATTCTTTTCATCTTGTCGTGTGTTCTTGGCTTTAATATTCATAACAATCGGTATAAGTTCTATCATCAGATTATTGCAAATTGACTTGTTCTACATCAGAACTCAAAGGAGCACATTTCGGATGAACTCACCACATCATTTTAGTGTTCTCAAAGAAAATAAATCATTGACACATACACAAAGCAGAACAATATTTAGGGATATATCGAAAGATTATAAAATAAATAATCAACATTAAGGCATTGGATTTCTCATCTTACAAGTTTGACCTTTTAAAATAGAACTTTAAGTTTTAATATGATATCAAAATCCAATAAACTCAAACAAGAAACTCTATCCAATCAAGACTAAAAAATTGAGCACATGAGATTTCAAGATTAATATGCTTAAATGAGCCACAATCTTACGAGGCATGTTAAGAGGAAAATCTCACATTGAGAAATTATAAAATAGGCAAGCAACATATAAGGTATTGTATTACTTCTTTTAAAAAGATTGACATTTTGAAATAGAAAACCAAATCTTAAAAGAAAATAGACGATCAACTCTATGTTGACCTTCTAAGCTCGCCCCTTTTATGTACTAGTAATATTTTCTTGTTTTAAAGTTCAACTCAACAAAATGCTCAACCATTGCTAAAACTTAAAAGGAAATAAGTCCAACAAAAAATTCATCATAATTGAAACCCAAACATATACTACATTTTTGGACAAGTGGTATTTTCATTGAGAATCGTTTCTTTCATATACCAATGAACAGAAGTTCACACTTTATTCTAATAAGAAAATAGATTCAACTACTCTACCAATTAAAATAGGCAGTTTGTATTGGCCGTGACAAGTGAATCTTGAGAGGAGTGATAACACTAGTTAACTTGGAAGTGTACTATGGCATGATCATATAAATAATTACACTCCACCTAACTGTTTTATGAATTATCTAAATTCATAACGAAATAGTAGTTGATGGTCTTTGATGTGATAATGAGTGAGATCAATTAATAAGGTTAAATAAGTTGGCACGTTGGAAATTTAGAACAAGTAGTGAGCATATATTCGCGTTCAGAAACCGTCACCCAATTCGAATGATAAATGAATCTTCATAAGGAGTTTTTACTAAACAGATTAAATTTGATATCAGTTTATACCGATGCCTAAATTAATTATGTGATTAGATCACAAGAAAACTTTTGGAGAAAATACGAGTTTGAGTTTTTTTTTTTAAAAAAATAGAAGGGTAAAATAGTCATTTTAGTCAAGATCTAATTAGTCGATGTCCGATGAGGATAAGACATTAAGATGGAAAGTCAAAAGGATGTTATTGTAAAGAATTGAAATTATATTGTTTCTGTAACTTTAAATAATTTGAAAGTGAAATTTATCGTCTTTACTGAAATCAAGAAAACTAATAATTATATTGTATAGTCGTGGGTCGCCTGATTGAGATTAGTTATTGGATTTCGAATTGTATAGGTTCGATTGTGTCCTTTATAATTTAGTCATGAATTTAGTTTCACTAGTTATGAAAGTTTAGGGATTGCACATGCAAAAAAGACCAAGTTAGTTTTCCATATAGAACCAAAATCTTAGGCCTATAAGACTGTAAGTAGACAGAGGGATGGGCAGCCTGGGTGGGCAGCCTGGGAATACCAGACTGNCCCTGGTCAACTTGGGCATATCTCGCGGCTAACCTCCACCAATCACTGAGGGGCCGGCTATGGGTGGTCCAGGATATAGTCTGGTGTAAGATGGGAAACCTGGGTATCAAAAAAAAAAAGGCAGTTTGTTTTGGCAGTGACAAGTGAATCTTGAGATCAGTGATAACACTAGTTAACTTGGAAGTGTACTAGGGCATGATCATACAAATAATTAAACTCCACCTAACTGTTTTTTGAATTATCTAAATTCATAACGAAATAGTAGTTGATGGTCTTTGATGTGATAATGTGTAAGATCAATTAATAAGGTTAAATAAGTTGGCACGTTGGAAATTTAGAACAAGTAGTGAGCGTATATCGTGTTCAGAAACCGTCACCAATTCGAATGATAAATGAATCTTCGTAAGGAGTTTTTACTAAACATTTTAAATTCGATATTAGTATGTACCAATGCCTTAATTAATTATGTGATTAGAGCACAAGAAAACTTTTGGAGAAAATATGAGCTTGAGTTAAAAAATAAAAATAGAAGGGTAAAATAGTCATTTTAGTCAAGATCTAATTATTCGCTGTCCGACGAGGTTAAGACATTAAGATGGAAAGTCAAAATGATGTTACTGTAAAGAATTGAAATTATATTATTTCTGTAATTTTAAATAATTTGAAAGTTAAATTTCTCGTCTTTACTGAAATCAAGAAAACTAATAAATATATTGTATAGTCATGGGTCGCTTGATTGAGGTTAGTTATTGGATTTCGAATTGTATACTATAGGTTCGATTGTGTCCTTTATAATTTAGTCACGAATTTAGTTTCACTAGTTATGAAAGTTTAGGGATTGCACATGCAAAAAAGACTAAGTTAGTTTTCCATATAGAACCAAAATCTTAGGTCTATAAGACTATAAGTAGACAGAGGGAACCCGTCGGACCCTTATGGTCTGACCCTGCCTCCCGTGAGAGAGAATATTTCTTCTTTCTCGTGTTAATCCAGCATATCCTAAATTCTGTTCTAAGATTTAGTGGCATGGATAGTAATTTGGAAAGTAGTACCGATCGAATTAATAACACTTTGAGATAAATTCTGCTAAAACACCTATGTGATTAATTAGAAGTGTTAAATGTTAATTCAATTATCTAGTAAAATCCTGGCTATTTGTGATCTCAATACAAATATTTTTTTTAACGTTATTGTGTATTAAACATGCCCCTTCTATCTATCGGGAGAAATTGATGCATTTTATCTTGCACATTTCTAGTTTTAGATCCGTCTAAGTTAAAATATGTAACTTGTTTCTTTCTTTATTACTAAAATAGTAATAATAATTTAAAATTTTGCTTATGCACAATTAAGTATTTCTTTTTATTTTAGCCAACCATGCACCTTTCACATTTCCAATTTTGATGGCTAAATATATGCCTTATAAAACAAAAATAAAAGGCAACATAAGAAATTGTAAATTATTTGATAATAATTGATGAATATTTAGAATACTTAGATAAGTTTTACTTATTCAAAAAGATTGTATGTTATTCAAATTGAAACTCTATATATTAGTCATTTTCATAATGAAATACACACTTTAGTTTTGACTTTATCGTTATTTTTTTCGCTTTAGTTTCATTACACGTTAACAACACGAGATTCTAGCCAATTGAACAATAAAAAAAAATGATTATTTTATTCATATCAAAACAAACATCAAAGCTCTAACAAAATGAACTCACTAAGAAACTCTTTTTTTCCTTTTAAATGAAAACGTTTAGTATTCTATTTTCTGAATTGTATAATTACAAAGTGGCATACATTTTTCGATTTGGTGTACGCCAAGTTTAACAGTTTTAAAAATAAACAGTTTTTCCTCGAACAATTTTTTCACAACAAGACAAGTGTCAGACATGATGTATACACTTTGGAGTGTACTAATGACATTTCCCTATACTTTTTGGCATGTAACTTACTACTTTTTATAAATAATCCAAGAATATATATATATATATATATTGTATTATTGCTATTGGAAGAATATCAATTTAACATTATTATTTTAGAAGAATATTGTAATATTGTTATGGTTAAGTCCCCATTTGGCCTCCATTAAATTATAACTTATTTTTCTCTATATTCTTATTAACCACACATTTTTCAATAAAATAATATTACACGTAAATCCAAAAAAATTCCTTCTTTTTAAACCACACATTCTTCAAAAAATTAATATTTCTCTCATTATAATGTGTAATAATAGGAGCCAAAAAGACTCTTATTCCGTAAGATTAATTTTATATTGCTCCTAAAGAAAAACAATTTTATGCATATCAAAATTTAAGAAGAATATTGTATTAATGCTCCGAAAGAATTATTATACTCGTATCTATATTTCAAAATATTATTATGTTGAACCCATTTAAGAAACACAATTTTAATATGAATTGTATGAAGAAACTTGTGTCGATGTTCCTGAATAAACACAACACTACACAATTACGTAGTTATTCAAAAAGAATATTATTATGTTATTTCTGAAGAAATCAAAATTGTCTGGAAGCACATGAGAACATCCTTTTGCTAATATTATTACCAATTTTCAATACTGAGTCATTCATAGCATTACTATTCCTTCTCTATTCATTGTGAGTTTGCGCAAGTCGATATTATTTTAGAATATTGCATTAGTCTTGAAAAATAACTTTATAATGTTTTAAGTCTGATAAATATGTTCATATCTATGGAGAAACAAAACTTATATACAAATACTTCATTATTCTGTAAAAAAAAAGTTGGGTTATTTTTCCAAAACACAACCTTATACTCACCAATATTTTAGGAAATATTATAACGTCCTTAAAGAACTACAATTTTATATATTAATATATATTAAAATATTATATCAGTATTTCACGAGAAGCATAAAGTTTATACGTTAATATTCCATAATGTTAATGTTCTATCTTCAAATATTATAATATTTTGAAAATATTATACGATCAAACGTCATGAAAGAGTTGTGATCCAAATGTAAATTTTATAAATACATACTTATCTCTAAAGGAAATGTACAACAAAATATTCAAGATCTACAAGTGACATTCAAAATATTTGGCTGCTCACATGTCATGGATATATCTATTGTATTTCCAAGAACTTCATTAAAATTGTCATTAATTCCTGAAGGAGAAAAAGAAAAAAGCCTCAAGTTAATATTAATACAATTAAAACAAATATTATATTGAACAGTTTAATAACTCTAACATTTTATTATTTGACATAACGGTTAGACCATCAATAGATTGGTAATGATATGATAATTTGAATAAATAATAATTGAAGAATTAGAATATTCTTCAATCCAATTAATTCTCATATGATGTGTTTTCTTATTAAAAATTAGTTATTGTTTATCACCAGTTAAAGTTGGGAATGAATCCCCAAAATCTCAAAAATTAATTAGGATAATATATGAATCCCATGTACCTTCCAAGTTGACCATATGAATATTTTTTTTATCTAACGGATACTTCTACTAGATGATTGCATAGTGTTATTAAATGTTTGCAACATGAAATTGCAAGATTATTTCTTGCTCAAAGTTTAAATTATTAGCATAACGTTCGGATTATATTACTAAGACGTGTCTTACTAATGCTAGTAACCCTAAATTTTAAACTTTTAATAAATGTTAATTGTAATGATAATAAATGGTTTAACACTATTATTTATTAAAGGCCTCCAACTAATTTTTAAATCATTACTATTGAAACAAAATGCGTTTCATTTTTTTATAGGGAATGCTATTTTATATACATTAACACTTGTGTATACCAAGCCTCTCACACTATAGTTGACTTGTGGTTTTTTCAATCTAATGATTTTTTATAATGCAATATATGTGCAGTTGCTATAGAAAGTGGCATGAGATAGGCATTAAAGAATGTTGAGAATTTATATGTAGTTTGAACCTTTAAAAGATCTCTTAAGCCCTACGTGATACTGTTTTATAACTCGATTTGTCGACTATCATTTTGATTGGACAATTTTTTCAGCATTATGGAAAGATACTAAGAAGTTATAAATAATAAGTATAATGTATCGTTATATTTTTAAAATCTTCACACAAGATAATTTGAACAAAAGGCTTGGAATATAATTCATTTCGATACATTTATTCATCAATGAAATTGATGATATCTCATATATCAACTTTAAATTCTCCAATTCAAATTGACGTCTTTGAAGGACAATCCATTGACATTATATTTTATAAATCAATGGCACATCGAAGTGTGATGACATTCGATTTGAAGACAATTACCTCCAAAACAAATGAAGCAAATAGTAAAGATAATCTCATTAAGGAGATATATATTCTTAGTGAGTATATAAACATAACAAATCGTAAAACCTCATATGAGGTTCAAGAAGCTCAAGTTTATAAAATCTATATGTCTCAATAAGTTATGTCATTACGATAAAAGAAATAGAACCTAAAAGGAAAAAAATTGTTGACAATATTTTTAAAAATAATTTAGCGTTCTAATGATAGTGAGAATCACGACAACAAATATAGCTTTTTACGGCTTATGTTTACGGTAGAGGTGTCAATCTGGGTGGTC
>OU503045.2:9765563-9786537 GCA_912172775.2 Fraxinus pennsylvanica
CCCTTTTATAGTGTAGTTTGAACCCCTCCAATGGCTCTCCAAGTTGTCTTTGATGTTTGATCTCCTTGATATCAACTTATCTTCTCCAAAACAAGCCAAGATCAACAAAAGAAAAGAAAGAGAAGAAAAAATGAAGAACAAAGCTAAAGAGAAAAAAAAAACTAGAACTAAAAATCTAAAAACTAAACTAATCTAATTCTATCATTTTTTCTCCCTAAAAAAAGGTCCAAGGCATGTGGTATATATAGGTAGATATTTTGGTTGCTTAGAGATTAAGTTATCCAAAATATCTAGGGAAAATTGCATCCAGGTCCCAAACTTTTGAAAAGTGGCAAAATGGTCCCTCAACTTTGAATTGGTACATTTTGGTCCTTGGATTTTTTACTTTCATTTCAATTATGCACTTGATAAATTTCACTTCAAGTCCTTCAACTTTCAGGCTTGTGCATTTCAGTCCCCAACTTCCCATTTTGTTCACTTTAGGTCCTTTTTTGTTCTTTTTCGCGCCGTTCTTCTTCTTATCGGGGTTTTCGCCTACAAACATGAAAATTACATAATTATGCGTAGAAATATACTCAATATCATTTCTAATTAAATCCAGAAAAGTACCAAATAAGTGTGTTTTTACACACTTATTAGCTATCTTTCAGCTCGAGGTTACTATTTCCTCCTACCGTCCGTAAGTTTTTTTATGCTTGGAGAATTGCACCTACGCAACTCCATCCCAATAGTTGGAGGCCCCTTTTTGGTTGTATGTTGCTATGGAGCAATTTAGGGTTCCCTAAACTAACTGTTGAGGAGTTTAATGCCTTGCATAATTTCAAAAGGGATGGAAAGGATTTGAGATGGTATTATATGAGCGTGAAGCCAAACCTAGGAGCTCAAGTGGTCTCCGAAGGTACTTTTACTGCTAAAAAGTGGAAGGAAGAATTTTTCTTTGTCCAGGGTGACTGGCATTCCACTTATCTGAAGTGGAGAGGGGTGCAGTGATCCAGATCCATTACTAAAAATGAGTAACTAGTTTTTTTACCTTATTTTTTATTTTCTTTATTCCTGTAGCATCCCATCGAGCTACCATTACTCCTGAGCTGAGGAGTAGTTGAACACCATCAGAGCTCTTTCTCACCAATAAAGGTCATATGATGCACTGATCAATGATTACAATCTCTTTCAAGAGGGACTTTTTGCAACTAACACTCCTCCTGCCCCCAAATAAGAGCTGAATTTTATTAATGATTTAGCCTTTGTGCTTTTGATGAACCCGTCTTCTTGCTTTTCAAAATCAAACATTGAGATGATGAGTTTTAGTGCAGCACACCAAAGTTATAATCCCTCTAGAGGGCATAGAGGAGGCCAGAGACACTCAGGCCGAAGCTCCTTCAATTCGTCATTCTAGGGCGAGCTCATCTAGAATAGTCGTCCACCAGTTCAGTAACCTCTATCTTCTCCAGTTGGATCTAAGTATGTCGTCTCAGTTCCCTCCAGTTTCCCGTAATTACTCATCCAATTCATTCTCCAATCGCTTCTTCGATCTGTTCTAGTTATCCTCATCCTGAGATTCTAAGGCCGAACTTGGATGAATTGGTTGGTACTCGTCTTGAAGCTTTTTTGGACTTTTTTAGAGCTTATTCGCCCTCTAGGTCTTCTACTTCAGCTCTTCCTTCCCCACTTCAAAATTCTGCTAGTCTCATGACTTGGGGCTGGAATGGTCGTGAGTCGGGGCATTTGGCTCAGATAAGTGCAAATAAGTCATGTATTGTTGCTGATGTTTATGCTCAATGGTAATACTTTACACGATGGCAATTTCAGATAAAGTAGTAAACTTCTTCTTCTGTACTTACTTAATTATCGAGTAATATCCTAAATTTCTTTCCCCTACATCTTGTTGTAGGTAAAGGATGAGGTAGAGGCCATTGAGAAGGTGAGGGAAGAAGCTGCCACAGTACACCATCTGCTTGATGAGGAAAATGCTCATTTAGAAGAAGCTGAAGTGAAGTGGAATGAGGAAAGGTCTGTCCTTACTATCTTCTTAAAAGGTGAGGTTACTGCTAGGTCCCAGTTGGAGAAAGAAGTGGAGGAAGCCAAGATGAGGGAAGGGCACCTCAGAGAAAAGCTAGAGCGAGCAAACTCCAAGGTGGTAAGGAGGTGAGAGGCTAAAGTGGAGAAATTCTAGGCTGATGATCTGGTAGCTATAATGACGAAAGTTGTGGATGGGTGAAAGACGGTCAATCTTATAATCAAGAGGTGTACGTGGTAACCATTCGTACTAATTGGTTTTGTGGAGAAGAAAGTCCTAGAGTTGGATATCACCTTTCTTCATGAAACTTTATCTCATCAGAAGACAATCCTAATTGACATGATTGGAGCAAGCCCGTATGGGGCTCAGGAGGATGATGAAGTTGCTTTAGAGTAGGCAACTCTCCTACTCAAGCTAATAGCCAGGGTGGTGATCATTCTGTTGTTTGGGATGTAGATCCCTTTCAGTTTTTACCTTATTTTGGCATCTTCTTTTGAAAAAAAAACACTTTTTTATCATGTTCTGAAGTTTTTGTAAGATTTTGATGATGTGGGTGGATGAATTTTGTAAGTTTTTGTGCTCTAGGCTGTTTGGTTAAATATGCAAATTGAAGTTAATATAGTCTTATTGTTATCTTTTACTATGAATTTCGATTGAATGTTCTCACTAAGGAAAGCTTAGTTGGGATCGAGCTGGAAGGCTCGTCCAGTATTTTCTTAAAATTTTATCTAATGTCGTGTTATTTAGTCGACACTGCTGAGGAGCAGGTTTTGGAATTTCATACTGGAAATTAGGCTATGAGTTGCAGTTGAGGCAAAACTTTAGCTGAGCTGAAGAACTCATCTAGAGTTTCCACAAAATTTTGTCTAAGTGTTGTAGCATTTTCAACATTAGTTCGTGCTATTGAGGAGCAGGCTTTGGAATTTCATGTTGGAAATTAAGCTAAGTGTTGCAATTAAGGCAAGTTTCAGCTGAGTTGAAAAGCTTGTCTAGAATTTCTACGAGAATTTGTCTTAGTGTTGTAACACTTATAATCTTAGTTCATGTTGTTAAGGAGCAGGCTTTGGAATTTCGTGTTGGAAATTGGGCTAAGTGTTACAGCTAAGGTAGGCTTTAGCTGAGTTGAAGAGCTCGTCTAGAATTTTCACGAAATTTTGTCTAAGTGTTTTAGCACATACAATCTTAGCTCGTGCTGCTGAGGAGCAGACTTAGGAATTTCGTGTTGGAAATTGCGCTAAGAATTGTAGCTAAGGCAAACTTTAGTTAAGTTGAAGAGCTCGTCCAGAATTTTCACTAAATTTTGTCTAAGTGTTGTAGCACTTATAAACTTATCTCGTGCTACTGATGAGCAAGCTTTAGAATTGTGTTGGAAATTGAGCTTAAGTGTTGTAGCTGAGGTAAGCTTTAGCTGAGCTGAAGTGCTCGTCCAAAATTTACATGAAATTTTATTGAACTGTTGTAGCACTTACAACCTTAACTCGTGTTGCCGAAAAGCAAGCTTTGAAATTTTGTGTTGGAAATTAGTTAGGTGTTGCGCTAATGCGAGTTTTAGCTGAACTGAAGAGCTCGTCCAAAATTTCAACATTAATTTTGTCTAAGTTTTGTAGCACTTACAATCTTGGCTCGTGCTGTTGAGGAGCAGGCTTTAGAATTTCGTGTTGAAAATTGGCCTAAGTGTTGTAGTTGAGGTAAGCTTTAGTTGAGCTTAAAAGCTCATCCAAAATTTTGTCCAAGTGGTATACTAGATTGAGGTGACGTCATGAAGATCATTTTATTCAAACTTGTTGCACAAGGCAATTCAATTCATTGTCTACTGATAATATTTTATGAGGTGTTCTGCATTCCAAGGGTGTAAGAGAGGGTATCTTATGTCTTCGAGCTTGTAGGATCCTTTGGATATGATTTTTATAATTTTATATGGTCCCTCCCAATTAGGTCCTGTGTTGAGCTCCCATATGGCGATGAACACTTTTCTTAACACCAAATTGCAAACTTCAAATTTTCTTATCCATTCTTTCTGGTTGTAGTACTTCACATTTCTTTGCTTGTAAATTGTTGTTCAAAGCTTGGCTTTATCTCTTTTTTCTTCCAGTCGATCGAGCTCAACACGTAATGCCTTTTCATTGTTCTCTTCATCAAAGTATGAAGCTCAAAATGAGGGGACTCCCATTTTGAGAGGAATCACGGCTTCAACACCAAATGCAAGGGAAAAGCGCATTTCTCCAATACTAGTTCACAAGGTAGTGCGGTAGGACTACAACACGCTAAGGATTTCGTTGGACCATGGGTCTTTGAGAGTATCTAATCGAGTTTTCAGAGTATGTTTGATGATCTTATTAATTACTTCTACTTACCCATTAGCTTGGTGGTGATTTGGAATGGAGAAATGTTTTCGAATATTTAGCTCTTCACAGAAGGTCCACAAACATGCATTGTCAAACTGTTTTTCATTGTCTGTAATTGTGGAATGGGGAACTCCAAATCTACAAATAATCGATTTCCAAATTAAGTCTATAGTTTTATGTTCGGTTATCATCACAAGGGGTTTGGCCTCAGCCCATTTGATAAAGTAGTCCAAGGCAACGATAGAGAACTTAGTTCCCCATCGTTATGTAGGTACGAGTCCAATCAAGTCTATCTCCCATTTCGAGAATAGCTAAGGGTTGATTATGGTTGTAAGCTCATTCGAAGGAGCTCGGACGATGGGTACAAATAGTTGGCATTTGTCATACTTCTCCATAAAGTTTAGAATGTCTTTTCTTAGGGAATGCCAGAAATATTCTTGTCTCAAGATCTTATGAGCTAAGGACTATCCTTCCAAATGATTTTCGTAGATTTGTTCGTAAACTTCCTATAGTGTGTATAAGGCGTCTTCTTTGTTTAGACACCTCAATAATGGGATCGCATATCCTCTCTTGTAGAGAACGCCGTCTAAGAGAATATATCAAGCTGATTTTATCCTCAACTTTTTAGCCTCAGCTAGGTCAGCGGGGCCTTCCCTAATTCTTAGAAATTATACAATCCTATCCATCGAAGAAGGCTTGGCGTCTATGGCCATTAGCGTTACAATATTTTCTTCAACAGCGATCTATCCAATTCTTCTTAAAGGGATGCTCTCCAATTCATTTACCCTTTCGCCATTGAGAGCCTGGCTAGTGCGTCAGCATAGCAGTTTGGGGATTGAGGTATCTGTTTTACCTCTATCATCTCAAAGTTTCTTAATTCTTTTCTAGTAGCTTTCATATAGCTACGTGTCCTACCTTCTTCGGTTTGGAAAACCTCGTTGATTTGGTTTACTATGAGTTGGAAGTCACCGTGTGTTACCAATTTGGATATTTTTAATTATTTGGCCATTTTTAGGCAAGCTATTAATGCATCATTTTCTACCTCGTTGTTAGAAGCCTTAAAGTTGAAGGTCAATGCTTGATAAAAGTAGTAATGATCTGGACTAACAAGGACCAATTCGGTACCTGCTCGGACTTCAGTTGAAAACCCATCAATGAACAACTCCCAAGGTATGTCTTCGTATAAATCTTTTTAGGGATCCGAGCTGAATTCAACTATGAAGTCAACTAATGCTTGTCCTTTATAGCTGTATGTAGCTTGTAATATATATCAAATTGGCTGAGCTTGATGGCTCACTTTACTAGACATCCAAAGGTATCTGGTTTCTACAGTACGTGCCTTAAAGAATAGTTGGTCAAGACCTATATGTGGTGCTCTAGGAAGTAGGGGCATAAGCGCTTTTCCATGGGAGAATAGCGTAGCTCAGCATCGTGAAGTGCTCTGCTCACGTAATAGATTGGATATTGGATACCATCTTCTTCCCTAATGAGTATGATGCTTAGGGCGTGCTCAGATATGGCTAAGTATAGTGAAATTGGCTATGTACTTCAAAAGGATAGACGGTTGAGATAGTCGTGTTTTTAGCTCTTCAAAGGCTTTATAACATTCTTCAGTCCATTCAAACATCTTTTCTCCCTAGAGTGTGTCGAATAAAGGTTTACACTGGTCACTAGATTGGGAGACAAATCTACTTAATGCTGCAATTCGTCCCATGAGACTTTGTATCTCCTTAGGTTACGTTGGAGCCGCCATGTCAAGTACAACTCGAATTTTTTTTTATTAGCTTCTATTCCCCTATGGTTTATCATGTAACCCAAGAATTTGCTGAAGCTGACCCCAAAATGTGTACTTGAGGGGTTGAGCTTCATTTTATACTTCAAAGGATTGCGAACATGTCTGACAAGGTGCTGGATGTGGTCTTCGGCTTTGGTACTTTTTATAACACGTCGTCAATGTAAACTTCCATGGTTTTTCCTATCTGTTGGGTGAACATTGAATTCACGAGGCTTTGATATGTTGCTCGGCATTCTTATGGCTAAACAACATCATCTTATAGCAATACAAGTCTCGATCTGTTATGAGCGAAATGTGTTCTTGATCAGGTTCATACATGAGAATTTGATTGTAGCTGGAGTAGGCATCCATAAAGTTGAGGAGCTCATGTCCAATTGTGGCATCGACCATTTGATCTATCATTGGCAAGGAAAGCCTATCCTTAGGACGGGCTTTATTGAGGTCGGTAAAATCTATACAGACTCCCCAATCTCCATTGTGAACCAATTGCTAAGTCGCTTCCTTGATAAATCGACTTATTAAGAATAGGCTTAATAAGTCTATCCTTAATAAACCTATCAAGGAAGCGACTTATTAAGGAATAGACTTAATAAATCGACTTATTAAGGATAGACTTATCAAGGAAGCGACTTATCCCAAATTTGGGATGGCAACCTATTTGGGATAACTCGCTTCCTTGATAAACCAATTGCTAAGCAGATTCTCCACTTATTTTCATAGGGCTTCATATCTTTCAGCATTGAGTAGTCTCCGTCTTTACTATTTTGGCCGATCTACATGTCTATATTGAAACGGTGACAAGCAATCCTAGGATCGATTCCCTCTATATCCTTATGATTCCAAGCAAACAGGTCTATGTTGTTGCTAAGGAATTCTACAAGTTTGGATCGGAATGGTTGTTGTAGTTCGTGCCCAATACAAGCTCTTTCAAGGGTATGTTCAAGATTACTTGGACCTTATCCATTTTCTCGACGGGTTCTACTTCTTTGTCTTTTAGCTTGATTATGGGATCTAATGAGTTGAGGTCAGGTTCTTCCAAGTATGCTATATTTACTCCGTGTTGGAATAAAATGTGGGGAACTCTGATTTTTGAAGGGTAGTGAATAACATGACAACCTTCAGCAACTTCCTTATTCCCTTTGGTATCTCGTAGGCTATAGGAGTGAGAAACTTGATAAAGTAGTGATACATTGAAACGATGGCCTTTAAGTCAAACAACTGGGAATGTCCCATGATCACATCATAAGGTAATATGGAGTCGAACACTAGAAAATGAGTGTTGACGTGGGCTTGACGGGAAGAATTTTTGACCTCAATAGTAAACTTGATTTGCCCCTTTTCCATTGTAAGGCTCTGTTCAGGCCGAGAACCACGTTAAGGTATGGCTGCGATAAATAAAGTGGAATTCCCATCCACCTTAGAGTGTTGACATACAAAATGTTGAAAGTGATGCCGGTATCGACCAGAAGCTGATGGACAATTATGCCGACTATAGATAGAGCCATTATAAGAACACTTAGAGAAGGATGTGGGTTTGTTTCTTTAGCTTTGGCTAGTGGGCAGCTATCTTCAAGTCTTCTATAATACTTGCGAATAATTCCTATTTCAGTCAGGTTAGCTGAGATGGGTTTTTTTAGCAGAGACTCCTTTGATCTATCGTATTACCCGTTTCGAAACATATACACTCTTGAGTTAGGCAAGTCAACATTGCAAGATCAAGCTTCAGCTGGATCTCCTCGAAATACACCTACTCCATTGAAGGTACGAAGCTTTATGCAATAATGATAAATTGAGTTACAGCCTTTAGTTCATGGGTAGGTCAACCATCACAAAATCAGCAATGATTCTCCTTTAATAGGGTACTTATCTGAGTTCGATAATTAGGGCGATCTAACATCGGGCTTCAATATGATCTCTAGAAAAGCCTTGTAGTCTTTTAGGTAAAGGCGAGGCCAGTCAGTGTCTTCTCTTTTGTACACTCAAGTGTGAACTTTTTATCAATCTTTTTATCTTTAGGATACCCTGAATGATTAGGATCAGCCTTTCCTTCCTCGTGAGCTAAGGTCTCTTCCTCTGCTATGATGTGCTTTTTCGCGCTCAGCTTAGAAATTCATGATAGGTCTTAAGTCCATCTTTGTGGACTGACCACCAGAAACGTATTTTCGGCCTTAGTCTAGAAATGATAAAATGGGGATCGCATCGTCTCATTTTTTCCACCTTCGTGGACTATTTATTGAATTTGTTAAGGTGGCTCTTCAAAGATTCACTGCGACATTGTTTAATACTCACGAGGCTCTCCTTGGGTGTGGTTCAGGCTTTGGAGCCCATGAATTGAGACAAGAATTCCTTAGCCAGGTCATTTTAATTTTTATTAGACCTCTGATGCAGCATTCTAAACTATTTGGGCATTGTCTCCTAATGTCAATGAAAAGCTCGTCACATGGTGGCATCACTAGCTCCTTGCAGTTCCATCAAGGATGTGTATTTGTCCAAATGGCTAAGAGGATCTCCCTCTCGATCGTAGCCGATGATTTAAGGCACTTTCAACTTTTTGGGTAGTGGCTTAACTAGTACGTCTTCTGTGAAAGTGGAATGTCTATGAGTGAAGTAGTCTTCAATTGAACTTTTATATTTAGCTTCCGGTCGGCTATGCGTTTCTTCAATAAGCTCATCTCAGGTTCATCATTATTTAGACAATCTCCTTTAAAAAGATTGGTTCTCCTGCTTTTAGGTGATGACGATCGTTCGAAATCCAATCTATAGAAAATGCATCGAACTTTTTGGTGAGTCTTTCTTGTTAGAGGAGGACTGTTTCTGAACTCATTTGTTCTACTTCTAGACAACTCTTCACCTGAGAAGTGAAGACTTTTCCTCGCGGGATGTTTGCCAGTTCGTTCCTGAGCTAGCGATTCCATCTTTGTATCAACTAGGAGAGAGGTGTAGACCTGGTTTCTCTCCATTCCGCTAACAGTGTTAGTTAGACTTTCTATTGCTTCTCTCATTGCAGCGAGCTAAGGACTAATATTTTCAGTAAAATCATTTTTCTTTTGGAATTCACAAGGAATACTTGTGTCATGAGGGTTAGTTCAAGCTGGATTTTTGGAGGTCGAACTGTTGCTCATGATGATTTTCTGGTTGGGTTTTGAAAGATATGGGGCTGTTGTTTACAAGGTCTTTCTTCTAGCGCCAAACTATTGATGTAACAAGTGATTAGGCCACTTTCGTCAACTTAATTTATGATTGGAAAGAGGTAATTTGAGCTAAAACATGTAAATTGTGCTAAAATAGTAAAATATTGATGAAATAATATGAGAAGAGTATGTTTGTATTAAATGGAGAATTTTGAAATATGTTTCACACAATGGTTGAGTTCGGTCCTCGTGGGAGACCATTACAATATCATTTATAGATCGAAATAAGCAAATGGTATGTTGTACATCAAATCAACTACATTGCCGACCTTAATGTGCGTGTCATTGACCAATTTTTTATTGGCTATTGAGGTCGGCTTCCATGTACCATGTTGGAGTTGAGGAGGGAAGTAATCATTGCAAAATTGTGATTGGTCACAACTTGGGGTGCCCTATGATGTTCGCTACGTGTTCGGAGGTCATCAGATTAGATAAAGGTGTGATGCCAGCTTTGGAATGAGGGAAATTTCAGTATAATGATGATGTTCCCTAAATGACGGTGGTAGGTCCTTCATTCTGAAGATAAGTCGAGCTGAGCTGAACTAAACTGAGAGTTTTACTCCGACATGATGACATTATTCTGAAATTTAAACTCAATTGAAACCAATTTTTAATTACTTCGAAGAACTCTTAAATTGACGGAGGTCAACATATTCTAATACTAGTTTACTTATAATTGAACATTTTAAGCTTAGTGAAACATGCTCTAGATCATAAATAGGATGTCGGAACATGCCATTATAATTTATATGAATCATTCACACTATATTGCTCAAGATAAAGTTTATTATTGCAATGCTTGGGTTTGAATATACTTGGGAGGCCAATACTGTCTGGAAACTTCGCAATTGTCCCAGAAGGATCCATGAGCCATCTAACAGTATTTGATGCAACTGTGGGCTTGAAAGTCTTCCCATGCATTATTTTACATGACTCAGGTAAACAAAAGCAAAATTCGTTGTGCCATCTCAAATATGGTATCTATGTATTGTACATCTTTTCACCTGTGCAGATTCGTCTCTTAATTTTTTCTTCTCATTGTTTTCTACTAGAATCTTAACCTAGTGTTTTCCTAATTGTTTCAGCCTGTCAATTCTAGAAATGTTAATACGTAAATTGTATCATCATTCAATCCATCCCTTCAGAAAACGTATGCATAGATTCTTTAAGGTAAAAACACAAAAAGAAAGACTAACACTTGAATGAATAACAATAAATGATACCTCAAGTATTAGATGAAATTTGTTGATGAATACTATGATTTAAATTAATCAAACTTTTTAATATGAATACATAGAAGAAATAAATGCAACGTTAAGTTCAAAGATTTGATTAAAAAATTTATTTTTTTAATGTACTTGAAACACCTTACATTGATTGCAAAAGAGAATCTATTTATGAAGAACAATTTATAAAACTTTTAGTTAGTTCTGATGAGGGATCGATTGATCGATCGATCTACAAAAGTTCAGATGACCTAAAAATAGTCGTTGGACAAAATGGTCAGAAGTCGGAATGCTCAAATTTTGAAGTAGGCACATTAACCTTAATAATAAAGATTCCTAAAGTAGAAGTTTTAGAAGACTTATTTCCCTTCAAACTCGTGTGGAATGCCTTGCAGTTCCTTTTCTAATAAGCTTTCATTCCACAATGCTAGCAAGGGTCAACAGACTTGATATTGCCCTTTTTTGCTTTGATTGCCTTTTTGTTTGTCTTAGCCTTCTTGAATGCATTCCCAAAGCTTTCTTTAAACTTCCTCCTAATGTTCTCAGAGGAATTAATGGCCAAAACTAGACCTAATATCAGCATTAATATTGGGATCCTTTGATGCTCGGGTTCGGGTATGGGTATCGAGTATGAGTACTATCTAAGTATTGAATCTTTTATTTTCTAAAATATAAAAATACGAGGACGTGGCTAAAAAGAGTTCAAATTTCAGACACGGGTACGTGAGTACGTATTTTAAACTTCAATTTTTTAGTGACCCAATATGTCATTTTAAATAGACCAAAATTAATTGTTCATAAAGAAGGAAATTAATATTGAATAAGGGATTAAGATGAATAAAATAGAATTTTGGGGTTTAGTTTTCAATTATGAAAAACTAATTATTAAATGTTATATAATATAAAAATAAAGGACTTGATTACAATTTGGATTTAGTGGAATATTAAATAGCACTATATGGAACCAATTTTCATTTTATATAAAGAAAACCTAAAACATTTATACAGAGAGGAAAAGAAGGAAAAAAAGAAGAAAAAAGAAAAAGAAGGAAAAAAAATAGCGTCATCGCCTTCAACTACCTTCTTGGCAGTGGCGCTAGGTTTACAAGAGTAGAAATGGGAAAGAAAAAAAGGGAAAAAAAAAAAAAGAAACAAACAAACAAACAAAAACGGCGAATTTTTCAGTTAAAACTTGAAGGACGCGACATAAACATATCTCATATACATATTTATGTCGCGTCGACATGGGTATTTCGTCCATTTCGAAGAGTACGAGCATCAGAGTTGGGATTAATAGTCTTAAGCAAATTCAGCAACTTAGGAAGAGTTTACTCGAACTTATTTATGTTAAAATTCATAATAAACTATGTATATCTTACTTATAAAGATTGTAGAATGAAACCAATACTTAGTTCATAGTCCATTACTGAATTCAATTGAGCTAACTTATCAATGTAGCCAATCATCTTCAGTACATGAGTATGACTGCAGATCCTTCCGCTATTTTAAGCTCACAGCTCCTTGTCTTTACACATCTTGTGTTTTAACTTGATTATGTCTCTAAAATTTATCTTTTAAGTGTATTCAACAAAAGATATATTTTAGTTAAGTCAAATCCACTATTTAAAAATATCTAATTTTTTATATTGTCAAATATATCCATAATATATCAGTCTTGAGTATACTCAACAAGCTGACATCGATGAGGGACTCTCATTTTTCATTATAATGATTAAAGGCAAATTATAAACTTGGCATAATATTGTTCACGAGGGGTTCAACATGCAAATGTCTCATCATAACTATTATGTATATATTTTATCATGCATCTAATATGCAAATAAACATACATATAATAATGTGAACAATTATGAACTTAATTATCTAGCCTTCTCGAGCTAAAAGGAAGAATAATTAATTAGTTCCTGGGCAATATAGTATTGAATTATATAGTGCTCTATCTCTATGTTCACAACCTCTTATAGCATCTTTTTTTAATCCAACTACAACATATCCTATGATAGTTGGCACATAGGCCCGTAAATAATAGTAGCGAACTCCCAAACTCAAAATTAGTAAATAGCTTGCAAGTCCAAAATTAATAAAAAGTTTGCATACCCAAAACAGCAATTCAATATTACATCCACATGGTTGAATCCATATCCATTCAATAAGCATATATTCATCATATAAATGCATTCATATATAATATATAATATTTTATATAAATATATTTCAAATTTCTGGCAATTAAAATCATCTAAACTAATTTAGACAAATAGATCGGAAGAATTAAATCGTCAATTGATCAATGAACTAATTAGCTAATTTATTTAATTAAAATCAAATTTTAGTCAAATACCAAATTAGAGTTCAACTATAAGAGTGTGTTTGATTGGTTTTATTTTCCATGAAAAATGTCATTTCCTCATCCAAATTCCTATTTTTGGGGTTGTTGATTGACAATTTTTTTCATAAAAAATATTTTTCAACTTTTGGTTATGTAACCATATTTTCCTCAAAAATAAGAAAAATATTTTCTTGGTGATTTTCATTTTCCAAATAATTCACCCTCTCTTTCTCTCTCTCATCTACCAACCATTAAAAATGAACAAATATAATATTTTTTAGGTTGAAAACTAAATCAATCAAACACATTTATGGTATGTTTGAGCCACTTTTTCGTATAAAATGCATTTTGGAATAGTAAATTGATGAAGAATGTATGGTTAAAAAATAGGGAAAAATTTTAAATTTGTGTATAATATTATTTTATTGAAAATATGTGATTGAAAATAAGAGAGAGAAAAATGTATTTTGAAAATAATGGGTGTCAAACAAGGACTTAATTAATAATTTTTATATAAATTAGTTTTAGGCAATTGAATTGCCTAAAATTTATTTTCTTTCCATGCAAATTTCATACTTGCAATCAAACGCGTCATAATATTTTAATTTATGATAAAACTCTTAAACAAAATATAATTCAATTTAGGGGTAAAAATAAAATTTTAACTGGGACAAAATTAAATCTAAAATCAACCCTAAACTCTAAAAGAATTTAGGTCAACGTCAGCAAATCTCAACGATTTGTAGCTGCATAGGGTACATCTTTGCGACCGACGAATGTTTCTACCTCCAATCGCTGCCATCCCTTGCTACCTTTCGACCCATCTCTGATAGCACTATTAGAAATTTACTTATGAACACAAAACGAGATTTAATATAAATTTCAATTCAATTCAAGGATCGTCTTTGTGTTTAGATAGGAATCGGGATAAAATTTTATACATTTGGCAAATTCTTCAAACTATATTGAGAATCTTAATCACGAGCAGTCATGATCATTGATCCTCCTTATCTATCTTCTTTCCTTATGGTTGTCCAACTTCCAATGGTAATACCACGAGATGATAAGAATGAGAGATTATAATTTCTCTTTCTTATACTAGTAACATTATGATAATCTAATGTGAGTTATGAAGTGTACTAATGAAAAATCAAACCCTAATTATTTATTTATAAATGTGTAAGTGGGCTTGAACACCAATAAAGAATTCAATTAATTAATTCTATAAATGTCAAACACTTGTCAATTAATTAATTCTTAATATTATTTTTTTAATTCTCTCTTTTATGTGTGACCCATTAGGTTTTCTATCACGGTGTCGGATGATGTGAATTATTATTTTAATCTAATCAAAATAAAATAAATTAAAAATTGATTAATTCACATAGCTTAGTTAATTCATTGTCCGCAATTAACATTTAACAATATATGAGGACAACATATATGAGGAAAAATATCACTTAATGTGATAAAACAAAAGTTAGTTTACCATGAAACTATCATCCATTCAATATGATTCAATTAATTACAAGATATGAAGATGTGCCATTCTCAATCGATCATATTTTTCATTCCACTCTTAAGTCAATAATCATCGAAACTCTTTTCTTGACTTACATACTTACCTTAACTAAGGGTTTCGATATCAACTTAAATGAATAAAATATATATCATAATCTCTTATTATCTAATAGCTACGAATCCTCTATTGATTATTTGCAATTTTCATATGACCGTGGACGTACTCAAACAACGTAGTATTAGCGGCTATTGACAGAGCAATATTCAAATAACTAAAGTATGATTGTTCTTATATAAGGTACTATTATGACCTCAAATCGAAAGATTAATTCCACCACCAAATGTTAATGGTTATCCACTGACACTTAAATAGTTATTAATGTGGAATCTCTTCAATGGATTTCTAATGTTTTGTTCTTTTATTAAAACATATACGCATCCATTTAAATACCACTACAGTATTTTAATTTGAGAGATTAGCTACTCACTTTATAAATGAGAACACGTGTTGATCTATCCGTATCTCACAATCACAATTCTTTGTAATTAATAAGTTATCAAAACTTGAATATACAGAATCTATTAATTTAGTATATCAGAATAAAAATTCAATTAAATAATTAATCTACCATAAATAGAAACACATCACATTAAAAGTGCTTATGTCCAAAATCTTTTGGACTTAGATTACAACAATTATACAATCGGGGAAAAAGGTACATATTTTTTTGTTTAACAAACCCAATACCCAGCAAAAATGAATACACAAAAGGCGACGATGGATATGATAAAAGCAAAACCAGCTGTGGCATCCCAAGAGCTCCCAGATGCTACTTCGACGTACGTAGAGGTGCCAGTAGTTACGTTCAAAGGTACCCAATCACAGTTCACAGTATAATGCCCAGAACTGTTCCATGGATTTCCATCAACAGGGTACCAGAAGGCAGCAGAAAATTTGCTTGATTGGCCTATTGTAAATTGTACATCCTGCAGAAAGGAAAATGAAGTTATCTTTAGTACCTTCAAAGCATTCAGAACCTGGCCAAGACAATAAATGATAAGTAAATCTTTTAACTAATTAGTCGAGTTGTCCATCAGAGGAAGTTATTAACATCATTCCCATTTTAGCTCTTCGGAAGTCTCGGATCGCATCATCCTTGCCCAAAACAAATTGAACATTTTGGTTTCAAAAAATGTAGGCCTTTTTTAAGCAACCACAGTTCGCATATTTTAGTACCATATATCGAGTTTGTCACATAATGAAAGTTGAAAGGCCAGCAATTGAGAATTCATAATTTTATTATCAATTTTGAAAGGTGACTCTAATCTGCAAGCAATACACAAAGAATGCGCACAAGAAAGCAAGTAGAGAAGAAACGAGCAACTGAAAAGACAAAACAACCTGCTGAAGATGATCCATGGTTCTCATGGGCCTGGTGAACTCAAAGTAGTATGTGCCCTTCTCACCAGGTGATGCATAAGGACTATCTTCCTCAACAAAACCTGTCAGTCGAGGTTAATAAGTAGAATCATGCTAGAGTGCCAGAGAGATTAATATAATATCAAATGACATTCTATTATTATTAGATTGTTTAAAATAGAGTCTACTTTTCCATCAAATCAAATCTTCCCAACACCCATTATGTCAATGCATCTATCAACAGCTTTCTGGCAAAGTGGTTTTACCCAAATAAAGACAAATAAGAAGTAAAGGTTCCACGCTTACAAAAACATCATAAGTATTATTATCAAAGACATTGGAATTATCTTAAGCCCTGTTTGACAGGGCATTATTTTCCATGGAAAATGGAAAACAAATTTCAACTTCCACTTTTGCATTGTTTGATACCCTTTATTTTCCATGGAAAAAAATTGTCACATTTGGCTCACATGCTCACCAATTCCTTGGTTTTGTTCCATTTTTTTTAAACAATTAGAAAATTTTTTAGATACAATGTTAAAAAAATTTATTACTTTTATTAACAATTTTCATACAAAACAATGCCAAACGAATGGTATTCGGTATGGTAATTTTAAAAAAAAAAAATTTTTTTTTTTTTTGGCAAGTGAAACAAATTATAAACCCAATGGTAAAGGAAATTATCAATTTAATGGACAATTTTCATGAAAAAGAAAGTCAAACGGATATCAAACTTTCAACATTCTTCAAGTGAAAAATTATACCAATCAAACACAATTAATTACAATTTTCAGTAAAACAATTTCTGTGCAATTCAATTCTCTAAAATTCATTTTCTTTCCGTCCATTTTCCACATTTACAATCAAACGGACCCTTACCGTCTAGGAATTGCCTACAAGAATAAGCTACGCCTTACCTAGTTAAACTTGGGGCTATATCCATCCTTTTTCACAGCTTTAATTCTATAATTCCAAACTGAATCTCTGGTCTCTTTTAAATATACTTTAGTTCATGCTCGATCACTCTGTTTCATGAGGCCATAATTTCATATTAATACACAAAATTCTAATACTTCTTTACTAAACAATCTTGAAGACCACCTCCATTCTTTTAAATATACACTATATCACTTCTCCTCATTCCTCGAGATTTTTTTACTCTCTACGTTCTTTGTTAGAATTTGGGTGTGATCCGAATTCCTTGTTGAAATAATTGAAAAATTCTAATTGAAGTGCACGTCATAAAGAATTCAAATTTGGAATATTATTGGAATCCTTCATATTGAAGTTCTATTTTGGAAGTCCATTGGGAGTTGAAATTTATTTTAGAATCAATTTTATGGTATCCTACTTCATCAACAACTTCACTAAGTGGGTTTGGACTCTCCTACTTATTCCCTATAAATATTAGGCTCTTCTATACAATTTTATAATGTCAGAAAATAGATTACTAGAATTATAGGATCCATTGTAATTTTCTCTCTTCTCCATTATTCTTGAGTCAATAAAATCTCTTAATTTATCTGTCATATTCTTATCTTCTTTATTCTTTTGTTTGATCAAATATTTTATTATTATTTGTCATATAACTTCAACATTTGAATCCGTTGGTTTGTTCCACAACAATTGGTATTAGAGTTATTCTGGTATCTTGATTGTTTTGCAACAATCTTTTTGTATATTTCATCAACCATAAAATACCCATCTTACTCAGACATTTCAATGCTTCATTAAAAATTCCGTTCATACCAATTGTTTTTCTCATCTTCACCTTTTCCATAGTCTCCCTCAAATATGAAATTTGATTTGTTCAAGTATGGTCAACATTTCTATCTTCAATAGAGTTCTCTAACTAGGAGAAAATATACGAAAAATATATTTTCATTATACAAATTCTTTTATGACAGCTAGAATCAATTGGAAATGCAAAAGAAGATAGTGATGTATTGCAGAAAAAAATATTTATCTAGAATAGTTTAGATATGAAAACCTCTAGATTACCATTTGGACTTCGAAAGAGGAAGCAGAAAGATAGAAATGCAGATTTTATTTACTTTGTAGTAAAATTAAGTCCTTTTAACCAGGATACTCCAATCCACCTCAGTCTTTGTCGGAAAACTCGATGAATTAACAATTCATATAGAAACACATAATATTCACCTGAATGGTTGGCGAAACTGCTATGCCACCATGCACCTTTCCAGTCATTCATTGCTGTAGATTGATTTCCTGAGGGGAAACAAAAAAAAAAAAGGACAAAAGCTTTTAATTACACGTGCTTTTGGTCCACGAATGGTAACATCCTTATTGTATATGAGTATTTATGACCAGCTGAAAGCCTGAAAAATGTTTAAAGCAAACTTTCCTAGCAGCAATTTATAATTTTTTTTTCGCCATAGGATAAGAACAAAATCATACATAACACAAGCAACAAACTCTTAATTCAATAATTCATGGCATAAGAATGAAAGTTTAGTCCTAATTCACACTACAAGATTAAAAACATTAATCAATTAACAGAAGATCAGTTTCTAAAACGTTCCGTGTCATCCCATAAACACAAGAATAATAAGAAAAAAACATATTAATGTCCTGTTTGAGCCACATTATTTTTTTCATTCACATTCTTTTACTCATTTTTAACACAAATTTTTTCAATAAAATAATATTTTCCATCATATCAAAAACTTTTCTTTCTTTTTCAATCACATATTCTCCATCACATTAACAGTAAAATGCATTCTTTTTTCAAAAATGTGCACCAAACGGGGGGCTAAAAAGAAAAATCCAATACCCATAATCAAGAATAAGAAATCAAAAAAAGCAATCAAGACGAAGAAGCTATAATCAAATATACCCAATTCAAGATCCAGAATCAAGATTCGATATTAAAAAATCATTCCCAATGAATCAAGGTATATTCCACACTTTATAATTCTCTTGATGATTTGACCGGATGATCTTGACAACATGGAAAGAGTTTTCAAGATTTAAAGTTCTATAAAATGTCTATCAATTTTGAGATATCAAAAGTACCTGTGGAACCAACGCCGTCAAGGCTTTTACAGTGTGGGTTCAAAGCAAACATATCAACCAAATCAACGCTGTTCAAGAGAATTCAAATAGTATGTGACATCCACTATTAATTAATTTGTGAATATCTGCACCAAATAGTTTACCTGTCACCACTGTTACCATATCCCATTATCGGGTTTCCGCCATACAGTCTTCCTGGGATAGAATTTCCAATGGAGAAATGCATGATGTCAACTTCATGACCACGACATGTCTTGTTGTTGCATGTACCAGGCATTTCTTCACATCCACCCATCTTGTTTAACAAAGCCAAACCCATTTCAGCACACAAAGGTATCAAATAATTAGGGAAAGTCGGAGATTGCAAAAGGGGATGAAAACCATGTTTGGGAAGTGTTTCTAAATAGTTTAAATTATGAATAGTTATAAATGACTGGTGGATAATTTGGTACTATTTATGTTCCCCCGAAATATGAATAAAAGTGGCTTGAGTGTTTTTAAAACCATGGACGGATGTATAGGAGCAGGTACGATGGTATCCCGAATACAAATAAAAAACTGTGTATTGGATTAGTGATCGATTTCTAGGTTTCGTTGTAAACCTAATTGGGTTACTTCCAAGTTAATTTTAATGTGGCCGATTTTCCCTCTATTGCAATCAATTTCACCACAGCACCCGCTGCTCTAACTAATTTTCCATGAGTAATCATTTATTAAATTTAAATGGGTCATTTTTCTTTGGAGAAATCGAATACATGAACGAAAGAAGCAATGTTTTACGAAGTTTATAAACATAAGCTAACAAAACTTTCAGTTTCCTTAAACAACTTACGTCATGATATGAAGCGCTCTCGCCAACTTGGAACATCAGGGCTACTGATGGGCATTTATAGTGATCTCTGCAGAATCATTTGAAGTTATTGTTTACGAAAGTAAGCTTGCTTTAGCTAATAAAGCTGCATTGAGAATGAAACTGAGCAAATATGTACTCATGGAATTAAACAACCCAAATGTATATTATTGAGCTAGTTATCACACAGTGGTTAACTCTATGTTTCTTTGGTTTTTATCTGAAATAATGATGAATGTGTTCAAAAGAAAGTTTAGTTATCCTAATGTCTATTCGTGTATGATGGAGTATTGGGATAACATGCTCTACAATAGAGTGGTTTAAGAATTAAATTTTCACTCCTTGATATAAAGTTATAGCATAGCGTTTAGGGTTTGTTTGAACCCCATTTTTTGGGAAGATAGGTTTTGTAATAGCGATTTTTTAACGAATGTGTAGTTAAAAGTAGGAAAAAAATTTGATCTGCGAGTATAATTATTTTATTGAGAGAATGTGTAGTTGAAAATGAGTTTAAAATAAGAAGAATTTTCTAAAAATTTTGATTTGCGCGTACCATGAAGTTCAGCACACGCTTAATAAGATTGTAGTAATTTTCTAAATTTAGTCATATGTTATCAAACTCACACTACAACTATGGATATAGACAAATCATGCTACAGTGATATAATGGTTAACACAATGATTGATATAATGCCACGTGACGTTCTACCATAGCACAGATTAAAACACCGTCACATTTTCCATACAATCACAAAATGCCACACTTCTGTCAAACAATCTGGCACAATTCTTCCATTAATGTGGCATTTTCCCTGAAATGTCAGGCAAGAAAGAGTAATGTTATTCATCCCCAGTGGGGATGAAAATACAGTTTAGGTAGTTTTAAATGATAGGTTAAATGAAATGTGAAATTAAATGACTTATTTAATTTCACATATCATTTAATGTCACATTAACGCCACGTAGACTGTGTTTTCATCTCCAGTGGGGATAAATAACATTACTCGGCAAAAAATTGGGTATAAATATCAAAACTTTTATTGAGGTAGCCTTATTTCATCTAAATGTATTTAAATTAATTTTCTAAACATATTAGTATAGGACTGCATATATAGAGACACAAAAAAGTTAAAAGGAAAAAATTGTTGAACAAGGAACGCTTCTCAAACGTAGAAGAAGAATAGGTTGAAATTTGATTTTGGGGGGGGGGGGGGGGGGGGGGC
>OU503045.2:9787064-9803227 GCA_912172775.2 Fraxinus pennsylvanica
CACCCTTTTGTGTACACATAATCTCCATCCACTTGCAACATGAAGTAAATATCCTTTCCATCATGAAGAACCTATAATTCATTATCAAGAAACTCATTAATATAATATACTATTTATTTCGTTTATCTATTTCAAATTCAATTTCCTCTAAAACATTTCCTATTTCAACTAAAAATTTTCCGGGATCTGTAGTAACTAGCAATACACAATATTATTCGATTTTTCAAGCTATGCAAAATAAAAATCTAATTAAATTTGATAAAAAATTGCACGAATCTAATGTAAGAGCGTGCTTGAAATGGGATGGGCTAATGGAGTAGGCTTGAGGTAGATTTCCAAACTTGATTCTGGATGATATATGGCGAATTGTATTTGTGCCATAAACTATAACTTTTGAATAAAGTCATGACAATACCCTACATCACAAGACTCGCACAAATTAGTAGTCTCTGAAAACGATCGTACATTCTGCTAAAAATTAGATTGAATTCTTCTTGCGATGCTAATTTTCATAAACAGGCGATGGTGAGACTTGAATCTAGGTCTTTTTTTCTCTCATAACATGCATGTGAACCATTTTATCTTTGAAAAAACTATCAGGTATATGAATTTCAAGTCCAATTGCACCTTAACGGCCATTTTCCCAGCTTCGTACTCATTATCTTCATCTGGATCGAGAGCTGGGCGTAGTGGAAAATCGAACCCATCAACATCGATCCAATCATCAGAATGTCCATCAAGAGTGACAAATCCGGGCTTAAACTCGGCCACGATTCGAACCGTCTCGTCTGGCTCGCAATGCCAGTCACCGGACTCATGGTGAGAGGCCACGAATTGCACTTGGCTTGAACCCAAGAGGGCGAGGAAGAAGAGGAAGAGTTGAAGATGAAGTAGAAGAGACATAATAGGCGGAAACGTCAACGTTTTGGAGTAGTAAACCTATAGAAGAAGCTTGGGATTTTAAAGATTTGAAGGAAGTTTGGAGCCGAACAGTAACAACGACGACCGTTGACTTGAGCTATCCGGTATATTTGGATATGCAGCATCCAATTTCATCTGTGGTAGCTGAACTTTTAGAAAACATTCAATTTGGTTACTAAACCTAATTTAGTTTTAATTACATCGCTAAACTTCAATTTGAGTTTCAAATTTCATCAGTCGTATGGCATTTTTGGCAAATAATTCATGGCTTATAATTAACCGTGCACAAATGTGTGATTCAAATTTTTGGAGAGCTCCTATTTGGCAGGAATTAAAATTTATATTTTAATTTAAGTAAAAATTAACAATTAACTATAATTACTTATTTTAAAATATCTACAACTTTTCAATCACCCAGTTCATCAATTTTTATCAAAATATACTAAAATTTGAATGAATCCCACCAAAAATAAAAATTAAAAATTAAGGTTTACTTTTCTTATAGCATATTCAAGAAACTCACCAAGCATTTTATGCCTAATAGAAAGTATATTTAAATTTAGAGAGTAAAATCTTTCATACAATCCAAATAATGTTCTCTATTTTGACCATTTATTTCATTTTCTCAATAAATATTTAATGATTTTTCTTCATTTTTTTAATTAACATATTTTTTTATATGTCAATGGTCAATAGTTATATTATGAATTGAATTATTTAAGCAGAATAACGAAAATTTCTATTTGTTAAATGCAATCATTATAAAGTAGAAACTATTAGTGAGTTTGGCTCTTTGAAAAGTTAATCCTACTCTCTAGTCCATGTCGGTAGGATTTTAATTTAAATCAAAATTAATAATTAATTTTAACCACGTATTTTATGGGAATTACAACTTTTGAATCACATTTCGTCAAATTTTATCAAAATTTACTAAAATCTTATTTTAATTCCCACAAAACAAGAGCTAATTAAGAAAATTTTATGCAATCGGTGCATGACAACTTACCACTACGCCACATTATAAAATTTTCATAAAGAAAATAAACTAAATTTTAACATTTTAATATAAAGCGTAATGGTCAGTCGATAGGGCGATGAAATTTAAAATAAAATTGAAACTAAATGATCAAATTGAAATAAATAAAATTTAATGTTCTAATTGAGATTTTACTAATAGGTCAGTAACCACAAATAAATTTAATTAAAACTAAGAAATAACATTTTTATTTAAATTTTGCGGGGTCCAAGTGAAGTAAATGCCGTTCGTGAAAAGTAGAACGATCATTAATGGTGAAAAATATATAGGCCAATAGAGGTCAGGTCCACCAATAATTCTAAATAAAAATAAGTAATAATATTTCTTATTTAGCTCTTGAGCTCCTTTTTTAAAGAGAATTCATTTTGCAATAATAAAATGTTGAAGAATGTGTGGTTAAAAAATAAAAATAAAAATCGATTTACGTGTAAATTATTATATATGAGATATATGGTTGAAAAAGAATGGCGAAAAAATGAGTTTTAATAAAAATTGAGCCCAAACATGTACTTAAGTATGTGTTTGGTGGAGATTAAAATTAGATTTTTAGTAAATTGTGATAGAGATTTTTGAAATGTGTGGTTGAAAAGATGTTAGATCCATATGAATGATGCATCATTAATGGTGAAAAAGATATGAATGATGCTATTTAACACAAGTAGATCAATTTAGGTGACGTGCATCTCATTTAATGTCATATTAGAACCACTTAAACTGATATTTTAAATCAATGATGTTAAATAGCATTACTGAAAAGATCTAGGAGGCTAGAGGACCAATCCACCAGCCGAAATCCAATTTACAATTATTTTCCCTTTTTTGTAACTTTTGTTCTTGTCAATGGTTTTTGCCTTCTTCTTTTTTAGTATTAGATTATAGCAGTCCTGTTCTAATGCTCGTCACTGGCATTGGAAGGAAAACCCGTTTCCATACGTGTCACCATGGTAAAAATATTGAAATCCCTCAATTTGTACCAGCGTGGGGCCCATTACGTGAAGTCAAGCACCCCCACCCCCCAATTTTATTGCTTCATATGAAATCCCCCCACTAATTATAAACAAATCCGTATCAATTAAAAAGTGTTTTATATATACATTAATAATTATAGTCAATTAATATTGCACCCAAATTTTTTTTTATACACGTATTTTTAGTATTTAAATTCTTTATGATGCAAAACCTAATCACAAAAAATGCAACAATTTTCTAGCCATTAATTAACTCTTATGATATAAACGATAAAATGTCTACAGCCAACAACGACTTAGAAACGATACATCAATACACGACTTACAATCCGAGGGAAAAAGACACATATTTCGTCTTGCAAACACATTAATCTAACTTCTAGAAAAATCAAGACCTACGGAAAGTCGCCCGAGAAACCATTGAAATCATCATATGTGCCACTAAAAATAAGCTGGTGTTGTTAAAATAATATTGGGTATGATTTTATGACTCAAATGAATCATCTAAATTTGAAAAATATAACTATGGAAAATATTAATTGTTTTAACCTATTTGTTTTCCATTAATAATTAAAAGACAATCAATCATCGTGTGAGCAATCTAATTTATTTACACATTTAACCAACATCTTAAAGTAAAACTAATGCACGGTTGTAAAACGTATATTATTTTATTGTATGAAACAGTCTAACTAAAACTAAACTAATTAATTTAAGGGTATATGATTTATAATAGGAAATTTATTCGTAAATCAAAACATAGAAACAAATGGCTCACATTGACAAAGAGATAGAACAAATTAAACTAATAATAGAGAGAACCCAAAAAATTAATTGCATAATATAAAAAGTTTAAAAAAAAAGTTCGTCAAGTTACCTTTGCACCCAACCGATAGTGACAGAGAGAAATGAACAATGAACAACGAAAAAGAAGAACAAATGTTTTTTAATAGTTTACTGCTTGTACAAGGGGTTGTGGATTTAATACATTAAAATAGGGTTGGTGGGTTATTGTTGGGTGGACGTGTTTAGTGTTTAATGCATGCAGGGGCGAGGGGGTGTATTAGTTGGAAAGTAATAAAATATGGGGGGTGGGTTGTTATTGATTTCACTTGCTGGGGGCCACATTAATTGAAAGTGAATGATTTCAACATTTTTACCATGGTGACACGTATGGAAACGGGCTTTCCTTCCAATGTCAGTGACGGGCATTGGAACAGGACTGTGGAAAAACATAGCAAGTGACCCTGTACTTTCATGTCAGTACTTTTACTATCTGCAAATTTATAACATGGGAATATTTAGCTACCTTTTTTGCCCTTAATTTATATATTTTATTTGTTATAAAATTTAGACNTCGTCAAGTTACCTTTGCACCCAACTGATAGTGACTGAGATAAATGAACAATGAACAACGAAGAAGAAGAACAAATGTTTTTTAATAGTTTACTGCTTGTACAGGGGGTTGTGGATTTAATACATTAAAATAGGGTTGTTGGGTTATTGTTGGGTGGACGTGTTTAGTGTTTAATGCATGCAGGGGCGAGGGGGTTTATTAGTTGGAAAGTAATAAAATATGGGGGGTGGGTTGTTATTGATTTCACTTGCTGGAGGCCACATTAATTGAAAGTGAATGATTTCAATATTTTTACCATGGTGATGCGTATGGAAATGGGTTTTCCTTCCAATGCCAGTGACGGGCATTGGAACAGGACTGTTAGATTAGATTATAGAGTGGTGAACGTTAATTATTATGTTTAAATTTTAAATGTTGGATTGAAAAATTATAAAGAAAATCGTCGTATTTGTATGGTCACGCAATCAAATTAGTTGAAAAAATAATACTAAAAAGTAATAAAACATTGTGAATAATATTTTGACAATCTGTATATATCAAGATGGTTAATTTTATATTTATAAATGTTATTACTTGCTTAATTAATTGCATTTTTGTATACTTACATTTTAAAGCCTTCATTTTATATTATTTTTGCCAATATTTAAATTCGTGCTCCTTAACTTTAATCTAGAATATGTACTTCATTTTTCCTCCACGTCACTAATTTTTCATTTATTTGATGATTATTATTAATAATAATAGTTTATATTTAAATTAAATTATTGAATTTTTGTTTTCTTGAGGATTTAAGTTCTCACTATCAAAAATCATAAATCTAAAGAAGAAGCTCATGCAAAACAAGAAGATGGCTCAATTCAGATTCGGCATCTGAAAATTAAGAAGAAGCGCCATTGGAGAAGAAAACTCAGACCCCAAATTAATCGACTGTTTGACTCCATTATTCTCCATCAAATTATAATTTATTTTTTTTCTTTTTTTATCAATCACACAATCTCCAATAAAATAATATTACACGTAAATCAAAAAATTCTTTCTTATTTTTTAATCACACATTACCTAAAAAATTATAATTCCTCTCAATATAATCTGAAATAATGGGGACCAAACGGGATCGTACTTTCTGTGGCCAGATTTTCACAAAAGATGATGTTATTGCATTACTTCAAGGTTTGATAGACTTTAAGAGAAATCAAGCATTTAATTATTTTCAAAGGAGTCGAAATAATTTTGAATATTTCCTAAATTAAAACATCGAAGAAAAAAAAAATATCGTCTTGAGGCAACCAAGTCCATAGGAAGAGGAAATAAAGGTTATTAGGAAGAGAATAAAGTGATCATCAAGAATAAGTATTTGCTTCAAGGAATAGATGATCCATCCGATCATTTCTAGGATCCGTGGTTTTTTTAAAGATAGATTTCTTGGTTCTATATTAAGAGTTGAATATTGAGGAAGAAGATATTCCTAAGAGTTAAGACTACTTTTTGTGAAAATTGTGGCCATTACAATTCTAGAAACGCATTTTGGCCTAACAAATGTCGCTTTATGAATTTAATGAATATGGTATTCAAGGAATATCTTGATTTGCTGATGATTTCTTGATATATTTTAAGATTGAGGAAGAGCATACTACACGGTTGAAGAGAGTCCTTCAATTTTACAAGTGTATGCCAAATGCAATAGCTATGAATATTGATTAGGTCAAGTCATGGTTGGAGGGGGTTGCGCTATAGCCCAGCCCATATGAAAAATTTACCCGCCCTGATACCCGATTAAGCGGGTTTTCCCTGCCCCATTCGGGGCGGGGCCCCACGGATATTGAGTTTGTTGGATTTTTTGTCATCCCTAAATAGACTACAAAGCCTAGCCTTGCCCCCTCAGCCCATATGAAAAATTTAGAAACTAAAATTATTAAATTATTTTAGCCAAACTCTAGTTTGAATTATAATCCAAGTCCAATACTCATTTATTCATTTTTTGTTAAAGAGATTACAATTATTAAATACTCTTTCATGATATTCACGTTTCGTGAATATCTTATTATCAATTTAAACATTTTTTTAATAAATGTTTGACTAAATTTACTTACGATAATTAAGTAAATTTTATAACTGATAATAAAAATAAATTACTTATTATAATAGTTAGAGACACTATATATTTTGCTAAGTTTAAAAGTAATTAAATTTTTAATTCTACGGTTGTTTTCATATATTACTTATTCATATTTATTAAAAAAATTATTCGTTTCGATCATGAAATAGACGTTATGATCAAAATAAATAACTTGTTCTAAATTCTATCTTGTCAATAAAAGAATATTTGTTAAAATTTATTTATATATAAATATATTCTTGAAACTGAGCCCAACATGGTTATGAATTAAATTTAATTTCATTGGACTCTCATAATTCTTAATCGATTTTTCTCACTTTGGATAAGATTATTCACTTATTATGAAATGAAGTGATATGGATGAATGAAGTCCCCACCAAATAATATTTTGAGAGAATGACATATAGTGATGTATTATTAATAGCGTGTAGGGGTGTCCAAAAGTTTCGAATCGAACTGAACCCAAATTTAACCGAATCGAATCGAGCGGTTCTTCATAAATTAAATACCCGAACGGGTACCCGAATCGAGAATCGATGAGTTTGAGTCGGATCTCGGGTCTAGATCAAGAGCAAAAGAACCGAATAATAACCGGAACTAAATAATTTTTTTATTTTTTATATTGAATTAATTAAATTATTTTATTCTTTTCTAAACAAATTAGCAAATTAATTAAATAAATCAGATTATTTCATAATTTTAATTTTAAATCTCAAATCATTTTTAAAGCTCATTAGCCCATTTTAATTTGCTCATGACTACATGACTATTTGAATTTGCTCATTAAATTTAAAGCCTTCAAATNTTAAAGCCCATTAGCCCAAATCATTTTTATCATGACAAGTCAAACAATTGATCATTAAATCAAATAGTTGGTAAGTATTACCAATATTTAAAAATATTTTATTTTTATAACTTTTAATTTATATTTTATTTTTTTTATACAAGCAGGCTGTTTGAAATAAATGAATTTACTTTATGTAGTGTTGCTATAATATTAATATTTACTTTTTGGTATTTATATGCATTTAATTAATCTTATTGGACGGCTAATTATTTATATATTTTTTAATTGGGCTACGCTAATTTGTAAAAATTACTAATGAAATATCATTAGTTGTATTTATGTAGTGTTGATGTGATTATTAAAAAATTTAATTATGGTTCGGAACGGTTCCATAATTATATTTGGACCCGACGATTCCATTTATTAAATACCCGAAAGTTTTGGATCGGTTGGTTCTCTTCAGAACCGAATCGAACTGACCCACGGACAACTCTAATAGCGCGTCTTGACCAAAACTTTCAATTGTTTGGAAAAACTGATCGTCAAAGTTTTTTAGAATAGTATTTATTAAATAATTTCTTAATCTGATGATGAAACATCTTGACTTCTTTTATTTCATTGAGTGTCATACACTCTTTGTCATGAGTTTAGCCTTTTATGGCGCGAGTTTATTAGAAATTTTTTAAATTTCAACCAATCCTAATGTTATTTTCTAACTCCACCCCCAGGTGATGTTCTTAAAAGTAGTAGTAATAATAATAAAATGAATTACAGTATATTTTAGTAAAATTGAGGCAATTTTAGTATGGCCCTGAATAATTCTTTATATGGAAAAAAACATTTATAAATACGAGATATATACTAATGTGATTGGATTCACTATAAAAGATAAAGGATTGAATACATCTAATGTTAGATTAAAATAATAATAATGTATACCGACTTAACAAATACTGGATGTTCCCACGCATCATGTGTGCTAAAAGTTTGAACATCTTCCTCACCCTCTTCGAGTTTAGGAATAGTTTTAGTCAAGAACCTCGCAAGGTTCAAAGTGGTCAGGTAAAACAACATTTTCTGTTACCACCTTTTGAAATTCAAGACATTGAATTTCTCTTATTTTTCTCCATGATTTAACCAGAATAGTAACGGTATCGCCAGTTGGTTGAGCCACAGTCTGGCTCATAGCATAGTTTGACAATTTAGTCACGACAGAACTTGGCTCCAAGTCACAACAAAACTTGGCACTTGAGGCACAACAGAACCCACAGCCGGGTTTTCAGAGACCACATTCATATTGATTGGTTCGGTTGCCATTTCATATGTGCTTGAAGTTTAGATTGAACTTATGTTTTCTAGAATACAATGAAAAAATCAGTAGAGTCAGAGCACTACAGATACTACTCCGGTGAACTGACTTAGTATCTGAACACTATCACAAAGATCTTAACAGAAAATAAATTATGTATGCAGACTGAAAAAATTTCTTTTGATGCAGAAAAATAATTTTCTTCTTGTGTATGCAATGGAGGAAGATGACTGAATAAATAGACTGTAATGGAGAATTAACAGCTAGGAGTTATGTTATTAATCACCATTAATCTGGCTGTTAATCTCTCCATTAACACTTGCATAATCACATGAGTTTCAGGAGTTAAAAAAATTTGAAAGGTTTTAGGAAAAATAAAATAAAGGCAAAACATGGACCCTCCTAAGGGCCAATTTTTTGTCAATCCGGTCCGACATTCATGTACGCAGATTGTGCCTGCACACAAGTTCAAGTTTAGAAACATATTTCGGTCTGTAATTTGCACTCTCATGTGGAGAGAGCCTCTATATTACACATGATTACACGCAATCATATTTAAAGTAGTCATTCCTTTATCTATTTTCCTATGTTGGATAATGTTAACTAGTTTCCCATCAACACAAAATATTTTTCAATGCATTACTTTGAGCTCCAATTATTCATTCACCCGAGCAATATTTTTGGCAAGTAAATTTACTGTTTCGATGTTCCCACAGAGAAGAATACAAATCAATCTTAATCTTTCAAAATAACCAACGGATTCCACCCAAACTTTATGTCAAAGTCAGTCATTGTATTCATTTTTTCCAACATCTAATTCTTATGGGATTAAAATATTCTGCACGTGGAGAGGCCCAGTTACTTTATGTTCTGCTCGTAGACTAGGCCTATTTTAGCATTGGTGGATTGGTGATTCTTTTTTGGAGTTCATTTCTGTTTGGACATCTTTGGGCTCATTTTTTCTGCTGAAATGGGCAAGAAAAAGACCAATGTGGTCCAATTAGGTAGAATCCCCCCATTAAAACGAATTGTTCTTGAAGCTATTTCAAATAATGTTGTGGACGATACCAATTCTACTAATCAAGATGTGGGAAGGAAATTCTTGTGGCGGTTGAGAAGTCACCAAGTGTATACATAACACTTGTTGATGAGGATACGGATTCGGCAAGCTCATTTGAGAAGTCTCTGGCTGAGAATAAGGATGCTCCTGTTGGCAATAAGGTTGACAAAGCCCCATGTGCGAACCTCTTTAAGGGAAATAAGAATCTCGATGAAGGTATTAAATTGGAGGAGTTTGTAAACTCTTCTGACGTTATGGAGTCGAGTGAATTAGATGCTGAAAATATTGTAGAGGAGTGGGGTTATGGAATTGTTGGGTATTTTGTAGGTCGTTTCCTTGGGAAAATGGCACTCCTTCAACTATGTAACTCTTGGAAGGTTAAATACCAATATCACGTGCAAACGAGTGGGTGGTTGATATTCAAATTTGAGTCAGACTTGGATAAAATATGGATATTGCAAGGTTGCCCTTATTTTGTTTTTGGCCATCAGTTGATGCTTAAAGAAATCCCTCATTACTTTGAATTTGATGACAAGGGAGTGAGTACTATGCCGGTTTGGATCAATCTACCGGAATTGCCTTTGGAATTTTAGGGTGCAATCGCTTTGGGTAAAATTGTCTCTAAAGTGGGCAAACATTTCACCACCGATAAGCTCACATTCATAAGAGAAAGACTATCTTATGCAAGAGTTCTTGTAGAAGTCGGTGTGTCTATTGAACTCGTGAGGAGTGTGATGATTAAGCTTCCAAACAATATTTTAAGGGAGCAAGAAATCATTTTTGAGCATGAACCAAAATTTTGTGGTTCTTGCAAAGTTCTTAGACACTCAACGAATGGATGTAACTATTGGAAGTAGGCTGCGAAAGTGTTGGACAGTAAAACTTCTACTGATTGTAAGATGGATGTACAATTTGCTAACAAACAGGCTGGTGAATCTAATGTGGACACCAATGAATAGCAGCCAGAATATTAACAGGAAGTACAGTTGTTGCTAATAGGAAAAGGAGAAATCAGTAAAAGGGGTAGAAGATTGACACACATGGACAGCAGCCTACGTGCACACTGCAACAATCTGCGTACACATAGCTTGCGTGTGCACAAATTCGGCAGCCTGCAAGCACACAAAATCAGCAACCAGCGTGTGCACAGATTCGATAGCCTGAAGGTACACAGGGCAAACTGCCTACTGGCACACTAAACACACAGTCAGCTAGTGAACATGTTGTGTAGGCTGAGAGAACACAGGACATGCTACCGCGAATATAAGTGAAAGGAACGTACTGCCTGAAGTAAACATTCACAACAGTTTGAGGGGGACACTTTCGGGAGTCAGCAAAACTTGTCCAAACAGAATGTTATTGACAGGGGTTGTGAGGGGCAGAAAAGTCAACTAATGGAGGAAGAGACATTTTGTGCATGTACTAATTCCACCTCAGGCTGCAATGCAAAACAAAAAGGAACTATTGAAGTGCTTGGCAAGAAAACGATCGAGAAGGTTGGCAAAAGGGGGAACTCTCTTGTTATCTCATCATGAAGATCGCCTCTTGGAATATTAGGGGTTGGAACCTACCCCTGAAACAAAACGGAGTTCGAAAATTCATCAAGAAGAACAATATTGTTGTCATGGGTGTCTTAGAGACGAAATTTGGGAAACCTAAATTGGATCGTATTACGTGGAATAAATTCAACGGGTTGTTGCAAGTTAACAATTTTTGCATACATCAATCCGAGAGAATTTTGATTTGTAGAATCCCATAAAGGTCTTTTTGGAGGTGGTGGAGAGCAAACCACAAGTAATTTATTGCATAGATACTTTATGGTAACCTCTTATACCTTCCATGTTAGTTTTGTTTATGCATTCCATACTATTGTTAACCAGAAGCCACTTTGGAGTAGTATCATGAATTTCGGTGTTCCATTGCCTTTGTTGGTGCTTGGGGATTTCAATAATGTTTTAGAGTTTGAAGAAAAATGTAATGGTGTGGAGGTGACACCATATGAATTGAAGGACTTTGCTAATTGTTACCTCAAGTTGGTCTCATGGATTTAAAGTCCACAGGTTACCTTTACACTTGGACCAACAATTCCATGTGGAGTAAGCTTGATAGGAATATGGTGAATGAAGTTTGGGTGTAAAATGGTGCTCATGGATGTGCTGTTTTTTTGCCGTCGGGTTGCCTCTCCAATCATTCTACATGTATTGTCTTGGTTATGGAGCGAGATGAGAGTAATAGGAGACCATTTAGATTCTTCAACACGTGGAAGAACTATGAGAATTTTTCGAAAGTCCTACAAATTGGCTGGAGTTTCGTTGATGGAGGGACAAAACAATATGTTGCAAAATTTGAAGGGAGCATTGAAGGCACTTAATGCTAAGCATTTTGAACACATATCTACTAAGGCCAATATTGCTAAGATTGAGTTGGAGGATGGTGAAAGAATGCTCCATAATCAGCCTACAAACCAACAATATCAACTTTTGATGGTCGAGTTGAGGAAAAAAGCTTTTGGATTATGTGAACCGGAACTGAGTTTCTACTTCCAACAAGTTAAATGCAATTTCCTTATCAATAGTGATAAGTGTACAAAATTTTTCCATGCTATGGTAATTGTAACACGAGAAAGAATTTTATTGCAAAAGTTCTTAAGGATGATGGGTGCTATACCACATCGCAAAATAAAGTTGCTCATGAGTTTATCCAATTCTATAATTCTTTACTTGGAACAAGTTGTCCAAATATACCAATTTAGCATATTTTTTTTTAAGGAGTGTCCCTTGGTGACGTTGGAGCAAGGTGGTTTTCTTGTGCGAGACATTTCTAGCCAAGAAGTTAAGGAGGCATTCTTTGATATCAGTAGTGATAAGTCTCCCGGGGCCAGATAGTTACTCCTCATGTTTTTTCAAGAAAGCATGGGGGATTGTAAGAGTTGATTTTATTGAGACCATCAAAGAATTTTTTGCATCGGGTTCTCTCCTCAAACAAGTGAACCACACGATTATTGCTTGGTTCCAAAATCTAATCACACTACGATTGTTGGAGACCATAGGCCTATTTCTTATTGTAATGTATTTTACAAGGTTATTGCGAAGATCCTTACATCTAGATTGAGGCCTATTTTGGGAACCATTGTTGACCATGCTAATCCGCATTTGTTGAAGGAAGGAATATGATGGAAAACATCAACCTTGCTCAAGAGCTCATGAGGCAATATAATCGAAAACGGGTTGCTCCAACATGTCTACTTAAGGTTGATCTTCGTAAGGCGTATGACTCGGTTGATTGGGGCTTCTTAAAGCAAGTGCTTGAGGGGTTATGCTTTCCTACTAAATTCATCGGTTGAATTATGGAATGTGTCACTACACCCACTTATTCTATGGCATTGAATGGAAGCATACACGATTTTTTCAAAGGGAGGAAAGGCTTATGGTAAGGAGATCCACTCTCACCTTTTTGTATTGAATATCTTTCAAGAATGGTTAAGGCAGCCTCAAATGAGAGTGAATTTAACTATCATCCCAAATGTGGCCCGTTGAAGATTACACACTTAGTTTTTGCCGATGATCGAATGCTCTTTGCAAGGGGAGATGTCATTTCGGTGAAAATTTTGATGGATTGCTTAAACAACTTTGGGAATGCATCGGGATTAAAGATGAATAACGGATTAAAGATGAATAATCTTAAGTCCAGCTTATTTACAATTGGAATACGCGGGCAAGAGCTTGATGAAATCTAAGAATTTACCAATATTCCGAATGGTACAATGCCCTTTTGATATTTGGGCATTCTACTTGCTTCCAAGAAGCTTAAGGTCAGTTGTTATGCTCCTTTTTTGGATAAAATTAAAAATTGTATAAGTGCTTGGATGTGTTCTTCATTGTCCTATGCAGGTAGAGTGATGCTTCAAGGAGTTGAATGTTTATGGCTTTCTTTGCTACCTATTCCAGCTACAATTATTTCAAGAATCATAAGTATTTGCCGTAACTTTCTTTGAGGTTCTAAGAAGCATTTGGCTGTTTGGAAGGATGTTCACTTATCGAAGAAAGAACGTGGTTTAGATTTTAGAGACATGAATAGCTGGTATTTAGTATTACTTGCCAAGTTGCTGTGGAATATTCATCATAAAAAGGACACTTTGTGGATTCGTTAGGTAGATCAATTTTACCTTAAAGGAGCTAGTATTTGGGGGGGGGGGTTCTTGCATATGAAATATCACTCACCACTTTTCAAAAAAATGCTGGAAATAAGGGATGTTTATAGGCAACTTTTAGCACATGAGCAGGTCGGTCAGCTCACTTTGGGGACGCTACAACAGAATTTCAGCCAAAATACATGGATGAGTGGGAAATTTTTTTTGTGTAACGAAGGCCTATGATTTTTTTTTCAGCCTAAGGGAAATGTTAAGTGCTGAGCAAAGGATATTTGGAAACACTTCATCACTCCAAAACACTCATTTATGTTAAGGTTGAGAGCTCAATCCAAGTTACTCACCAAAGATAAATTGCATTACTTGGATATTGATCGAAATTGCATTTTTGTGCTTCACATAAGGAGACATGTTATCACCTATTTTTTGAATGTCCTTTTTCTTCAAATGTTTGGAAGAGTATTAAAGTTTGGTTGGGAATTACAAGAGCCATGACTATCATGGCTAGTGCACTAAAGTGGATAAAGAAGGAGGATAGAGGAACCTCATGGCACAACAAAGCTAAAAGCATTGCTTTAGCTAATTCCGTCTACTACATTTGGTTGGCTAGAAATATGATGGTTTTTGAAAATTTAAAACTCCATGTTGAGAGTATTGTACGACGAATCAAAACACACATATACAAAGTGATGTCCTCTTTGTATCATAATGTTTTGATTTGTTATGAGTCATTAGCGATGTATTGATTTGTATTCTCTTTTGTTTGATTACTCAGGAATGCTCATAGTAGTTGTTTTTCTATTGTAACTTCATTGTTGCTTCTCTCGAATATCCCCAGAGTATTTGTATATGGTGTTTGATAAATATAATTCATTTTTACCGATCAAAAAAATATATATGTTAAACTTTAGTTAGTATGGACATTTTCCATCGTACACGTTGACAATATGGGACTTATGCACCAATCAAAAGCTATCTGAACATTTTTATATTTTGTATTCAATTGGACCATTCAAGTTATGTTAAGAAGAAAACGTGACATAGGTAAAGGCGCATTAGATTCCTTAAAGCAAATTTAGTACACTAATAAAAGTACCAATGCACTAAGTAAAAGCGATTCAATTTAAGTACCAATGCACTAAGAAAAAGCGATTCAAGTTGAGTATCATTGTACAACAAGTCGTACATCGGGTTTAGTTAAGGCTTAACAACATTTGCAATGGCTTTATAGCCCAAGATTTCCAGGTTGAGCTCAAAGTGTGCATATACTATTAAAGGATGGGCACTAAACGAGATATGAAGAAATGAGTATCTACATATATAGTGGTGGATTCAGCACCTGACGAGGGGCGTGCCAGCCTATGCTGGATCTGCTAAAATTTACAAGCGCAGCGATCGTGCTCAGTTATAGTCCATACACAGTGAAGCTAAGCTTTACAGGGAAGAAGAAATGTGGAAGAAAAACAAGTGTATTTGAGCCATTTTTTTAGTTGGGCTTTAAAAAAACAAGTGGCCCGTGGAGAATTGCAAAGGAACAAAATCAAGACCATATGAATTATCATACGACATTTCATCTGAATTCTCACATTTTCAAAAAATTTAAATAGTATTAGAACTTGAAGTTGAAGCAATATTTTATATATATTGATCATTTGAATGGAGATTTATTATGTGAATTGTGATAATTTATGATTTATGAAAATTGGGGAATTTGTGATATATGTGATAAATGATAAATNTATGAAAATTGGGGAATTTGTGATATATGTGATAAATGATAAATTAAGAAATTTGTGAATATGTGATTATCTGTGATTACTGATAAATTGGTGTTGAAAACTGAAAATTGAAATTTGATGATAGTTTAAAATTAAGTTTAATTTACATGTGAGTTGTGTTTAATTTTCATATATATTACAGAACGATTTTTTCAACTGAAACGAAAGTTACAACCTTATTCTTCTAGTGGTGCATCAATCTCGTCACTGCTTTTAGTGCATTTACATATAGATTGGAGAATTTTTAATATTATTTAATTAAATATTAATAAACATCCTCGTTATTATGACCGTTGTGTCGAAGATCAATGGCAGCCCTAACTGGCCTCCAATCCTGGATCCGCTACTGTACATAAATGATGAAATTTACATGTGAATAGAATATAAGTGTTAGTTTAAGTGCTTGAATTTGAAGTATTTAAGGAAACTGGACTACAGAGAGCTATGCGATGTGAGTAATATATACATATCTTTTAAATTTGAAGTATTTAAGGAAAGTGGACTATAAAGAGCTATGAGAAGTGTGAGCAACATGTACATACATGGGCGAAGGTAGTGGGTGTGGGTGTGGGGGGTGGGGCTCTCTGCCCCCATACCATATGGAAAATTTAGAAACTAAAATTATTAAATTGTGTTAGCCCAACTTTAAATTATAATTGAAGTCCAATGCTCATTTATTCAATT
>OU503045.2:9849020-9870874 GCA_912172775.2 Fraxinus pennsylvanica
GACTTAAGTGGATCTTTGGTACCAATTGGGACGCGTCAGAAAGCCATGAGGGGATAAGTGGGCAGAAGCCCACCCCAGAGCGGACAGTACGTAAGATAACGGCTCTGATGAGAGGTCGGGTCGTTACACCACACCCCAGATCCACCACTGCGAGAAAAATGTCGAGGCGATGCTGGTAGTCATTACAGCATCCACGCTGGCAGCATCGTCGAGACTCTGAGCACCAGGATTCATTCGTTGTGCATTAGGGAAGATAAACTTCAATTCCTAGGAAAGAAAGTAAATATCTATTAATAAATGATCTATGCAAAAACATAAAACCGAAAAGAAACAAATCCAAGTTCAAATAAACAAAGCAAAAAATTTGGAAAATTTAGAGACTAGCCGAACCTTTACAAACTGTGTAAGAGGGGCATTGGGATTGCGCGATGTGGTAAGTAAAATCTTAGGATCTCTATCAACTGCATTTGCATATTCATCATCAATTGTTGAACGAAGAACTACATAATACAATTGGAACCAGGACACCAACAAACAAAATGGAATCAATTTTACCATGAAAATGAGAAGACTGCAAGAATACTATAGCCGAACCAATATAATAGGTAACGTGTTTATAGGGAAGTCAAACATTACATGTTCCTCTTGCATTCAATCGGTCAATGACATGGCAAGCTTTACAACCAAACAGATATTCTCATAAAACAAGGCTTGTATATCTAATTTCAAGCATGATTTCCAAATGAAGAGCTCAGCTCCATCCTGTTGGAATTTTATCTTTCCCTTGACTGAACAAAGCTATATTAAAGAACGAAAGGGGGAGAATGGAAACTTTTTCCAATACTTTATTAAAGCGTGCCCTTCTCCCCTCCTTCCCTCCGGATTAGACGGAACGGTTACTTGATCAAACGACGTGCTCTCTATGAGGATACTTGTAGGATTCATACTTCACCTTACATTTTAGTTCAAAAGATCAGAAAAAGTATTAATAAAAAAAAATCTCTCGCTGGTCCATTCTAAAATCACAACCATAAAGGATATCAATCAACTCATAGATAATAATACAGTGGCTTCTTTACCAAATGGCTTCATACTTCACTTTATTGCTTCATACTTCTTTACCCACCCAAAACGCTGGCAGCAACGTTGCAGCTGATCACTGCTGTGCGACACAGCAGAGTTGACACTTTTGTGTCTGCTGTCGGTGGACTTAGGGTGGAGACTGGAGGGAAGGGAGGAGAAGGGATAAGGGAAAGAGATGGAAGAAAGAGAGTAGGGTTTGGGAATTGTGTGAAATTTGGTGGTGATGGGGGTAGGTGTGGGTATATAGATTAATTTAATTTAAAATATCATTATTAATATTAATTGTGAAATTAAAACCTGGTTTTTGATTAAAAACAGTTAAACCTGATTTTTAGAAAGTCCATACTAAACAACTAGTTTTAGGTAATTTTTTCTTTCTCCAACATTAACCTGCTAGGTCCGTGTGTAGTTTTTAGGGAAAATTACATAATTCAAGTGTTTGAAAATTGGAATTCAAAAAACAGGGTCCAAGTTTCATTATTCAAAAATCAGGTAATATATTAAAGCCCCGGCCCTAATTTATCACTCTCAACTCCATCACCTCCCTTCCCTCCCCTTCCCTCTCTCTGTAAATCTCATCTCTACCCACCGTCGACCGCCGCCCACCGTCAAAGACCACCACCCACATCAACAATCCATCTCCGAACTCACGGCGACAATCGAGGCAGAAGCACAGCAGCTTGATCTAAAATTTTCTCCTTCAAGACCACCGCTTGGAGCACATGTTGGGTGGTCGATCTTTACCGCTGTGACGCTGTCGTGTGACGCTTTCACAGCAGCATCGCAATGGGTGCTATGGGTGTGTGTACTGTGGGTATGTGGGCTGTGGAGGAGTGGAGTTGTGGTGGTGGCGACGTCGCGACGTGTGGGGGTGTAGTGGCGGTGACGGGTTTGGGGGTTTTTTTGTTGGGTGGTGGTTGTGGTGTAACGTGATTTTTTTTTTGGTTGGGTGGCGATGACGTGTTGCAGTGGTGGCGACGACGTGTTGCAGTGGTGGCGACGGCATGGTACAGATGTGGTGTGTGGTGGGTTCGAATTTGGTTGATGGTGGTGCTGATAGTGTGTGGTTGAATGCCAGAGTTTGTTGGTGGTGATGTTGGTAGCTGTGGTAGTGATGGCGGCAGCGGAGTGAGGGTGGTCAAAAGTGGTTGAAGTGGTAGTGTCTGTGGTATGTGACCAAGTATTTGGTTATCTGTGACCAAATATTTAACTGTGACCTAAAAATTTGACAATATGTAACTGAAAAATAATTTGTGATCAACAAATTTAAAAATATGTGACCAATGAAATTAATTGTGACCTATAATTTTTTGAACTTGTGACCTCGAAATCATTAGTGACTAATTAATTTGATAATATGTGACCAATAAATAAATTGTGACATATAATTATGTATATATGATCATTAATTGTATAATTGTGACCTAATTAATAAATATTTTTAATTAATTATCCAATATCTGAGGTTTGAATTGTTAAACTATCTACCTGACTTTTTAATTGGTGTAAACCATACACTTGAAATATGAAATTTTCCCTAGTTTTCATTTAGGACAACTGAAATTAACATAAACAGCACTAAATTGGCAAAAAAATATTTTACACTTTGTCGTAATCTTTGACGTTAACTCCATTTTGTGTGAAACATTGTCGTCATTCGGTAAGGATTAAAATCAAGATTTTAAATCGAGTCAAAATTAATAATTAATTTTAACCATATATTTCGTGAAATTCACAACTAAAAATTTAATTTTAATCCCCGCCAAACAAGAGCGTTATGACATCGTGTTTGCAATGATATGTTTTCCGAGCAGTATGCAACATGTGAATAAATTGTGTTTTATAGTTTTATATATTTGTTATACTCTGCCAAGAGCATTGTATTATATCTTTGCAAAAACGAGGATCCTAACGTGCGAAGATTGCGGATGATGATCGGAAGCTCAAATTTAGATCTGCGATGAACTTCATACACTTTATGAAAAATCAAGACAATAAAATTACCCACATGTCATGAGAAAGTCCTTCGCTCAACATGAATACTAGACTTGGACTTGGGGATTATATACTCTGCAAAAAAGACTTTTTCATACCAATACATAATTGTTGTTATAAAGATTTAGGGCGTGTTTGGTAGGGATTGAAATTAAAAAATTAGCCGTTATTGTTGACTTTTGTTAGACGAGTGGGACCCAATAGCAGCTATATTTTCAATTTTAATTAGATTTTAATCGTTATCAAACGAGCTCCTATTATATTTTGTTGGCCTAAAAAATCCCCAAGGCTTTGCTTTCAACAGATCTACAGTCATGTCTCTGTCGACATATGTGTTACTGAACATCTAGACAAAAACTCTTAGTACCAAAATCTTCAGACCATGAAAAAGGATCGATGGTTGTTGGTACTTCGACGATCAAGTCAACTGTCTGTACAAAGTAATATACAAAATAAGTGTAGTAGGAGACAAGCAAGCACAAATTTGGCTATAGTTAAAGAATGATTCATTGTGCATTAAAGGTAGCACATGTAGCCCTAATTCCACAAGTCGCATTTCTATTTGTTAGTGTGACTCCTTGTTGAGTTATGATAGATTTTCTTCCTTGGGTTTATTTCCTGGTGCAACCAGGTTTCTTTGTGGAGATTGATTCCATAAGATTTTTCTTGATCCCTAAAGATCAAATGTTAATTTTTAGAAATTGATTAGACGGTTTTCTTATTGAACACTTCCTAAAGTACACGAGTCTGTGTTCGAATGTCATGCTTTGTCGAAAGCATTCAACCGACAAGGGTCCTACATGTTAGAGATGTCGCGCAAAAACCAAATGGATGATAATAATGGCAATGGTGAAGGCAGGTTCTTTAGATATTACGACAAATGTACAAACTTATCATGTGTCTCATTGTTGGGAGCCTAGGTGGCTTCAGTACCAAGTTGACATTTATGTGGAGGCCTCGTAAATTCTGAGGTGTAACATTTTTAACGAGAATTGTTATTAGACTTTAGTACAACTATGAAGAGTATGGTATCCTAATTCGATCGAAGTGAACTATAGATGATGTGTTATCATTTTTTAATCAAAGAGGTCTTCAAAAATGATAATGTCTTTACTTCAACTATAGACGATAGACAACATTCTCCATCCCTACTTCCTATTTCAACCTTATAAATAATATTTTGAAAGTTGAACTTAAGTACATACTTTCAAATGAGCCGTTTAGTTATGCATCTTAGTAAAGAATAATGCCAATTGTACATAAGAATTTACATATAGACGAGATGTCAAAAAAGAGTGAGAATTTTTTTTTTTTATTTGGTTGAAGAAATTCTAACACAATTATATTTCACCATATCATATGTATACAAATCATTATGTAAAACCAATTATGTACATGTAGCACAATCACTTAGTAAACTACTAGAGTTGAACACTCAACTCTAACTTCGCTATCAGATTGTTACAACTTATAAGTTAGGCAATATGCTCCTTATGAGATTACTGACGATACGAAGTCAATAATTTTAACTGTTTGCTTGGTAAAATTTTTGTTTGTTAAAAAAATGGTCAGCTCTAATCTATTTTATTTTATTTTTTTAACCATATATTTTATAAGACTCACAATTTTTTATCAATTCTTAGTAGCATTATGTCGCCACTAAGTAGACTGCGTGAATCATACCATAAGAATCCATTCGTATAACCTTCTATCTTGTGTTGGGAAATATGTAGGAAATCTGGAACAATAAATAACTCCAAGGCACGAAAATCGTTATCTTTTAAGAGATATTTCTCCCCTTTCCAACAAAGTCACGACCGGGGTATGATAGAAAATCTCTCTCAGGATACAATGGAGGCGTTTGATTCAAATTGTGACTATTTGATCAAACCAAGAAACACTCTATAGAGAAACTGATGATGCCAAGAGAAAGATAGAAGAATAGAAATTTTTATAAAAGTGTCTCGCAAATGAGAATTCGCCCAGAATATATAGAAATGGAGGCAACCTTTTGAATAGGTGTGTCCCTTGAAATGAATGGACGCATCTGTAGGAAGAAACATACCTATTCAAAAACTTCTGAAAATAAAATTCTCTTTCGGGGGCGTTGCCCCCGAGCCCCCACGGGGGGCGCTGCCCCCTCGACCCCCGCGACCTGACCGGGCAGGTCGATCCCCGTTGCGTAGCGGCAAACACTAGTCGGAGCGGCAAAACATTCGCAAAACAAAAGATAATACATGCAAAATGATGAAAAATATCTAACATCTTGTATATTCAACTCGTGCTTGTTTATTTGAAACATATATATAAGTTTTATTGAGCATGTTTGGTATTCTTTATTCGTTGTTGACAGTGAACATCGGACTAAATAAAAAGTTAATTCATCTTTCTTTGAACAAGCTATGGAACATATGGGTTGGCCTATTTTATACCAGAGATAATCAACAATATTTTTAATGTTACTTATACAAAAATAAAAAATATAGCGTGTTAAAAAAAAAAAAGTCAAAAACTACTTAAGCTCCCGTTTGGTGTACATTATTTTTTTCATTTTCATTCTTCTACTCATTTCCAACCACACATTTTTTAATAAAATAATATTTTTCATTACATCAATAACTTTTCCTTCCTTTTCAACTATACATTCTCCATCAATCTACTATTTCATAATATATTCTTTCAAATTAACGTGGTTCAAACACAACCTAAATTGACGAGTAAAAGCCAAAAACAAGTATTTCTCCTTAAATAGTACAACGAAAGCGAGAGAAAACGGTGGCGAAAAGGTCAAAAAAATAAAATAGGAAGAGCCGGCCGTCAAAACCCCACAGCCCACGAACGCCACGAAAGGCTCCTCGAGTCAGAGCCCCCGCCGCCGCCGCAGCACACGCGGTTAGGCGGTGTACCCAAAATTTATCCCTTTGCAAAAAACAAATCAAACCCACCCAGCAGTGACCCTAGTTTTCGGATTGTGCGCACGCCATCCACGGCGCAAGTTAGTTCTTTAGCGGTTGCTTCTCCTCTGCCGCCCCCCGCTTTTAATAACCCTACCCCACCCCAATCAATAATTCCATTATGCCACCCGATTCACCGCAACCTCCTCCTCCTCTCTCCACCACTTATTTTATATTTTCCCCCTCCTCCGCCGTGCCTGATCCCTTATCAGTTAACCTGCTCACCCACCCAAAAAATTCATGGCTACAATTTTTTCACCGTCATCTACGTCGGTCAACGACGACCACATCCCTACAGCTACCCTGGCTCTACCGTCCATCGCTATTTCCGCTTCAGCTTCTCGCCGCCTGCCGCCGCCGTGCTGGTCCGCCGATGAGACGGTTGCTCTGATCGATGCCTACAAGGATAAATGGTACTCACTCCGTCGTGGTAATCTCCGCGCCTTCCATTGGCAGGAAGTAGCTAACGACGTTGCTTATCGATGCCCCTCAAGCCCTGCCAAGACATCCGTCCAGTGTCGCCACAAGATGGAGAAACTCCGCAAGCGCTACCGCGCTGAGATCCAACGCGCCGCCGCTTTCGGTGGCTCCAGCCGATTCTCCTCCTCATGGGTCCACTTCCAACGCATGCACTCCATGGAAAACGGCCCCATATCAACCCCGCCCTCCTCTGACGAAGAGCTACCGGAAAAGGACCATAGGAACAGCACTAAACGCATCAATGAGGTATACAACAATAATGGTTACAATAATCAGAAGGCTAGTTTTCTTAATCAAGGCCCTACGAGTCATGGAACAACAGCCGGTTTTCGAATTAGAATCCCAGGCCAGGGAAATTTGGGGCTTTCTGCACCAAAGTTTTCAAGTAAATTTGATGACTATAGCCGTAATTTTAGTTCTAGTGCTGGTTGTTTGGGGGGTTCTACTCAGGTTTTGCAAGATGGATTTATGGGAACTTGTGAATTGGAGAAAAGAGGAGATGAAAATGGAAATAGAAGGAAAGGAGATAATGGGGTAGGACAGGTAGTGGCGGCTATAAGGGCTTTGGGTGAAGGGTTTGTGAGGATGGAGAAGAAGAAGATGGACATGGCACGCAGAATTGAGGAGATGCGAATGGAGATGGAGTTGAAGAGGACCGAGATGATACTCGGTTCTCAACAGAGGATTGTGGAGGCCTTTGCTGATGCAATATCTGAGAGCAAAACTAAGAAAGCAAAGAAAATGATGATGCCTGAGCTTTAAAATCCTACGAGGAGGTAGGCTAGAAGATGATTTAATATGAAAATTGGGGTAGGAGTTAGTCTGAGAGTAGTTTCAACGGTGAAGACTATGAAATCTTTGATGCTAATTGAGCAATGGAGCTCGTGGTGCAGGACATTTGAGTCTCTTTTCTGGTGTATGTGTATCCGATGTGTTTTTCTTCTTTCCACGTAGCTTGCCAATTTAACAGGCATTTTGATGCTGATTACTGCTAGCTTGTTCTTTAGTTGAAGTTACTTTTCTCTGTATTGTGATTCTAATGATAGTCCAAAAACTTTGTTCTAATTGAATGCGTAAATAAAGAGCTTTTCGATCTTGGAAGAATTTCGAAATTGCATGCTATTGGTTTTTTTGTTTCCTATAGTTAGGTGTTAGCAACATGTTCTCCCAAGGTGTTTAGTGGTTATGTGATTTCCGATTGCCTTAAAGAATGCAAATTAACATAAAGCACCTTGTGCGAATGTAAGGGCAATCATTGAAATGGATTATGTATATTCAATTAATGGTTTAAAGGATTCTGAGATTTCAATTTGATATGGAGTATAAATAGTGTGTTCGGAAATGGGAAAAGAGAGAAATAAATGTGTTATTTGAAAGATCATTTGAAAATTGATACGGGTGTTTTAGCAATTATTATAATCAGTTCTTTAATATTTTGAAATACTTGATCCTGTGATACTAATATGTATACTATGGCTGAGCCATAGGAAATTGTTTCATTCTTCAGTGTGCTCTTATGGAGTTGTTAGAGCTATAGTGTTAGGTGTCTATATGTGAGCTATAGTGTTAGATGCATATATGTGAGTACTGTGATATTCTTTAACCTCTTGCCTATGTTATCTGCAATATTTAATTAAGTCTTTATTCCAACAGTTGATAGTGAAGAAATACTGAGGATTACTTTTGTGTGTGTGTTATTTTTGGTAATATGATTCATTAAAGTGTTGCTTGACTAAGCTTTTGATAAAAGTTTTAGTAGACTTCAATAAAAGTTCGATGAAATGTGTTGTTGAAAAGTTGATAAAACTTGTGGTTTGCATGAATTGTGTCGTTAAATTGAAGTTTGATAAGTTGAGAATTTGATAAAATTTTAGCATAGTTTTATCAAACAAGCACTTGAGACTTATGAAATGCTTACATATGTAATGTATAGGCTTTGACAGCATCTTAGCATAATCATTGAGGTGGAGTTGGGACCTAAAAGATTGAATGGATCTTTATGGGCACAATTGAACCCATGATCTATTAATGTTACTTTCCTGTGTAACATTTGTTTAAGGGGTTTTGTAAATGCAAATGGAAACACCTTTATTTATTAGTTTGGCTTAAAAAGGTTTCCAGCTTATGTGGATTGTAAAAACCAGACGCGTCTGTTCGATACTACAAGGTCCTTTCTCTTTGAACCTGTTTTCTTTGGAAGGTCTTGCTACATTTCTGAGTTCTAGAAACTGGCGTGTTGTCGGCCTAGGGTTTTTAGAAACCGGAATTGACTTAATGGGAGTACTATTTCTTGAAAATTGGCACTGGTGTATCCGGTTGCATCAGAACTGGACGTTGAGACAGATATCTGGCGATGGCAAGTAGCAAAACGAAGTTCTGTATGAATGTTTTTGATCCTGAATCCTAGGATGTCATATGAATGTGTTGATCTTGACTCTTAGGATGTGTTGTCTATGTTGCAGTTCTGTTATGAACGGCCTTTTTATCCTGAACTTTAGGAAGTGTCATATGTATGTTGAAGTTACGATATTGATATTTGTTGCCTGAATATGCATTTAAGTAACCAGTCAAAGATAAAGATTTAAGGGATTGTTTGGCATGGCTTTTGAGAAGTCAAAATGATCTTTTTTGACCCCATGGACTAATTTTATGATATAAGTGCTTTTAGAGAAAACTAATCCAACATGATTTTCTCTAAAAGCATTTTCGGAATAGGAAATTCTTTCAAGAATTAAGGTTACTTCTTTCAAAAGCTCTTTTACGGGAAGTAAAAGTACAAGCAAAATCAATGTCTTACGGGCCCTAATTTGGCTTTGATTCTTGATCGATGGTTATAGGTCCCCTTCAAGCATCTGTAGTACATGTCCAGTAGCTTGCCAATGAATGTATAAAGGGCTTAGAAGAAGTTGACTTGGAGCATGTTTGAAGGTGTTTATATTAAATATAAACAGCAAATGTATGGCTTGTTTTTTTTAAAGTGAACTTGTATTTCAAAGTCTACATAAGTCACACATCTTGAACTTAATTTTAAGATAAGACACCCAAACATTCTAAGCTTGTTCATTGCAAAAGAAATTTCTGGTCTCCTAATGTCAGGCTCCTAAAGCGCTAATGTACAGGGTGCAATTACATGTTGATATTGGTGTTCCAGTATTTGCAAATTACCGGTCGCAATTGGGGTTTAGAGTGGTGTAAATTTATTTATTTGAAAAATCTCTCTTGATTTATGGTATCTGCAATTGAGTGGTGGATTGCACAAAAAAGTGTCGCATCACTCCAAAATATTTGCAAGACAAGGAAAAAGGTTGTGGATGTATAGGCTATAGCATACCATCCAACTGTGGGCATATATGCTAGACATTCGCTTAATTTTTTATAATTTATCTTCACTCTTTTGTGTGCATCATCTCTCTTTTACATGTAGTCCACAATGAGTCAAATTTACACTTCCATTGAAGATGTTCTTCTCTAAATTTTCATTTTGTTTGCCTCACGTACAACAATTCACATTGTTGCACTAAAGATATTCTTTTCTTGTCAGCATATTAAATTACCGGTAAAACTAAGCGCTTGTTTGATTTTGATTATTTTAGAAGTTGTTCTTTGTGTAGTTAAGAATAGGGACATTAATGGTGAAACATGAGAAATGATCATTTTTTAAAAGAATTGTTGTGGAAATGAGTGTGACAGTGAAGAAACTAGAAAGTAAAAACAAAATGTTTGTTTGAAAAACTCAAGGAACTAAAAACAAATTGATAACGAAACCGGAACAAAATAAAGTTGTAAAATCTCTCTACAAGTTGGGTGGTTGGTGTTTTTCAACTTGTAGCGAGTAAATGATATTTGACATCAATGATACTTAAAGAGTCTCGGTAGCAATGGAGTCCCACTTAAACATGTCAACTAAAATGAAGGTTTTTTTTAATTCATTTGACGAGTTCAGGTATACGTTTGCTCTCACCTAAATAAATTAGTGCTAGATAGCATTTTTCCTAGTTAAAAGTCACCTCATTTTGCTGGTGGAAAATGACATGGCCTAATCATTTTAAGAAACAATTTTTTGTTAATAAAGAATGAAACACGGGTGATTATGACAACAAATCTTAATGTCTGAAAACATTAACTCACCATTTTCATTGGTTGCAGCCGGGTGGGGGTGAGCGTGGGGTTGGAGTCAGAGTCGGAGGTGGGTGATGGTTGGTGATGGCAGAGGTAGGGGTGGTCGTGTAGGTGAAGAAGAATCAATTTTTTTTCTTTTTTCGATCTTTTTGTTTATCAATTATTAATTAAATTTTTATTTTAGTTGTTTTAAGTGAAAAAAATGTGAAGATGCCTTTCTGCCCTTATTAATATACTTTATAAATGGTTTATAATATGATCAATCTACTTTTTATACAAACATTTTGTGAAACTCATTATTAACAATTAATTTCTATCTATTTATAATTTAAACTATTTATAAGCGAAATTTTCCCAAGCATGCTTGTTTGGCTAAAATTATAACATCGATTCCTTTTTTATGACACCAACCACAACTTCATTAAATCAAATCAAATCATCATGAACATCGTGAGAAATAAAAGTTGGAATCATAATCAATCCAACAGAATTAACTGAAGAATAGCTAGCAATGTTCCCGAATCTAGGAACAAAACGACATGAACCACAGTTCACTTCTTGTAACAAAGCTACAGTATCAAAAAGAACAAGAAAACGAAAACAGACTAAAATCAAATGACAAACGGTGCACTACTCGAAGAGAGTCACAATCTCAATAGAGATGTTCGAGTCCACTGGATTTGTCCAGCCTCAGCCCCTGCCTTTGCACTAGAGCTTGAGCCACCATCACATGGCCACAATCCCATATGACAGCTCTAGCCCCACATCGCTTCACCCCATACTTATTATCCATACATTTCGTGACCTAACCATTGTAGAGCCACTCTTTCAATTGAAAAATTATGCGATTTTATAAATAATGAACCAATAAATCGTCAAATTACAAAATCGAACTTGAACAAAAATGGCTTGAACCCTCACCGATGTTTCAGTTTTAAAACCAAACCATTTAAAAATAGTTCAATTCAAGTAACAATAGTTTAAAATCACGCGAAACCAAACTGAATTATTGTTCTATATTTCAATTTATAGTTCAATAAAATTACTTGCTAGTTGAGTTCTATTAGCTCTTAAAGAAATGATAGGTGATATACAATAATAATTTCCTTATATACTTCACAGAGATTGAACCTTAAAGCTTCAATTTGAAGTTGAATCATTTCATGGTGTTGATCTTGTATTTAGACCAATGTACTACTATTGCATTTTGTGTTTGAAAGATAAAAGATAAAATTTCTATGCAGCTAAAATCATGGTTTGAAATCATATTCAACTGCAAAATATGGTTCATTTCAGTTTGAATGCAGAAATTTGAAATTGTTTGATCTGCATTGAAATTTTTCCATACAATATGGTTTGTGACTAAGAGCATGTTTGGCTAAGCTTAAAATCCAATTCAAATTGAAAATATAACCATTATTGGATTTCTCTCGTCTAATAAAAGTCAACAATAACTGCTAGTTTTTCAATTTTAATCTCTACGGAACACACCCTAAAACCTGAATGTTCGCCCCTTCGAAATATTTGTACTGATCAAAAAAGAATAGTAACAATCCATCTCATTAACGAAGCTTTCTTTGCTAATGAAACTCTTGTAGCACGAGAGGAATGGCGATTCAAGAGGTCAAAACCAGTTATACAAATACTTGAACGCCGTTGCCTAGATAATAACTCCTTTATTCAGATTGGTACACAAACAAAAGTGCATAACAAACCAGATTTCAAATTGCACATTCTTCTATAAGTAAACACTGCAAGACGAGAGTTCATAACTCTTCACCTAGACATAATCAATTATGAAAAAAAATGAAGACAAAAATTTCATTTCAACATATACAGTTGCAAAGAGAATTACAACCCCCAAGAACAAGTTAATACGAACCATCTTGCAAAAGAGTTGCTGAAAAGGCACGTTCTTCGTTCTGGCCTGGCTAGAAATTTTGAGTTCCTAACCCCATCCACTTGGACATTAAAGGATCAAACACAAAATAATCACGTACAACAGCCAATTAATAACTTGGCAGGTTGCAAAAGTAAATATGGCCAATGGGAGGTCAAGTCGAAAACCATCTCAACTATGTCCACGATCAAGACAGAATTCACAAGATAACAAGCAATAGTATGATCAGATCAAAACAAGACGTTTGTTTGTAACTACATAACAATATAAGTTATCCTTTCGAAAGGATTCAGAAAAGTGGAATACAGCCTAATGCAAGTTAAACACATCATAAAGTGTCGATCAAAATATGCTTCACACACAAAAGCTTAACAAAGATAATAGTTCTGTGATGAGAGAAAATATATTCAACTAACATGAACTTGCAGAACACAGTGCAAATATCAAACAGTTCCTGAACAATGCAGAAAGTATTTAAAACAGGAAAAGAATATGCTACCATTTCTGATGTACAAAGTGATTATACTAAAAATAACCTTCAGTATGAGAAAAAATACAAAGATTAGCCTCACAAACAGAGCTGAAAATTCCCTATCCGGAGATTCATACTAAGTGCATGTTTGGCAAAGCTTACAATTTCTTATAAGTTGGTCAAACCCCATTATTATCAACTTTTACCAACTTTTTAGCCACACATTCCTTGGGGCACACTGCTTATAAGCACTTGAAAGCTTAGTAAGCAAGCTACAAAAAGCAAGTACTGTACAATGGTGAATTGTCGTATCCCTCGGCTAAAAAATTATAGATATATAATAACTACTTCATCAAAGAGTTGATCATAATTCTTTTGAGAATCACCGGTAAGTCGGTAACAAATTATTCAACGCGCCAGGGTGACTAACGTGAAAATGTTCTTCTGCAGCTCAGGTGACCTTTCATAAACTTCTATTAGCCCTCTACGGCACTCAAAATATTTTATTTTAGGGACAAGAAGATTTCAGGTATTCTGAGCTTTTAAACAAGACAATAATATCAAACATGATTGCGCTACACAAACAGTAAGTTCACCAAAAACCAAGGTTTAAAAAGGCGAAACTAAGTACTGAGGCGGTTTTTCTTTATAAAGCGAGGCGCAATCCTCGAGGTGGATTGATGCGCAAGCCTCACAAAAAAAAATCTAAATAAAAGAATTATAAAATAACACAAAAATACAAAAAAATCAAAGTTTGAGCATATAGTAAATAGGATATATAGCCATTAGCATATTGAGATATAGTCCACCTAAAGAAAAAAGATATTTAACAAAATAAAAAGTATTACAGAAGTTAGAAATTACTCCATTTGCAATGGAAAAAAAGAAGCAGCTTAAACTAAAAAAAAAAACAAATAGTCTGCACTATCATCACTATTACTAACATCGTTAATGGAATCATCATATCTAATTTCTCAATCATCTTCCTCTTTGCCACTCTCAATTTCTACAAAATCATCTTCATCTAGTTTTAGAGTTTATACAAACGATTGGATGAAATCGTGTGTGTTAATTATATAAATCAAAACATTTATAAAATTTATAATTTCCAGATGTATATATGAAGCAACTAATTGCATGCAAGATTTAATGAACCCTAAGAAGAAAAAGAAAAGAGGAAAAACATACCTGTTGAACTGATGAAGAAGACGATACTCTTCTTGAATTCTGACTTTTGAATTTTTGTTGAATCTGTTCCCTTTTTGGTCCTCTAATTTCTGGTTATCGTTTAGCTTTCTAGGTATTTTATTGTTTTGTTTGGGGCCCAAAATGCCTTTTTAAATGGGCTTTTTTTCTTTTTTAAGAAGGGTCATTTCTGATTTCTTTTCAAACAATTGAAAAATCAAATTTTAAATAAAGCGCACCCCTCATGCTCCATGAGGCGTGCATCTTGAGGCATGCACCTCAAATTTAGAGGCGAGCCTCATATTTTTAGTCACAAAAATACCGCCTCGAGGCATACTACATGCGCCTCACAGTGAGGCGCGCCTCATTACTGCCTTTTTATACCATGCCAAAAACCATGTCCTATGTCCTCACCCGTTATCTAACGAACCATAATTATAGATAACTCGGTCAAAAACGAATATACACATCACCTATGCAAACAGCTTTGGGGGATTTAAACATCATTTCACGTAAAACTTGGTATACTTNAACATCATTTCACGTAAAACTTGGTATACTTCCTTAAGCACCGAAAGAAATTATTCTGAGGATAAAGCACCATACAGTACATATCCATGCTGCGTACTACGGATGGTGGAAACAACTGCACAAGACAGTAAAATAACCTCAACAACCCACTGCCACCAATAACTAAAGAGGTGGGACCCTACTAAATCACTTGCAGGCACAACACAAGATATTGAAAAGCTGATTGCTATCATTAGTTGGTCAATTTTGATGTTTTTCTAATGCTTTTGGCCAGCAAAGAAAGTCCAGAAGAACAAAGTCATTATCTTATTAATTCAAATGAGCAAAATGCGAAATCCCGTCCTGAAAAAACTGTCATCCCAAGGATCCAAGTTAAGAACATCCACCTAACTTCTTGTTAAACATAAAACAAATAAAGCCAACTTGACTCATGTCTAATATTTGTAAAAGAAGGTCAATCCACGATTGCTTAATCATCAAGGAATATAAAGAAAACTTGTCGGAAGCATAATAGACACCCTTTGCCAACTTATTCCCAGCGTCTTCGAATTATCGAGGGTAGAACCTTGAAAAAGTGGAAAATAAAATTACTTCTAACTTCAAAGATCTCGCTCATCCTAAAAAATCCACCTGGTAATGGAGACAATGATCCTCAAGTAAATGCAACATAGAGCGTGCAGTGTTTTCCATTATATTCACCCTCTGAAGCAAATGTTATACCCCTTTTACAAGCAATCAAGGAGATAGCACTAGGAAACATGCATTTAAAGGTAACGTATATTGAAGAAGTCTATTAACCTCGGAAAAACTCGAGTTCCCTTACAGCAGAGAAGTACCAAGATGATAAAATATCCTAAATACAGATCTTTAGATGGTCTGCTGCAATGCACCAGTACTACTAAAATTTGTACACAAGTTTCTTCTCTTCCAACCCCATAGAGGCTATATACTTATACAATGTTTCATCTGAAACTTGAGTATGATAATTCACAACCCTCAAATAATTTTAAATACTGTAGAAGCCTCTTCTCTATTCCAATCTCTGCCATAGACAAATCAAAAGTAACAACAATGCTCCTTTTCCATCAAGCACAGCTCTTATCACCGAGAAATGTCATCTATGACTTTGGGCAATCGTGATTTAGACAAACACAATTCAAAGGTAAAATAACAAAGCTTCCTCATTTAGACAAACTATTTCAGCAAGATTATATGAAACAACAAAAGGGCATACCTCAATAATATGATCCGGAGCCACCACTTCCCATATAGCTACTACCACCCATGCTTCGTCCAGAGTAGAGTGATGAGTAGGAGCTGCCACCAACCTAAAGTTCCAGAATCAAGTATGCATTAGAAAGTACATGAAAACAATACAACCTCTGAAGAGAATTAATATCATAAATAATAAACGTACATCACTTCCTTGGGACATGTAATCACTACCATAGTTTGATGAGTACATCCCACTAACATCACTACCACCATAAGAGCCTGCAATGACGCCAGCGCACATGTCAAGTGAATGACCACCCGTGCATAACAAATATCAGAAGGGATTAATCTTTCTTCCTTTAAAATATGAGATCAAAAGCAGTTAATCCAAATCAATAAACTTGTAAATTTACAACACAGAATTTACCTCCACCATAGCTCATTCCTTGACGACTATCGTATGGCCCCTGAGAATCTTGACTGGAGAGGGACCTTTGGCTACCATCATATCCTAGATTTGACCTACCAAGCCTGCAAATCATATGAGAAAGCCCATACGAAAATGCCGAAGTTAAAAACAAGGGCACAGGATCCAAGAGATTACGTTTATGTTTTACAAACATATACATGATAACAGACCTATCACTGTAAGCATCAGAAGCATATTGAGAAGCGCTTCCACCAAGATCATAATCCAAACGAGGACGCAAATGGCGAACTCCTGCCTCAGCATAGCGAGGAGGAACATCGTCCTTGCATGCATAGTCAATGTCAGTTTTCACATTGAAGATTTCACAAAAGTTTTAAAAGATTGAAATTGAAATGGCATTATACAGAAATATGTTCCAAAAGATAAATTACCACTGCAGCATACGGATGTTTTGACCCAGATACAGAATCATATTCACGTCCTCGTCCCTCACGGTAAGTTGGAGGTGGCCTTTCATACCTTTGGCTGTAAGTATCATCAACATAAGAACCTCTTGCGGCAGGGCGAGATGTACCACCTCTCGGCAAATCAGGGTAACTGGATCCACGAGGAGAATAGTTGTCCCTATATGACGAGAGTCTATCCGGTGGAACTCTAGAACTATATTCCGTGGCAGCCATGCTCCTAGGGGGACGCTCCTCACGGTGAGCATAGTCCCTCTTCAAACCGCTCTTGGGATAAACTGAAACTGTACAGAAAAAAAATTTGTCGACACTGCAATTGAAGTATACAGCTGAATGGAACTTAAAAAGATAAATACCAGGTGGTCTCCTGTCATAGGACCTCGGTAACGGAGCCGGTGGTCTAGTCCTAGGAGGCATTGTCATAACTGGTCGTCTATCACGTATAGTGGCAGGCCTTTTAAAACCACGATCAACTATGGGTGGAAGACGTGCTCCATAGCCTCTTGTCCCACGGAGGGGGATACTATGCGGAACTGGACGGCTCCATGGACTCCTAACACCTCGAACCGATCCACGGCCAGGCCAAAAATCTGCCCGAGAACTATGTCTACCTTTGCCTCTTTGGAGTGGTCTGGAAAGCCTGGCCCTAACTCTAGCCTGGAATAAGTAACCATTTAGCACCCATTGCAATAGGCACAAGAACATAGAAAAATAACTTAACTATAGGTGAAAAAAAACCTTATTATCTCCTTCACCCAATTCCTCATTATTGATTCTTTTAGCACAATTAACTGCTGCGTCATGGGTATCAAATGTGACAAATCCAAAATCTTTTCTCCTGGCAGATGGCATGTTGCGGGCTAGCTCGACTTTTTCAATTGTCCCATATTTTTTAAGAAGTTTCCGAATGTGATCCTCGTCCCAAGAAGCAAGAAGACCATCCACAAACACAGTTTTAACCTGAACTCAAGATTACGAGTACCGACAGCATAAAAAGGTATGTTGCATCAAAAAAGGAGATATGGATTAAAGACCTACTAATTACATCACAAATGCAATAATAATAATTAATAAGACAGTGCGTAAAATACATTTAAATTAATAAATACATGTATGCAAGAGCAAAGTGATGATATAGTGGTCGGAGATCAGAGCAAGGTAGAAAACAGAGCATTCGAAGCCTCAGCCTCTACTCTTTTTTTTCTCATACCATGACCAAGTAAAAGAAAAAAATCCTATAAACCATTCAAATAGAAGTAACAGATATCTCAAAAAGAAAACAATTCTAGTTGTTCAAGCTTTTAAAAATGTTATCGGCACCATGACACAATTCAAGTGCACAATGATCTAAAATATGACCTAAACCAACCAGGTATTGTGATCCTTCCAACTAAGCAAAAAAGCTCATCCAAGTATGTACCTGAGCCATGATTTCATCACCGGGGTCAATGAAGGAATCTGCAAAGGAAACCTTAGCGGGCCTATCAACTCCAAACATGACATCCCTCTTCTGTAGACGCTTAAAAGCAATCATGGCATCGGATCGCGAGGAGAATTCCAAGAAGGCAAAACCTCGATTCATACCTTGGTTGTTAGCGTCTTCAATCAATGTCAAATCATCAATGTTCTCCACACCATAGTGATTCAACTTCTCTTTCAACTGGAAGAACATCAAATATCAGTCAGAAGAGACTAAGCAACTCCCCAAAATCTAAAGCACATACATGCTTAAGGATTCCTAATCGACTTACTGCTTCCTTTGTCCATGTCTTGCATATGTTACCCAAAAACAAAGTATCACTGTCTTGACTTGGAGTAATACCACATTGCTTTCCATGAATCTGGAATATGGTTGTCAAAATTTACTATCCAACAAAAGTTTTAAAAGTTATACATTAGCTTTGAGAACAACATGATTAAAGATGTACCACTGGGTTCTTCAGCTCAGAACAAGCTCGTCTTGCTTGTTCTGCAGTTGCAAAACGCAAGAATGCAAAACCTTTATTCTTCTTTGTCTGAGGATTCATCATAAGTCTGGCTTCAGTAACCTCACCAACTTCACTGAAGACTTTTCTAAGATCATCCTCAGTAGCATCCTTGTCCAATCCCCCAACAAAAATTTCAAATTCCTTCCGCTTGCGCCTTTCTTTAAAAACTTTGTGATGCTCTTCTTCTTCATTAGCATCAACCATCTCAGCATGCTCCTCAGCTTCCTCCGGCTCAAGTTCTTCCTGCACATCTTCTATTTCCTCTTCAATAACATCACCCTCTTCTTCTTCACCAATATCCCCCTCCTCGAGTTCTTCACCTACTTCGTCCCCCTCTTCCTGAGCATCTTCCTCAATTTCCTTCTCATCATAATCTACACCAACATACTCTTCAGGTTCGTAGTCAGGCTCATTATCCTCCAAATCTAATCTTTCACCCGTTTCATATTCATCAATAGATTCTTTCACCTCGTCATCCTCTGAGGCAAAAAGGAGATACAGATATTCATTGGACAGTCAACAGACTTAAACCACAAATGTTCAGGACCATTTGCCACCAACTTTCTGTAGTTGGTTGTTACTAGCACCAGAAACAGACGTATTCATCGTAATAATCATCAAAATTAAACTTCTATAAAGTAGATGTCTTTCTGAAACAAACAAGAAAGCCTGCAAAGTTCTGCCAGTGAAAATACTTTTACAGTGAAGGCCAATGTCCAATTAAAATGACTTGAAGCTATAATCTTACTCTTCTTTCTTAAAGCCAGCAGAAAAGAGAGAAATCCAAACCCATAATTTTATAAAATAGATAGAAACTGCACCCTATCTTCAGGAGCAGTATGTTACATTATGCTAATATCTGCTATATTATGCTAGCGCCGAAAACATTATGCTAATAACTTGTCTGTTATAAAATATCTGATATGTTGATGAATTTAGAATAATCCTTCTGCCAAAAGAACATCATGTACATGTGAAAAATAGAATGAGAAATTCTAATTCCCCCCACCATCTTTAGACAATCCTCATATTTAAAACTTCTGCACGGTTTAAGACAGAAGAACAACTTCCAGAAAGGAAGGATACCAACAAACCACCGAAAAAAATACTGTCTTTACAGTAAAAACCTAAAAATCCATCCTGATTTCCCAGTTCTCCCACTGTTTATGGCCCGTTGATGAACCTCTCTGAGCTAAAACTTAAGAGAACGAAGTCAAACTCTAAAGACCAACATCACTAAAAGAGGCTTGTTGACTTGGGGAAAAAAGTTCAAGATAACCTAAATTTACAGAGATATGGTAACAAACAAAGCAAAGAATCTTTAGGGCGATCCTGATAAAAAGAAAATTTGAAATTTGCATATACTGCCCTAATCAACAAGCCCGCTTGTACATATACAGATCTAAAATAAATTATCAAGAAACCAATTTCCCATACTACCAATCATCAAAAGAATTCACTTACTCTGACCAGAAGCCTTTATAGCGTTCTCCTTCTCCTTCGCCTCTTTCCCCATCTCCGTTACCTCATTCTCCTCGATCACAACCACTGTCTTCTGTTCCTCAACCATCTCTTCGGCTTTCACGTTCGACTCCTCAGTCTGGACCTGGGTCTTCTGCGTCGCCCGAGCCCGTGCAGCCCGCTTCGTGCCTGGTCCCGTCGGCGTCTTCTTGGCTGTTTTCGGTGGCATCTTCCGATCAAAATTAACCTCTATTCCCAAACAATTTATGATTTTGAGACCCTGAATTCAATTATTAGCTAAATTGGATGAAAAGTCACCTCCGTATGCTTGCGCACGCAAATAGGTAAGGATGAAATCCTAAATTTGACAAATAATATGCCCATGACGACGCACCATTCTTCCTTTTTCAATAAAATAATATTAAACAAAAATTTAAAAAAAATTCCTTATATTTTAACCATATAATTTTCATCACAACACATTTTAAAATACATTTTTTTTTTTTGAATAATGTGCATCAAAAACCCCTAAAAGGTGTTTACTCCAGCGTGTGGGGGCATTTTGTCGGCAGTATAATAATAAGAAATAATTTTTTATCCTTATAAATTCTGTTTAATATTTTTTTGAAAAAATTGCAACATTTGATCTATTTATGACTTGTTTGATTCTCATTATTGTAGAATGAGAATGAAAAATATAGTCGTTATTAGACCCCACACAAAAAATGGAAATTCAAAATTGATGGCTTGATGTGATAAATAACGGTCATATTTTTCATTTTTATGAATGAAAAATGAGAAGCAAACTGAGGCTTATGCCATGTTCTCTTTATCGTTTTCAAACCGTTTTCTGTTTTCGATTTTCAAAAATAGTGAAAACGCGTTCTCTTTCCTATTTTTGAAAACACGTTTTTGAAAATGGAAAAAAAAAAAAATTAACACTGAAAATGTAAAACGTGGTTTTGCACGTTTTGAGAAAATTGAAGCCAAAACACGGGAACCTTTTCCAAAACAGCAAAACACGAGAAATGAATTCCTATCCTCTCTCATTCCCCTCTCTTCTGATAATCCTTTCCTCTCTCAAAAACTGAAAGTCGAAAATTGCTTACAGCTCCTCCCCCCTCCCCAATTCGAAGAGTTTTCTACGTGCGTTTTTAATCAAGTTTCCATTTGGTTCTTTGCTTGCTATATTCTTTGCGGTCTATGCTTGCTGTTCGAAATTATTTTTGTTGGGTCAGATTTCGCATCTGATTTTTTAAATTGTTGGGTGTAAAATAATTTGATTCATGATACTCTAAACGCAAAGTTTTGCTTTTACTATTGAGGCGGGTTGGATAATTGTGGGGAAGGTGAATTCGTAGAAGGTGGAAGTGAATTTATCGATGGCTTAGTTGATGGAGATGGTGGTAAACTTGCAAGGGCACTGGATAGTGGATGTGGTGAGCTAGGTGGGGGCGGTAATTCTGTGTGCTTTGATTGTTTTTCGTATAGTTTATTGGTACTGCTCAAGGTTAGTTTGTTTTAATAATACTAGTGTGGTTAACGTCCATTGCACATTAGTTGTTTAATGTTGAAAA
>OU503045.2:9903040-9937923 GCA_912172775.2 Fraxinus pennsylvanica
TGGCCGTCCTTGGATTGGTGACACCAACATTGGTGGACTTGATAAATATGTCTTTAGGCTTTCAAAAGCCCTTTGATGCTCTTCCTTCCAGACGAATTCGTCTTGATTTTTCAACTTTAAAAGCGGAGAAAAAGTTTTAGTTCGCCCTGCACAGTTAGAAATGAAGAGTCTTAAAAAGTTTGCTTGGTCTAGAAACATTTGTAATTCCTTTTTATTGCTAGGAGGTTTGGCCTCTAAAATGGCGTTCGCTTTATTTTTGTCAAGTTCAATTCCTCTTTTGTGCACTAGGAAACCAAGAAAATTTCCTGCATTAACATCAAATGCACACTTCAAATGATTCGATTTTAGTTTATATTACCTTATTCGCTCAAATGAACATCTCAACTGTTCAAACTGGTCTTCTTCTTTAATAGATTTGACCACTATATCATCTACATACACATCAACAAATTTGCCTCTCATATCGTGTTGACTACTATATCATCTACATACACCTCAACAAACTTGCCTATCAGATCGTGAAAAATCAGTTCATTGCCCTTTAATACATCGCTCCTGCATTTTTCAGGTCAAAAGACATAATCATCCATTCAAAACATCATAAGGATCCAGGGCATCTAAAGGCAGTTTTGTGTATATCATCCTCACCTATATAAATTTGATTATACCCTGAATATCCATCCATGAAGGAATATATTACATACCAGATAGTTGAATCTACTAAAGAATCTACTGTAGGCATAAGATATTCATCTTTAGGTGTGGCCAGGTTTAGATTTCTAAAGTCTATACACACCCTAAGCTTACTATTCTTTTTTAGTACTGGCATGATATTGGACAACCACTCAACGTATCTGGCCATTCTAATGAAGTCTGCTTTTAATAATCGCTCCATTTCTTTTTTTTTTTTTATCTCGGGAAGTACATTAGGAACAAAACGCCTAAAGGGTTGTTTATGAGGTTTGAAACTTGGCTTGGTTGGTAATCTATGTTCTACCAAATTTATATCTAAACCAGGCATATGTTCATATTTCCAAGCAAAACAATCTTTATATTCTTTTAATAAAGCGATTAATTTGTCACTAATCTCTTGATTGAGCATCTGGCTAACGAATTTTGGGCGATCTTCCCCTTCATTGTCAATATTCACTTTGATCAGAGGTACTCTCTTTTTTCTTTTGGGCGTCCCGTACAGTACGTAATAATTGAAAGAACACCCAGATGGTTCCCCCAACAAGTCTACTTCACGAACTCCCTCTCGATGTAGTTGTTTAAAAAGAGTATTACGCGATACTTATCTATTTCTTCTTTCCGCCTCCAGATCAATTTCTTCTTTGATGTCTGTCATGCCATCATCATCTTCCTCATTGTAAGCCTCTCCAGAAATTTGGCCTTCTTTCCATTCCAGTACACACTCTTCTTCATCGTTATCCTCTCTTTCATCACAGGCACCTCTAGAAATTCAGCCTTCTTCACATTCCAGTATACACGCTTCTTCTTCGTTATCCTCTCTTTCTTCTTCTTTCTCTTTGTTCTTGAATTCGTTGGCTAATAAATAATTATTAGCCATGACAGGAGGTAACATACCAAATTGAATAGTAAGGAGCTGATCTGGATCTTCTTCATCCCTTTTGTCTCGCTCAAATTTCGATCTCCCAGAAGAACTTTCTGGCAATTATCCCATCGATTCGCCTGTACCAGTCTCTTCACTGTCTTCGAGGACATTTTGATTGGCTACCTCGAGTATCTTAGGTGCCTTAGGACTTGTCATCCCTGTTGTTGCCTCATCATTCGTCCATGATTCCGTTGAAAACGCCTTTATTGGGTTCTAGTAATCTCGTTGAAGGGTGTCACCTTTCCAGCATTATACTGGAGCCATACATTCGGTTGTGGCCTAAATGTCCTCACGTTATTCGTTGACCTGAATTACCTCTCAAAATGTGGTCCTCTATAGAATGACATACCTCACCCTCTAACTGGCTGCGCGTCTGGAATAAAATCAGGACGATGGTAACGATGCCCTGCTCCTGAGCTCCCTGTTTTTGCACTCACCTCTGTTTTACATCTGGCATATAAGACGTCTTCATCTTGCTTAGGTTCATTCCCTTTGATGTGTTAAAAGACGCTGGGGAGTGGCTCAGAGTCCTCTTTTCCGTCATCTATAACCAATTTGAATTTTGGCAACTTGTTTTTAAACCGAGTTGTCACCATATTTACTCCAAGTGGTTGTGGGAAAGGGTTCTCATCCACTGCCATCTTCTTCTTATCTTCGAACGTAATTCGTCCTGATTCGATGGCATCCTGTAACACATGACGAAAAAACCAAACAGTTGTTAGTCAAATGTGACCATGCATTATGCCACTTACAATATTTTTTACCCTTAACTTGTTTAGGGTTTGGCAACTTATGTTTATCCCTCAGCTTTATTTGCTTGTTCTTATAATTTATCGAATATAAGGTCAGCTTTGGTTATATCAAACAAGAACGTTCTAACCTTTCTGCCTTCATTTTTTATAGGCTCATCTTTACCCGATGTTCTAGGTTTAGCCATTATAGGGCAAGTATATGTATTTTTTTTGATTAGTTCAGCCAAACATATTTCATTTTGGTCAAAATATTCGTCATTAATNAAGGGTTGTTTATGAGGTTTGAAACTTGGCTTGGTTGGTAATCTATGTTCTACCAAATTTCTATCTAAACCAGGCATATGTTCATATTTCTAAGCAAAACAATCTTTATATTCTTTTAATAAAGCGATTAATTTGTCACTAACCTCTTGATTGAGCATCTGGCTGACGAATTTTGGGCGATCTTCCCCTTCATTGCCAATATTCACTTTGATCAGAGGTACTCTCTTTTTCCTTTTGGGCGTCCCGTACAGTACATAATAATCGAAAGAACACCCAGATGGTTCCCCCATCAAGTCTACTTCACGAACTCTCTCTCGATGTAGTTGTTTAAACAGAGTATTACGCGATACTTCTCTATTTCTTTCCACCTCCAGATCAATTTCTTCTTCGATGTCTGTCATGCCATCATCTTCTTCCTCATTGTAAGCCTCTCCAGAAGTTTGGCCTTCTTTCCATTCCAATACACACTCTTCTTCATCGTTATCCTCTCTTTCATCACAGGCCCCTCTGGAAATTCGGCCTTCTTCACATTCCAGTATACACGCTTCTTCTTCGTTATCCTCTCTTTCTTCTTCTTTCTCTTTGTTCTTGAATTCGTTGGCTAGTAAATAATTATTAGCCATGACGGGAGGTAACGTACCAAATTGAATAGTAAGGGGCTGATCTGGATCTTCTTCATCCCTTCTGTCTCGCTCAAATTTCGATCTCCCAGAAGAACTTTCTGGCAATTATCCCATCGATTCGCCTGTGCCAGTCTCTTCACTATCTTCGAGGATATTTTGATTGGCTACCTCAAGTATTTTAGGCGCCTTAGGACTTGCCAATCCCTGTTATTGCCTCATCATTCGTCCATGATTCCGTTAAAAACGCCTTTATTGGATTCTAGTCATCTCGTTGAAGGGTGTCACCTTTCCCGCATTATACTGGAATGAATGCCATACATTCGGTTGGTGAGGTTGTGGCCTAAATGTCCTCACGTTATTCGTTGACCTGAATTACCTCTCAAAATGTGGTCCTCTACAGAATGACATACCTCGCCATCTAACTGGCTACGCGTCTGGAATAAAATCAGGGTGATGGTAACGATGCCCTGCTCCTGAGCTCCCTGTTTTTGCACTCACCTATGCTTTACATCTGGCACATAAGACGTCTTCATCCTGCTTAGGTTCATTCCTTTTGATGTGTTCGAAGACGCTGGGGAGTGGCTCAGAGCCCTCTTCTCCGTCATCTATGACCAATTTGAATTTTGGCAACTTGTTTTTAAACCCAGTTGTCACCATATTTACTCCAAGTGGTTGTGGGAAAGGGTTCTCATCCACTGCCATCTTCTTCTTATCTTCGAACGTAATTCGTCCTAATTCGATGGCATTCTGTAACACATGACGGAAAAACCAAATAGTTGTTAGTCAAATGTGACCATGCATTATGCCACTTACAATATTTTTTTACCATTAACTTGTTTAGGGTTTGGCAACTTATGTTTATCCCTCAGCTTTATTTGTTTGTTCTTATATAATTTATCGAATATAAGGTCAGCTTTGGTTACATCAAACGAGAACATTCTAACCTTTCTGCCTTCATTTTTTATAGGCTCATCTTCGCCCGATGTTCTAGGCTTAGCCATTATAGAGCAAGTATATGTATTTCCTTTGATTAGTTCAGCCAAATATATTTCATTTTGGTCAAAATATTCGTCATTAATGGCAGGAACGTCAAAATTTGGGTCTCTATAATAAGTTATCTTGCTATAATTTTTTATTTGTTCTTCTTCTCTTATTAATCGTTCATACCTAATCACGTTTGTGCTCAATTGGAAAAGATCTGGAAATTCCATATCATGGGACTTCTTTTTTAGATCGAAGTTTAGACAGTTTTAAGCGATTTTGACAAATTTCTTTTCGGGTAGAGGCACAAAACACTTACTTCTTGCTATTTTGAACTTTTGAAGGAAACCTTCTGCCCATTCATTTGGCATTTGACGTAGATTCGCCAAATCGGCCAAAGTAACTTCAGATTCAGTCTTGTAAAACTAAGCATGAAACAATTATTCCAATTGTTGCCATGTTTGAATAGAGTTTGCTGGCAAGTTAATAAACTAGTAGAAGGCTACTCATGTTAATGAACTATGGAATAACCTCATTTTATGATAGTCGATTTTTTCACCACTCTGCAGTGTGAATCGCCCTATGTGTTCTAGAATAGATACTTCCCCTAAACCAGTGAATAATGAAAATTCTGGCACCTTGTACCCTCTAGGCCATGGATATGCTTGATTTATCCAATCGGGATATGGCTTCGTATAAGTAAGCCTGATGACAGAACGTACCCCAAGAGCCATTTGATCCTGCACTATCTCCATGATTTGATTCCTCAACATGACATTGGGATCATATAGAATTCATATGGGTTGGTTTAATAGTTGATTCGCTTGAGGCCTAACATTTGGTCCTTGGTTGGCAACAAAATTGTCATTGTTTGGGCCATTATTACCATTGAATTGAGTGTTTAAATCATCATTAATACGCGGGGCGTTCTGACTATCATTCAGGACATTATCTCTTATAATTGAATTACCTCCGAGGTTAATAATCTCATTACCACCATTCGAATCTGACATCTCACTATCCCCCTGGTTCGAAGTAGATGAACCAAAGGGTGGCTCTAGTTCTTGATTTAAATTCAAACCAGAAGAATTATGTAGTGAATTATGTCCCAATTTTGTCCTGGTTTGAAAATGGTTTGCAACAGGCATAACTGACTGACACATTTGGCCTACCAACTTGTTCATTATCTCATTTAGCGTATTCAGTTGTTTGGCCATATTATCATAATGTGCATTCCCACTTTGGGTAAATCTTTCTATATTATGAACGTTTCGTAGATTTACCTGTTCAATGACATTCTATGTGAGTTCTCCGAGCAATGCATGCATGGTTCGATGACTCAACTCTGTCATTGGTTTGTAACGACTGTAATTGCTTTGACTTTGTCCCTCTATTTGTAGAAAGTTTTGCTACTCCTCATATTGCTCGATTATAGACTGGACTACTCCCTGACTTACTGGTTTTTTATCCGAATGTTTATGAGGCATGATGCTTCACTTGTTGTATCTTCAACACTAAACATCAATGTCCCATCGGGCGTGCCAAATTGTTCCACGTGGGTAGTAGCTAACAAATAAAAGGAAATTCAGACGATTGTGTAAGGGACAAACCTCTTGAGACAAAGTCCCAAAAAGGGGTTAATGAAAGTTACAGTTTGAACTAAACAGAATGCCTCTAAGGCGCGCAAGGACACGAGTACTGAAAGAAGGATAATTAAAGTTAATATAAGAAATTGAAATTACATATTCTTTGTTTGAGAGTGTTTAATTCGGGGTCTTTTTCTCTATATCTATTCTTTCCTTTTATATTCCCATGATAATTTCTGCGTGACAAACCGTTTAGAAACTGCTACCCATTTTCTTCATGGTGCCTAATTTGTTGTGGAACTGTCATCTCTAATTGCTGCCATTATTCCTCGTTGTTCAACTGCCTTCAAAGCCGCTTCTTAATCGTGGAATGTGATAATTAGCTCGATAACTGTCATCAATAACTGCTATTATGGATGACCATAATATCTCACGTATTAGGATTCTGGGCGACTCGAAAGTTTGGGCGAAAACGAGGTTGTCGCTCTGAACGACAGTGGGGCACTCCATTCGTCCAAACTCTAGGCGTCATGCAGGCTTGGACGATGATGTTACTGTGTTCGTGGGTTCCCTCTGCACTTACCAATAACCTTATTTGGACATTTGTCCTGGACCTCCAATTAGGCTTCACTTTTTGAGCTATTCAATTTGGGCTGTACTTTTAGTGTGTCAACACAAGTAATATATTTTATGTTGGACAACCTATTGTCTTGTGTGTATGCGTAAATGTCACAAGGAGAACAATGGTGTCCGGTTGCAGAGGAGCAGAGTGGTCAGAGGTGGAGAAAATGGAAAGAATTGAAGGGGAGAGTTCGATTTAGGGTGAAAAAGATTAATTTGCAATACAATTTTGCCTCCACGTGGATTCCACTACACATCAAGATTAATGGAAGTATAGTAAACATGAATAATTATGCACGCAGTGCTAATCGTTGCACACCGAATACCTCAATTTTGAAGGTTGGGAGCGAAAAGCGTAGTGAGTGTGCAATTTTTTCAATTTTTTTTTATTATTATTTTTAAATTTCAAATTATAGCAATTTTCTCATTTCTTAATTTGGTTGCCCTATCAATTCTGCACAATATCTATTCGTGGGTCGTCAAAATGTTTACGTAGAAACCCAAGAAGGGAAAAATTACGGACAGAGAAGGAAAAATTCACTATATCGAATACGAGTACATAGATCGGTGTTTTAATAGCTTTTTTCCAAATATATAATAAATCCTATAATACATCATATATTTAATCTAGATTTTATATGGTTATTAAAGTTTTTCCAAAAAAAAAATAGAACGGTAAAAGAGACTTTTCGAAGGAAAATTTTACAAAGGGTACTCGATTTCAAGAATAAAAACCATCAATATTTTATCTGGATCTTCCATTTCTATGCATCGATTATTATAAAATCTAAATCCTACTTTTGTCAGCCAAAATCTTTCACAATTTTAACGTTGCTCGACTGATAAAATGTCACCTACATCCCTATTAATTTAAGTCAAGAAAAAATTTTAGATATTCAAATGGCATCAGATTCTCTACTTCTTGCCACTTATTTTTCCTTCAAAAATATCCACATAATTGTCACAAATCCATGGTGCATTTGACGAATATATTCTATAATTGTCACAAGCCCATCGGCATAATTATGAACATGAACTGGGGCCCAGAAGATAATTCATTATATTCTCATTTTACGACCGGTCAACGTTAACGTTATTATGAAATTGTTTATAAGTGTTGTAAAAGTAATATTTGAATATGCATTGATATTAATTAATTTAGAGTTAATATCAGAAAATATATATGTGATAATGAATGTTAAATCATTTATTTAATTTTCGATTAAGTAAAATTGGAGATTAATTGACATACACGGACGTGAATAATAATGAAAAACATTTTTAAATGTGAAATTCTAATTAATTTATAAATGAAAATGAATATTAATTAAAACTCTGTAAATATTAATTAATCGAGAATTAATAATGTGGAATTTTATACATCGATGAAAGCAAACAAGTGAAATGAATCTCTCAAATGTATGCCAATTTATAGTAATTAAATGGTTAAATAAATTAAATATATATTAAAAATGAAAAATAAATTATTATTGAAATAATTGAATTATAGTATGATTAGAATCGTCCCAACAATAATTTTCATTTGATATGATATTTAATATATTATAGATAAATAAAAAACGGAATTCGGATTTTTTTGTGTATCATCTCACAAAACAAGAATATAAACGAATATCTTAAAGAAACAAACAAGAACATTATGGTGTGGGACAGACAAGAATGGCACACACGTGACACGTGAACTTAATGTATAATTCATATAAAAATAAATGAAAACTACAAAAAATGAATTTCTTTATATTTTAAGAAAAGATGATTAATTTCCGTAAAATAGTACGAAGTCCCAAAATACGAGCGACACTTCAATTTTGTAGGCATTTTTGCTCTCATGGATCGTCTTTATCTATCTTACTTTCGTCTAAATGAGTGAATATTTTGAGAGATAATACCAAAATTAGATAATATATCATAATGTACTTATGGACGACATGATTTCAAAATAAAAATAAAAATAAAATTATATCCATCAAATAATTACAAAATCTAATATATAAAGTTGAATGAAAATAGAAATTACAATTTATATTAGAAACAAATATATATTTGACAAGTTAAAGATAAATGAATATAGAATGCTCCGGAATATTTTCACTTTTAAGTCGGACCAACAAATATACGTTTCTTTTGTTTGGTAGAGATTTTTTTTAAAATATAATTTGTTTTAAAAAAAAATTTGGAGAGTATGTGATTAATATTTTTTTAAAAATTATGTATTTACCGTTCATATACAAAATTGTTTTATTGAAATAACGCGTGATTAAAAATGGGAATTCGAGGTAAATGATGCCATACGTTTGCTTAAAAAACTCCATTGACTTCAATGAAATTAAGTGTTCGTTTGGTAAAAATTAAAATCCAATTAAAATTGAAAATATAGTGGTTATTGGGTCCCACTCTAATAAAAATCAACAATAACGATTAATTTTTCAATTTTAATTCGATTTTAATCTCTGTCGAAAACGGCATAAAACTTAAAAAATAGTAAAAAACTGAAAATTACAAAAATTGAAAATAGTAAAAAATAAAAAATAAAAATAAAAAACACCACTTCACCTGATCCCTCTTTCCTTTTCTCCATGTAATCGAAAGAAACCCTAGTTATTTCCGTCTCTCTGCAAATCCAGGCTTTTCTTGGTTGTTCGATCCTTCATAGAAAATCCTGAAATCCGATATATATTGCTTTGATTCTTGCACATACAAATACTAGGAAGTAGTGATATTAATTTAGATAAATATGTATAGAGATCGAGTGGGAGGGGGGTCATCGAAGGGAGGTGACATGCTGGATCGGAAGCGAATCAACGATGCGTTGGACAAGCACTTGGAGAAGTCTTCACCTTCCACCTCCAGGAACAAGCCCTCGACTGTCGCTGTACCCTCCGCCGCTGGGAAGCATCTCGATCAGCGTGACACTCGCTCCTCGTCCACCCTTGCCACCAACAAGAACAAGTTCTCTAACAGTATGTGATTTTTTTGAATATTGGATTTTGTGGTTAATTTTTTGGTTTGTTTTTGGAATTCCTAGTGGCCTTTTTAGAGGAAATATAGTTGGTTGTTCTGATTGGAAGATTGACAACTGATTTATGTTTTTCGTTGCAATCTTGAAAAGTTTTTATTTTATTTTCAAAAAATATGTATTTGCTAAAAGTAAAGAATCCTTTTAAAAAACCAATTTCATTCTACGGATATTTCAATTTTTACTTATTTTAGTAAAAAGTGTTCTGTTGCTGGCGTTCTCTAGATCATGAGCTAAAATTATTTCTCTTTAGAGCTTTGCGGGAGTGTAGCATTGAAGTGGAGTTGGAATTTAAGGCAGTATTTTAATCTGTTGAAAAGTTCACTTTGCTTTTTGATTCTGGTCGAGTCTGATATGAAATTTTGTGGAAAAGAGTTGAGAATATGGAAGTCTGTAGTTTAAATGGTTTGCGTGTATATGACGGCTTGAATTAAATTTTTCTTTGCTAACAGATGAATGGAAGGATGTCTATATGCCAAGTCATATCAGCAATGTTGTTGATATGTGCGTCACTAAAATGAAATGAATGTTCATGTTTTATAATTTTGGGAGTTTTGTGCAGTAGTGATGGCTTTCAGCTTTTATCAGCATAAATCAAACGTTTTATCATCTTGTGTTTCAGTTGCTTGCCATAATTATATCTCAAAATATGAAACATTATTCCTCATATTTCTGGTATGTGAATGCAATTAGAATATACATAAACACTTATGTTTGTGGATGGATTAGAAATGTATATAGCAATATTGATAGTTCTGACCATGTATGCATGTATATTGGGATGGTGTATAACATAGATTTATGCATATGCTTTGATCAAGGGAAATCAGATTGTAATGCTGACGTTAACCTCCTTTTCAGATGAATCTGAAACAGATAGTGAAGAATCTGATGTTAGTGGTTCAGATGGGGATGATACATCGTGGATTTCGTGGTTTTGCAACTTGCGGGGAAACGAGTTATTTTGTGAAGTTGATGATGAATACATTCAAGATGATTTCAACCTTTGTGGGTTGAGCAGTCAAGTTCCATATTATGATTATGCACTTGACCTTATTCTGGATGTTGAATCCTCCCATGGTAAGCTTTTTAGCATGTTTAGTCATTTTTTTGGCTGCTTAGAGGAAAATTCTTGGGTTGATTGTGTGCTTTTGCAGCTGTAGTTCTGTTCTGACTCTGGTTAACTTGACTGCAGCTCTAAGTTTCAATTTTTTTCTATTTAAAAAGAAAAGATCTATATTTTTACAAAATTGGACATAATTAATCAAAACCTGAGAGATCCTTGCTTGGTGCAACTGCAGCATGTTTATCCTTTTCATAAATACAGATTGGTCTGACTGTAAAATCTGTAAAACCAAAAACACAGCGTCTCAGCACACATAAGAAGGGAATGAATGAAAGCGAGTGAAATTCACTTTTCATGTTCGGGAGTGATTGGGTAATTAGAGGGAACGAGTTGAGGACTAATTTAGTTGTTGTATCATAATGCTGTGGAAATGAGTTGGGCTGATGTACATGTTAGCATCTGTTTCTTTTTATATTTTTTTATTTTTTATTTTTTTTGGGGCTGGTGCGAGGTGAGTAGAGATTAAACCACAAAGCTGTTAGGTAGTCTTAAGTTACGAGATGGTCGGTTTCTATTCTAATTAATAAAGGGCCTTTGGAGATTGGATCATTGGCCCTAGTAAAAAAATTAGGTATATCCCTTTAAGCAATATAGTTATACTTTTACCGGATGCATTATCTTTTGTTGGTTTTTCCTCAGTTGCGATCTGTCTTAATTAAATGTAGTAGATGGGGAAAAAATTGCTAACCTGAGACTTAGTTCAAACTGATATCTAGGAGTTTGATTGTAATTTTCTAAAAAGATTTACACGCTCTTTTCATGATCATACATATTTCAGCTTCTGCACGAAGCTTTGGTGCAATCTTAAGGGATAATGTGTTGTAATCATAACCTGACATTGTCCAGATGCCTCTAGTGAAAGTAGAATTCAGGTTTAGTCTTGAAAGAAAATTTCTTTCTAATTTCTTATTAGTAGTTGACTAGGTAGAATGAAAAGGATTCAATTTCTAGTCTAAAATGAAATAAGCAGACTATAATTAGCTGTATTTTATGAATTTAATTTTTTTGTTAAGAAAGAAATATATCTATTTCTCAGCTTTTTTTCTCTATTGAATGCAGTAACATGGATTCTTGTTGGTTGTGAAAACCGAAAAGGTGAAAACCCTGGTTGAATATATTATGGCTACTTAAAACTAAAATAACACCAGAAATTTAATGTCGCCAAGCAATTTTTATATTGTTGCAATGAAAATATTCTTTAGATTTTTTTATTTTAATTTAGAGCATAGAGTACCATAAAATCTGGACTTCTCTAATTTCATAGGAGCTTTTCCTTCTTAGATTTTGCCTATTCAGAACTTCTAAGATGCTTTAGCACTGTTTTACGACTTTGGAACTTATATCCATTGCCCTCACAAGTAAATAGCCTCTCAATATTATACATTTTTATCAATATGGGCTGTTTTCAGTTGTGTCTCCGAGCTCGCCCATAATTTTTTTTCTGGCTGGGTTTCCCAAATGCCAACAGGCAGTACAACTGCTGATTGCAACAATTACAGGCTTTATATGCTTTCATTAATTTAGGTGGCTTCATTAACTAAGGGTTCTGTTATTAGAGATGGCAGTGGGACGGGTTCTGTGCGGGGCGGGGTGGGTGAGGGGCACGGGCCTGCCCTTTTTTCCTGAATTTTCAGCTAAAATACAAATTCAAAATTTTAAAATTCATAGCAAATAATGTTCAAACTAAGTACATCAATATCCAAAGCGAGCATTTGAAACAAAGAGTGTCCAAAACATTTTATTTTATTTTTTATTCTTCACGGGGTGGGTTCGGGGCGGGACGGGACGGGTTTTTTTGCCATCACTATCTATTATATATTTGATAATTATGTCTATAAACCAATTCGTTTCTTCTTACTAGAATTTTATATGTTAGTTGTCACTGACCCATTTTCATCTCCCCACTTTTAATCCCAAATATGATTTTGGAGATAATGTTTTCTGTATTATGGTCACATAGGTGACATGTTTACTGAGGAACAGAATGAGTTGATTGAATCAGCCGCTGAGATGTTGTATGGCCTTATTCATGTCCGATATATTTTGACGAGCAAGGGAATGGCTGCAATGGTAACATTAGAAGCCATATTATTTTTTTGATTGGCTTTCTTGTTATTTTCAGTTATCTCATTTAACTTCTTGAGATGGAACTGCTACAGTTAGAGAAGTATAAAAACTATGAATTTGGAAGATGCCCAAGGGTTTACTGCTCTGGACAGCCTTGCCTTCCAGTTGGACAATCAGACATTCCACGTTCAAGTACTGTGAAGTTGTACTGTCCCAAGTGTGAAGATATTTACTACCCTCGATCTAAGTACCAAGGCAGTATCCTAATAGCATTTCTAGACTTTTATCCCGTTTCTTTTGCCTTCTTGTTTGAATAGGGTGCATGGATGCTAATCACATGGATACACACACATGCACACAAAATGAATGCACCCACCCCCATCTAAGGACTTATTGGCTATAAGGGAAACAAAATTTATATACATTTTTTTTTGGGGTCTTGTTAAATTAGCATCATGACTTGACTGGTACTCACTTCATACTTGACTGAAGATTTAACTCTATTACCATCAATACTCGTTGCTCGCCTTTTGACCTTCCATTATGCTGACCTGATACATTTTAAATTCTTCTGTACTATTTAAGCCATTATCATTAGCCTGATTTTGGCAAATTTCTTTTTTTCATCGAGTATTGCACTTTTCTCATTCTCAACATTGTATCTTGTAAAGATTACTTATGAAATGCTATATTTCTGGAATGTTGATTGACAAAAAAAATTGGTAGATTTCTTAGATAATGCACAAAGCCACGACAGGTCTGGAACAATTTGTCAGTAAATTACACTTTTGAATGATTTCCTTGATTCCCTTAGATATTGATGGAGCTTACTTTGGAACAACGTTCCCTCATCTCTTCTTGATGACTTACGGACACCTCAAGCAACAAAAACCCACACAGAGCTACGTCCCACGAGTATTTGGCTTCAAGCTTCACAAGCCTTGATGAAGAAGATTTCAATCGCACCATGTCATCTCAATTTTCCTTGCCAGTAACCGGTTCTCCTTAGGCTTCCACAATGTTCGAGTGGGTTGTAACTGCCAGGCAAAGAACGACAGCTATTCATTTGTGGAAATTGATGAAAAAGCAATTCTGGTGTCTTTTAGGCAAATTTGTCGTTAAAAATTTGTCTCTGAATTCAACAGAGCATATGTAAGTTTTGTTACTGTTTGAAATGTTATTCTATTTCGCGTGTGCATAATTATTCGCACATTATAATATGAATATTAGGATTCTATCATTTAAAATAGATTAAGTTTCAAATTATACTATATTAAATGGGATGGTACAAATTAACATTGTGTCAATTTATATAATAAACAAGGTCGACCATGAGAATTTACAGGCCCGAGTAATTATTATGAGGTCCCATAATTTAATTTTTTTGCAAAATTAGTAATCAAACAATTTGAGATGCAAGATTAGTAGTCATATGTATATATATATACACACACACACACAGAGGTGGCTTGAGCCTAGGGCAGCCTTGATAATAGAAATAAATAAATTAGAATTTGAAATTGGAGAGCCACGTTAAAGACGTGAATTAACTTCCCTACCTGCAGGTACCAATGCTTCAATACGATTTCAAGATAAATCCCTTGTATTCACGTTGAGATTATGTCATAAATCAAAATTGTATGTGGGAGTCAAATGAAAAGTTCGGGAATTGTTTGATCCTTTTGCTCTATAGATTTATATGTAATTATGCAAGTGAAGATATTCTACAATTTGTAAATATTCAAATCAAAAGTAAATGAGAATAAGTGATAGTTGATATTCACGCAAGAATATCCACTTTAAGCCACTGTTTGGTGAGGGAATTAAAATCAGATTTTTAATAGATTTTAATAAAAATTGATGAAATACGTGGTTAGAAGGTTGTGAGTCATAGAGAATGTGGTTAAAATTAGTTGTTGATTTTGATTTAGATTAAAATCTGAATTTTAATTTCTACCAAACAAGGGGCTAAATTTAAATAGATTGTTTGAAAACTATGTTTGAGCTTCATTGTTTCGACTTTCGAAAATGTGTAGTTGAAAACGAGTTTGACGAAAAATAATTTTTTTTAAAAAATATGGGCTCAAACAAGGGCTTAATGATCCATGCAGTTCCCCGAGACAAAGAGGTAAGTTTGGGAAATAGGATTATTGTTGAAGGATATGGACTCTAGAATTGTTGGTGTCATTTGAGAATCGAAAAACAATTTGGGACTCGATTATAATATTTGAAAATATGAAAAACCGAACTGTAAATTTAGAAAAAGCTGATGTTTATAATACTTAGAAGTGAGGTATCATTTTGAAGATGATCATAAGTTGTATCTGAAGTTTACATATACAACTTTACAGCTAGATAAACAAACAACAAAAAAACTGTCATTCCATCTATTAAAAACGTTCATAAAAAACCATAGTTTATTTTAGTATTACTTTTTTCAGTTTATCGCTGATTAATCATCACGTAACTACAATAATGTGTCTGTCAGTGATTTCATTTGCCACGACATGAGCCCGTCAAATTTTCTAAAGTTGAGTTATTGAGCGATGGATTAGATAACGATTCGATAAGTTCAGTGACCATCTGAAGAACTTTTAAAGTTTTGATGGCTAATATGATAATGATTTGATAAGTTCGATGACCATCCGAAAAAAAAAAATTAAAATTTAATGGTCAATGAAAAGTATTGTGCAAGGTCCGATAGAACTTTTGATTTTTAACTCGCATGTTGCAGAAGATTGGGAGTCTCCATTTACACATTATTCAGCTGCTAAAACTCAATTATTGATTCTATGTTGCAAAACTTGATGTGCAGGATGAAATAAGAAGAGATGAAGGGGATTTTTCAGTGTAGGTATTCGGTTTTAGAAAACGGATTAATGATGGAAAAAGGAAAAATTGGAAGATAAAAAGTAAAAACAGAAATGAGATGAATTCGGGTGGAAGTGTGAGATTTGGGGTGAATTGTAATTAAAGTACCATTTCTCTTGGATAGTTGAATCAAATAAATCCATGGTTCGAATTGATTCTGGTTTTAAGAGAATTGACCAAAAACAAAGATTGATGATCTTTTTTTTAAGGAAACTATTGGTTCCATATGCAATAATGGAACCGAACCAAAACAAAAAAATGCAAATTATAAATATAGATTTAATTAGATTTCGTTCATCATTCATAAACGGATTATATATGAATCTTGTGTGTGCTCTTTAACTTGAAAGCCAGGTGATCCTGGTGGCAAAGAAAGGCAGCAAATAGAGGGGCGGGGCACATTAAGATCCAGTGCAGGCATGTACTTTTGGGCCCAATCCAATCACTTTTAATTTATTTAGGGCTCGTTTGATTCTCGTTATTGTAGAATGAGAATGAAAAATATCGTTGTTATTGAGCCCCACACAAGATATAGAAATTCAAAATTGAAACTTGATGTGATGATAACGGTCATATTTTTCATTTATATGGATGAAAAATGAGAAACAAACGAAGGCGTATTTTTTCATAGAAAACCCAAATTCAGTGGCTCGCTGATTAATGGTGCCGCATCTGATAGTACAACCAAGTACACCAACCACACTGTGGGTGACTCTGCCAGGTGGTTCTTCAACTCCACTAATAAAACTTCTACGAATTTCTCTGCTTGGGCTGCCAAACATACTTTCAGGGCCTATTTGTTTTGGATTAAAATATGATTTTAATCTAAGTCAAACAACAATATTAACCATATTTTTAATGGGTCTCACAACTTTTCAACCACGCATTTCAACAATTTCTATCACAATCTACTAAAAATCTAATTTAAATCCTCATCAAACACCCTATCAATCTTGGTGACTATTTAAGTAAGTTTATGCTATGCTAATTTCTGAATTTTTTAAAGTTAAATATGAGTTTTTTAGTTTCAAGATTCCTGATTTGATCGTACTATTTGATTTTTGATATGGGATTTCTTGCCACAGATTTTCTAGGCATTTGCTTTCTTTGGGTATATAGAATGGTTTGGTTGCGATTAGTATTCTCTGAATTTCAAGAATTCTTTAGGGCATCGATTTTGGGTTTGAAACCAACTAGATTTACATCATGTAATCTAATACATCCCATAAAATTGTTTCTTCCCTTCAGTTCCTATATTCATACTAGCAGTTCATACTGGTTTGACATTGAGTATGAGCTTACTTAAAGACTTGGTGGAAAGAGTAAAGAATGCCCAAAAGATGTTTGTTGCTTAGTCTAGGAAAGAGGAAATATGACCGTAAAGAACTCATGTTTCTTTACTCTCTAGCCTGCGAAAATTGCTTAATAATTGGCTTGGAAATCACGTAAAGTATGTCAAAGAAATGTCCCACTTTAATTAATGAAGCAAACTAAATTGTTTAATAATTGGGCACTCGTTCTAACAAAGAGTTTGAAGGCTATGACATCATGAAGAAAAGTTAGTTATGATAAAGAAAAGTACAATAACTTTATTGGTTCACAATTTTTTGACTTAACGTTAATTCTACCGATTGCTACCACTACCGAGTATTTTCTGCAATGAACATTATAAATGATAAATTGCACAATCGGAAGCACTGTTATTTAATGATAGCACAATTGTTTATACAGAGAAGAATATATTTTTGAAGACTGATAATAAAGCCACTATACAAAGATATTAAAGTATAAAAATCCACAAAGAACAAGTATAATTTATAAACCATATCATTTTTAATATTGTTGTAATATTGTTTTATATTTTTATCATCAATAAATCTATGAACAACAACTAAAAGTTCGGCATTGATTAAAATGTGCCTGTACTAAACAATATTTCTAGTTTCACCCATAAATGAACAATTCTCTTGGAACCAAAACCAACTCAAAGCATGGCTCTATTTGTTCAATCATGTCTAGTAACCTATGTCACAGATTTTAAATCTCCTGCCTAAAGAATATGCCTAAAACAAGAAACTTGAACCAATTTAAGAAACCAGTTGCAACTTATCATCAATACAAATTTATTTTGATGTAAAGCAAATTCAAATCACCAAATTAACTTCATAATAACAAAAATGCACAAGACTACTGATTCTAAATCAAGCTCGTGGCATAATTACAAGGTCGTGTGATGGAAAATTCAATCTTGAATACTTATTACAGCCATGGCAACTTAGAGAAAATCTAGTGGAGCCTATTGCAACGTAATTCAACCAAAACGTTATTCAACCATGACGGCAAAGCATTCAGAAAAAAAAATAACAAATCTGACGATAACCAAATTTTATAAATACCTGCAGCATTACAAAATACTTAAAAGAACCAAACTGGATGCGCAAACATGCAATGCGAACGGGTCGAAGGACTTCGTGCTTTTAAGAGTTTTAAGATTTATATTTAAAAAAAAAAGTACACAGATATGCCACTACTAAGAGTACTCAATCGAAACTTTAAAGTTGAAAACGGCGACAAATACCACTGCAGCAAAATTCACTAAATTTAACTCTCAGTCTGCTCCCTTAGCCTTCGGATGGTGCTTCTAACGGTCACGGCACTAGCAGTGCTGTCAAAAAAACAAAACACTTAGGCTTTTTTAACATGCATGTTAATTATGACATAAAGCAAAACTAAGATAAGTATTTACTTCAAGGTGTAAGCACCGCCGGCTTTGACTTTGCCGCAATCCTTGCAGCCCCAAATTCCTACGGCCTTCCTCTTTACAGCATACTGCAAAAAAATAGGTGGCATTTGTGAACATGCTGATCACAGCAACAAATACTAGATAAACAACTCGAAAAGCTGAAAATTTGAAGCATACCTTCCCACAGAACTCGCAGAAATACTTGCTGTGTTGACTAACTTCCATCTTCTTAATCTGCTTCCTCAAACTAGCACCATAACGGGTGCCTGAAATGGTACAAGATGCAATTTAGAAAATAGAAATATGAAATAAAAAGCCAGCTAGACGGCTACTCCTCGTCTCACCCTAATACAAATATGTGTGAACTACTATTGGAATATAAAATTCTGAACCACAAGCTCACAAAGCGTAACATCGCTTGTTTGGATTGTCATGCAGGTTAAATTAGTGCAAACAGAGATCACCTTTTCCTTTCAACTCCCCTACCTATCTTTCCTTTCAATTATGGCATATTCACACAACCAGAAGAACAGAGAGGAAAGGGGGCATCTAAATACAAAGTAATGAACACAGTAGTATATACCATATTTCCCTACAATGCCGACCTTCTTGGTTCTTTTGGCCTGCACAGATCAAAAAATTGCAGTGAAAATCAAATGATATAGAATCTTGAATATAGATGGGTGTATATCAATGCTAAATCGCCAGGCTTAGAATGAATATCACATGGTCCAGGAAAAAAATATAGAAGGCCAAAAATTGAGCCACAACTGGAATCTTTGATAAATTCATTCCTCTCAAACAAAGAAGGAAATGAAAAATAACAAGTTCATATTTAAATCCTCCCCAAAGTTTTCATTTTTCCTGAAGTACAATTATAGTCATGAAGTAATATAACGCATGTCAAGTTATTATCTCGCATTAATTCAAACTCTCGTAATTAAACAAATACGAGCACCGAATTATCCATAAAATTTCTTGAAATATACATACATATTAATTGCATGATACGCATTCCCAATAATTAACAGGTAAAAGAAATCTAAACATAATAAAACCTACAGCCTCGAAGCAGATTCATGATCAGCAATCAAAAGCCTTTCTATCATATAAATGCGTATCTGATAGAAAGAGATGAGGTGAACTACCATTGGAAAAGATGGAGAGAGTATACAGATGAAAGAGTGAGCCGTAAAAACCCTAATTCAGCACTGCAAAAGGCTGAATAGATAGATAAGTGGTATTTATATAGTTGGGCAGATACTCGTGGATCCAATTTGTACGTGCCCTAAATGGTATAACCCGTGTATTAATATTGTTATGGCCCAAACCCTATCCACTGGGCCTTTAGCAATTAGGTTCGCCCGGCCCCTTGAGGATTTTTCTAAGGGGTACTTACAAAAATACCCTTAAAATTATGGGTGTTTTGAAAAATCATATAAAAGGTTTTTAGAAATTAAAAAATATTGTGTAAAAATTGTCACGACACTCAAAAAGTGATACATAACTTAAAAAAGTAACAAATACTTAAAAAAATGACAAAACACTAATCAAAACCTATGTTTATTATTCAAAAAAGTGATATAAATTTTTAAAAAGTTTAGTGTCATTTTTTACAATCTCACTTTTATTAAAAAGTGATGTTTGTTACTAAAAAAGTGATTGAAATTTCAAGAAGACGACTGAAAAAAGTGACAAATACTAAAAAAAAAGTGACATAAATTTTTAAAAAGTGACGAATTTAAAAAAATAACACATTAAAAAAGTTGCACACATTCAAAAAAGAGTGACAATTCTTATTGTGACATTGTGCATCATATTTCGCCTTGGGTTTTGTTAGAAAAATATCAAAAGTTAGGATTGCTTTATCTTTTTATTTGTGATAAGGTTCTAGCTACAGTTGATGAACAATATCAGAACCAGGAAACAAATGCTGTATTTTATTGATGAAACCGAGGAAAATGACAATACTGGAAAAGAAAATACAGCACCATTCGAAAGGGCTAGTCTCTCCACTCTCTTTACTACTTACTAGATTTTTGCCTGCTTATCCTTTCCTGTCTACATCTATTTATAGACTTCCAAACTGATTTACTTCCCACATACTTCCCCTTGTAATAGAATGCAGTTATTCCTTCATTCAAGTTGATTCTCCATTCTTCTTAATTCTTTTAGAATCAGCTGCAGTTGATGAACAATATCAGAACCAGGAAACAAATGCTGTATTTTATTGATGAAACCGAGGAAAATGACAATACTGGAAAAGAAAATACATCACCATTCGAAAGGGCTAGTCTCTCCACTCTCTTTACTACTTACTAGATTTTTGCCTGCTTATCCTTTCTTGTCTACATCTATTTATAGACTTCCAAACTGATTTACTTCCCACATACTTCCCCTTGTAATAGAATGCAGTTATTCCTTCATTCGAGTTGATTTTCCATTCTTCTTAATTCATTTAGAATAGGTTAAAAGGAAGGAAGGCCTAACAATACCCAGGGTTCCAAAAATTACTTGTCCTCAAGGTTGAAAACAGGAAAATGTTGTGTAAAGTATTCCATTCTTCTTAATTCTTTTAGAATAGGTTAAATGGATGGAAGGCCTAACAATACCCAGGGTTCCAAAAATTCCTTGTCCTCAAGGTTGAAATCAGGAAAATGTTGTGTAATGGATTCCACGGTTTCCCAGATGCTTAAGCACATGGTAGGCCCTTCCATTGAATCAATGCCTCTTGACCGTAGAGTTTTGGGAGAAAACACAACGGGGCCTTTAAGGATTGGGCTCCTATTAATGTATCTGATAAGGCACCTTATTAGAAAAGTAGCGAGAGGCGCAAAAATCAATCCTGCAATGACTCCAAACAAAATGCTCAGAGAAATTCTCCTAAGCTTATTATCGAATTCTGGTGGCTCAGATTGGGATGGAGGGTCACTGTCGTTGGAGTTGTACTTGCTAATCTTTTCTAAGCATTGCATAGAGATAACGTTGAAGCAGAAAATAATAACAAGTCTAGCTTTTTGGCCTTTATTGCCACTAGTATTGTAAAAGTAAAAGTGCATCTTCTTCTCCATAAAAGTAGAATCCTTAATGTCAAAACAAACAGAATAACGTCAAAATACTCCAAATTTTAACACCCAGATGAATAGTCAATTTCTTGAGCTGAAAAGGGTATCCTGATTTGGAATCCGTTTCACCGCCAGCACTTCCACTGGCTGTACCTCCACCACCAGGACTTCCACCGGTTATACCTCAACCACAAGCATCCCCTGCACCTGTCCAACAGCCACCACCAACACCCGCCCTAACAATAAAGGCACCCGCTCCCGCACCCACAATACACCCACGAATTCCACCGCAGCACCAATACCAGCACCACCACCTATAGCGTCACCAGCCCAGCACCAAATTTGGTTCTCCCACCTATCAAGAATGACGAAATCGTGGTTTTGGGTTGATTTGGGGATTTCTCTTTGTAATCTAGTTTGCGGCTTTTGGGTTTTTTTGGGCGATTTTGGGGTTGGGGACGTATTATTTACTGTTATGAAAGGTTTTAATTTGGTTGGAAGTGTATTAATCTAATTTGTTCCCTTTTTACAGTAACTGGCCTAATTTCCCCTTTTTCTAATGGGAAAAATTTAGAGAAAATTACCTAAAGGCTAAAACCAAACATTTAAGTTTACAAATTCAAAAATCAGATGTAGAATTTTATTTAATCAAAAATCAGGTATTACCTAATAATTATATATTAAAATTAAGTTTTAATCAAAATTAAATTAATCTCTCTCATCTCTCTCTCTCTCTCTCTCTCTCCAGGCTGTGATGAAGCTCCAGCTAACAAGGCCGTGCACATAGACGATCAACCGCTTGAAGCGCCAATTAAAGGCGAAAGAAATCATTTCTAGCTCATTCTCTCCCTCAGAGACCAACCCAAATCGCCTTTTTCCCATTCTATCATCTCGCAGCAACACAGATGGTGATAGTGGTTGTTATTGAGGATGCAGCGGTAGTTTGGAAGTGGTGGTGATGTGGGTTGTGGTGGTAGAAAAAAAATTAGTGCAGAACAACAAAAATCAATTATTTTCTGTGGATCTATGCAGTAGATTTGATTTTTGAATTGTTGGAGTTTGTTGGTGGTTTTTTGATCCAATTTGCTGTGGTGGATGCAGATTGTTCGTGGTGACCATTTGTGGCCAAATATGTGCTTATTGTGACTGGTTGTGACCGATTGTGAATGTTTGTGACCGATTGTGACTTGAAATTCTGGAATTTTTTTGGAAGTTGGGAGTAGGTGGATGGGGTGGGTAGGTTGATCGGAGCATGCGTTGGAATGGTCATTGGAGCAGTTTGTTGGAGAGGCCATCGAAGTGGTCGCTGGAGCGGATGCCAGAGCAGCTGCTGGAGTTATGGCCGAAATAGTCGTCGGAGCAGTCCACGGAGTTGATGGCCGCCTCCGATTGAGAGAAATGGTAGAGAGGATAGATAGTAGAGAGAGAATGATTTAAATTTGAAATTGAATAAATGTGATAGTTGTATTATATTATAATTAAAAATATTTAATAAATTGATTTAACACCTAATTTTTGAAAAGATTTTTGGAATTTGTTATTTTTGAAATGTAATTCTTATATGTAGGATTTATGTATTGTTCTCAAATATTTATACTAAGGGTCTGTTTGATTGCAAATGTGGAAAATGGGTGAAAAGAAAATATTTTACAGGGAATTGATTTGCCTATAAATCATTTTATTGGGAATTGTAATTAATTGTGTTTAATTGGTATATTTTTTCATGGAAAATATTGAAAGTTTGGTGTCCGTTTGGTTTCGTTTTTATGGAAATTGTCTAGTAAAGTGATACTTTTTCTACAATTGGGTTTGAAATTTGTTCCAATTGCAAAAATAAAAAATAAAAAAAATTGAAAAACAATTATCATACCGAGGCCTTGTTTGAGCTACATTTTTTTCATTCTCATTCTTCTACTCATTTTTAATCACGCATTCTTTGATAAAATAATATTTTCTATCATATCAATAACTTTCATTCTTTTCTAACCACATATTCTCATTACATCAACAATCAAAATATATTCTTTTTCCAAAAATGTGCACCAAACGGGGGTCGAATATCATTCGTTTGGCTTTGTTTTGCATGAAAATTGTCAATAAAAGTGATAATTTTTTAGCATTGTATCTAGACTTTTTTCTAATTGCCAAAAAAAAAAACTGAAAATTTTTTTCCCATCAAAACATCAAGCATTTATTTTCCTCAAAAATGTGGAAAAAATTTTTCGGAAAAATTTTGCCTATCAAACACTACAAAAGTTGAAAAATGGAAAATAAGGTGAATCAAATGGAGTCTAATAGTGCATTTGATTGCGATCGTGAAAATTGTACAGAAATTATTAATTAAATTTGTTTGATTGATTTGATTTTCAACATAAAAAATATTGTACTTGTCCATTTTTTATTTGTGGGTAAATGAGGGGTATGGGATAGGTAAGAGAGAGAAAGATATAGTGAATTATCAGAAAAATAAAAACCACGTCTCCTTAAAAAAATATTGAAAATCAAGCGCCCCCTAAGAATTTAACTATGACTCATTTCAAAAATAAGAAATAAAGTTTAAATTTTCAAAAATTAGATATTTTTAAATTTTATTTGTGAAATAATAAAATTTAAAAATTTATCAATTAAATATATTAAGGTCACAAATTTATACAATTTGATCACAAATTATCGAATTAATTAGTTACAAATTATTTTTCATTCACAAATAAAAAATTTATATGTCACAAATTATTTTTCGATTACAGATCAAAAATTTTATAGGTCACATAATATTTCTCGATTACAAATAAATTTTTTTATAAATCACTGATTATTCAATAAGAAAAACAAATTTGGGAAAAGGGAAACTTATCATAATAAGCCCATGTTTTGAAACTTTTTTTTTTTGCTACATGATCATTTTCAACCACACATTCGTTTAATAAAATATTTTACACGTAAACTTAAAATTTATCCCTACTTTTTGATCACATATTTTCAGAACTCATGTTTTTTTTTCTTTTTTTGAAATAATGAGCAATTGGGTCCTTACAAGCCAATGTATGTGTGACATGTGGAATTAGAGTTGTAATATCCTAACCTAAGTAGACATGCACATGTAATGGTAAATGTACGTAAGTCTTGACGCTATTGCCAAATAATTGTTTGTGTGCCCTCTCTACATTCAATTTCCTATATTTCTCATACTGATGGTTGTTTGATCGTTGGAGTATCAATGGTCGTCAATCCCTTTCTAGTATGATGATCTATGTGCCTAATGGTGTACGTTTGAATGTGCAAGTCAAATATAGATTGATAGGAGATGTGTTGACAACAAAGTTGACCATTTGAAAATGAGATGTTCGAACAAACATGATTTTACAGCCAAACACATTCTAGATTATTCCATAGTATTCCAAATCGAATTTCCATGTTTTAAGCGGCTTACTTTCAGCCTTATTTTCTCATTTACACAAATTGGTTTCGACCAAACCAATTAATAATCTACTTGCGAGTAGAACATGTTCTATCTTTCAACTTTCGTAATTGAATAATGAGTCCTACTTAAATAATTGGTCAATACCAATATTTTTAAACCAACCTCAAACAACTCAAACAGACTATGGTTGAAAAAAAAAAATAATTGAAAAACAAGTTATTCACAATCGCTGATGAATAGTTTTTTGAAAAATCCAATTTGATTTCGTCAATGCGTCACAAGCATTCTCAATGTATGTATGGCTTGATTTGATCAATCGGTAGGTTAGACTTTATATTTAGCCTCTATTTGATGGCCATTATGAAAAGAAATCGGCGAAAATAATGTTTTTTTGAATGTTGATTTTTTGGAGCATGTGTGTTTAAAAAATGGAAAAAAAATTGGGTTTACGTATAAAATATTTTATTGTTTGAATGTGTGATCGAAAATGAGTATAAAAAATAAAGAGAATCAAGCACATGCTCAATACGAAATATGCTATTTATTTTTAGTATAAATCATGATTTATTTTGATGGTGAATTCCTTATTATGAATAGGCATCATTCATTCAATATTCATAATTAAAAACACAAGTCATTTAATAAAAAGTTATTAGCAAATTCAAGTCATTTTTAATTTTCTTTCAATTAAGTGTGTATTCATAAAATTAATGAAATATATTTCAATTTTAACAGCACATTTCATATTCATATATTATTACATCAATTTTTCGACCACACGATAAGTTATCTTTGAGCAAAATCTATTAAAATTTGGTAGGGATAAAGATCCAAATTTTAATATAAACCAATGTTAATATTTAATTTTAATCCTATATTTAATGAGATCAATAATTTTTTAACCACATATCTTATCAATCTTTATTAAAAATGATTTTAATATGTCAAAAAAAGTTATTGTATAATGCTAAACGTGCTGTCTGCTCTCAGCGACACGCGCCACCACTATGTAAGATGAAGAGTAGGCAGACGCGCGACACATAGGATTCCCACCTCCGAAAGAGCTGCTCTAGGGAAGTTTGTTACACCAACAAATTAATAAAAAAATAACCCCCCAAAAAAAAAAAAAAACTCATACACACAGCAGTAAGTTCTTCTTCTTCTTCTTCATCATCATCTTTCTATTCTCTTTCTCTCACTAAACGCAGCGTTGCAATGGTTCCCGCCACTCCCCTTTCCCAATAAAACCCTCACTCTACTCTCCTCTTCAGGTAAAATTCGCCAATTAGTCACAGAGAACTTTGAATTTTTCTGTAATCAGAAAAAAAGTTCTGATTTTGTTAATTTTCTGACCTTTTTTATTTGATCGTGTGGATCTGCGTAGGGATAACTTGTTACTATACCCCTTGGAGAAGCGGTTTGTGTTCAAAGTTTAGAATTTATGTCCCAGAATCAATCAAGGGCCGAAGGGAACCAGTCTGCGCAGAACAGGAAATTCAGCCGATCCAGTAGCTCTAATCAACAGCGCCGCTTCTCAGGAAACGGCTCTAATAAGGGCGGAGGAGCTGCCGCCCTTTCCTCCAGTGGCAGGTACTCCCAAATATTTTTCAAAGTTAATGAAAACTAGGTTTCTTTTATGTACAATCTACATGTAAGGGGACTTGTATGAATTAATATATTGAATGTGGGCCTGACCGTTGTTTTGTTTAATTTATACGCTCAATCTAGGGCTCTGTTTGTTTTAAGTTTCTATTCTACGATGGATAAAAATGTATGCTTTTTTTTTTTTTAATTATTATTATTTTTTGAGAATGTAGTTTGAAGAAGTATAATAACAATGCAAAAGGAGGGCAATCTAGGGCAGGAACAGTGAGTTCAGATTCCAATTCTTCATCCGAAGCTCGTGCTATACACAATGGTGGTAATGAACGGCAGCTGAACAGTGGTATGTGATGAGATTCCTTTTCCAGTTAAACCTCATTTAAATTTTTTTTTGGAATAACGTTGGTTGAAGTGATTTTTGTTTCTTATTTTCCCGGTCTGCTACAATTTTCTGACACATTGCCATTTTCTTCCTTCTATTGGGGTTTGCTGTAGGAATATACAATGCACCAGTTTCAAGTACAAGTGCAAATTTAAAGCCTGCCAATGCCCCACCCCAAAAAATCACCCAAGCTGTTCCCAGATGTCCTTCTTCAAATGTTTCTACTGTTCAGTCTCATGTTTCGACGTCCAGTTCTGATTTCAAGGCCCCTGCAACGCCTGCAAAGGGTATGACAAACTGTTTTTCACACTCATTTCTAGCTGTGGTAGTAATTTTTGTTTCTCTGTGGATACTGAGACACTTCATTTCTCGTATATTACTGTAATTAAAGCGTGCAATTTTTATTGTCCATAATCATAAATGATAGTTTTATGATTTTTTGGTCTGCAGGAGATACATCTGAGTCATTTCCCCTACAATTTGGGTCCATAAGTCCTGGTTTTATGAATGGAATTCAGGTAAATGTCACTGCATGAAGAGCAATGTGCTCTGTTTTTCCTTTCTTTTCTCATGTCATTTCTTGTATTCTCTTTCCTAAGGACGGAAGTTTTTACTGTTGTGTTTTTAGATACCTGCTCGAACAAGCTCTGCCCCACCAAATTTGGATGAGCAGAAAAAGGATCAGGTTTGTGGTTTGTGTTTTTGTTTTATCTGGTTTTTTAGCTGGCATAGCATAGAGTTGCTTTTATCTGCTAAGAGAATAGTCACACACTGTCATTTTCTTGAGCTAGAAAGATTAAAACAAAATAATATTTTACTAGAAAAGAAGAGTAAGTTTATGAACGGAAAAGGATACTGTGAGGATATTAATCATTTAATCTTCTCATTTGGATGATGGAAGGAAAAGGAAGACTGCTACTAGAAAAAAAAGGAAGAAAACTGAAATTAAATTTTCTGCTTCCTGTCTCTTCTCTCCACTCTCCAAATAGAGAAGTGAGAACTCCTCTCTTTCCTTCTGTCATTTCTGTCCGTATGAAGTCTGAACAGTCTGTTAGATCTGCTGCTGTATGCTTTTATTTAGGCTTCAATTTATGGTAGTAGCCAGTAGCATCTCGAAAAGTATCCTTTTGTGAGCAAAAATTTTGATGAACATGCGATGCATTTTTAAGCTGACATCCACCATACAAGCATCTTTTGGCAATCAATGCTTAGTTGTTGTTAGTGGACCTAGTGATGCAATTACCATTTTTAGGTCCTATTGCTGTTTTTGTTTCTGTATTCTGATTTATCCCATAGTTCTATTCACATTATATGCCATGGCAATGTAGCAGTTATTATAATTTTGTCACCCACTAAAGTTTTGTGGTGGCTTTCGTTATTTTACAGGCTCGTCATGACTCTGTAAGAGCTACTCCTGCAATGCCTACTCCATCCATACCCAAACAGCAATTGCCAAAGAAGGATGCAGGGGTTTCTGACCAACCTAATGCTGGTGAAGCTCAGTCAGTGTCCAAATTGAAGAGGGATGCTCAAGTTTCATCTGCAGCTCCTTTGAACCAAGTTCAGAGGCCTTCTGTACATCCTATGCCTGGGATGTCCATGCATATACCGTTTCACCAGCCACACGTTCCAGTTCAATTTGGTGGCCCCAATCCCCAAATTCAGTCTCAAGCCATGACAGGCATATCATTGCCAATGTCAATACCTATGGCTTTACCTATGGGAAATTCTACAGTGCAGCAGCCAATGTTTGTTTCAGGTCTTCCGCCACACCCTATGCAGTCTCAAGGAATGATGCATCATGGACAGAGCTTGAACTTTTCATCTGCAATGGGTCCTCAGCTTCCTCATTTAGGTAACATGGGAATTAATATGGCCCAACAATTTCCTCAGCAGCAGGCAGGAAAATATGCTAGTCCTCGTAGAATTGTAAAGATTACTCATCCAGAGACTCATGAAGAATTGAGACTTGATGGATCACCTGTTCCGAGGTCAAATCCTAATGTGCCACCTCAAGCACAACCTATTCCATCATTTTCACCTAATCATCCAATGAACTATTATCCTAATTCTTATAATTCCAGTTCTGTCTTTTTTCCTGCTCCTAACTCTGTTCCTATGAACAGTACCCAAGCTCCTCCTCAGCCACCAAGGTTCTATAATCAGGTTAAGGTCAGTGAGTTATTCCTGTGCTTATCTGACTTTCTTTTGATATAATCCATGCCTTTGACATGGCATTGCACAGGTTCGGGATGTTTGAATGTTGATTATGTAATAACCTAACCTTTTTTGCCTCGTTAATTTTCAGCAGGTGACAGTGAAACCACCGGGCGCGTCTCATGGTGAGAAAGACCCATCGCCATCTGCAAGTTTGCTTTCTGTTGGAAAGGGAGAATATTTGAAACCTTCAAGGCCACATGGAGAACATTCAGTTGGTCCACAGAAAGGAGTTGAGTCTTCATCGTCAGTTTCTTTGCAGCAATCAAAGCCTGGTTTAGGAACATCATCTACAACAGTTCCCATGGCAAGTGAAGTACCTGCTGCAGTGTCAGGTCCTGTCGCTGTGGAGAGTGCATTGCTCAGTACTTCATCTTCTGTTACGGGCACAACTGATGTTTCAGCATCATCATCAGTCAACTCTGCGGAAGAAGCTGAAAAGGAAGCAGTTGTTGGGCCTGTATCCGTTCAAGATAAACAGAAAAAAAGGGCCAACGGAGACCAGCTGGATCAAGTATATTGTTGCTTGTTTGTTGATCCAATTATATATAGATCCCTCAATGAGCGAGTTTACCATTATCTCTGTGAGCTTAATTTTGCATTATTTACAGGTTGGTAAGCAATCTTCCTCTGTTTCAAGTTTGCCTTCTCAATTGCGAAAACCTGAACCTGGGGAAGCTAAAGTCACTTCATTGGGAGCTAGCCTGGTATTGGAAGCTGCAAAAGAGTCATCGTCGGTAACTACTGTGGCAGCCTTGGAGTCTGTGGAAGGCAATACAAGTGATTCATCTGAAGTATTGGGCATAGAATCTACAATGAGCAGGCAATCAAGGCCTGAGAAAGTGGGGATAAAGGAACAAGGGGTGGTAAAAAATTCTGAGAGTTCCAAACCTGATAAGTGTAGTTTGGAGACATCTTTGAAGTCTCTTTCCTTAAAACATTCCGAAATCTTTGGGAATAATAAAGAGAGCTCTTCTCAGGAGGTAACATTCACCAGTTGCGGAGGTTGTTCAGTTGAAACTGCAGAGGAAAAGCTGGAAGAATCTTTGCGTTGTTGCTTTGATGATGCTAAAGTGGCAGATGATTTAGTTACACCTGCTTTGGTGCTGGATGGTGCAAATGCCGAGAGTTCTGTTTCAGTGACAGGTGTATCTGCTCATTATGATAGAACCTGTACTTTAGATGCTTCTTTTAGTGGGCCGGATAGCATAGATCCTAAAGAAACCACTGTTACAAACTCTGCCACATCAAGCCAAGAGTTATCTCCCATTTCAATTCCATCTCCTTCTGCGGGTGTTCTGAAACTCGAAAATGAAGATACTGATAATAATAGTAGTGGCTTGCTTCCTTCGCCACCAGGTTTCCAGGTGAAAGCCTTGTCAGAGCCTGTGGCAAGAAGTGCTGTGACTAGATCAACGAAGAAAAAAAAAGATTTATTTCGAAAAGCTGAAGCTGCCGGTACAAGTTCTGATCTTTATATGGCATATAAGGGTCCTGAGGAAAAGAAAGAAAATGTAACATCTGCAGAAAGTGCAGAAAACACTGTAAGTGAGGGTACGAAGCAGACATCGAACAATGTGACTCTGAATAATGTTATGTCAAATGTGAAACCTTCTCTGATTAAGGCAGAGCCAGATGATTGGGAAGATGCTGCGGACATCTCCACTTTGAAGTTAGATACTATAAAGAATAAAAATGAGATTAATGGTGCAGAAGACAATGTACTGACGACTAAAAAATATTCCCGCGATTTCCTCCAAAAGTTTGCAGCACAATGTACCAATCTTCCTGAGGGTTTTGAAGTCACTACTGACATAGATGATGCATTGCTGGTTTCAGGTGACGGTGTTTTACGTGAGTCATACCCTAGTCCTGGACGAAATATTGAAAGGTCAATTGGGGGATCTAGATCAGATAATCGTGGAAATGCCATGGGAGGTGATGACAAATGGAATAAATCACCAGGGCCTCTTATGTCAGTGCGAGGGGATATGCAGATGGATATGGGTTATTTAGGCAATGTGGGGTTTCGACCTGGACAAGGTGGTAATTATGGCGTTCTGAGGAATCCACGCCCGCAGACACCTGGTCAATATGCTGGGGTCGTCTTTCCCGGGCCTACACAGTCCCCAGGTATGCAGGGAGGTGTGCAAAGAAATAACTCCGACTCTGATAGGTGGCTGCGTGGAACTGCTTTCCAGAAGGGTTTAATGCCTTCTCCTCAGACACCATTACAGGTGATGCACAAAGCTGAGAAGAAATATGAAGTAGGTAAAGTGACGGATGAGGAAGCAGCAAAGCAGAGGCAGTTGAAAGCTATCCTAAACAAGCTTACTCCCCAGAACTTTGAAAAACTATTTGAGCAAGTTAAGCAGGTCAGCATTGACAATGTTATTACGCTCTCTGGTGTGATCTCACAGATATTTGATAAAGCTCTCACGGAACCCACCTTCTGTGAGATGTATGCTAACTTCTGCTTTCACCTTGCTGCGGAGTTACCTGTTCTGAGCATTGAAAATGAAAGAATCACTTTCAAGAGATTACTCCTGAACAAGTGTCAGATAGAATTTGAGAGAGGAGAAAGAGAAGAAGAGGAAGCAAATAAAGCTGATGAGGAAGGCGAAGCTAAACAGTCAGAAGGGGAAAGAGAGGAGAAGAGACTCAGGGCACGAAGACGCATGTTGGGTAATATAAGATTAATTGGAGAACTATACAAGAAAAGAATGCTTACGGAGAGAATAATGCACGAGTGCATAAAGAAGTTGTTGGGTCAGTATCAGAATCCTGATGAAGAAGATGTTGAAGCATTATGCAAATTGATGAGCACAATAGGTGAGATAATAGATCATCCCAAAGCAAAGGAGCACATGGATGCTTATTTTGACATTATGGCGCAGTTGTCAAATAACATGAATCTGTCTTCCAGGGTAAGATTCATGCTTAAAGATGCAATTGATCTGAGAAAGAATAAGTGGCAGCAGAGGAGGAAAGTTGAAGGGCCGAAAAGGATTGAGGAGGTGCATAGAGATGCCGCACTAGAACGGCAGACTCAAGCTAGCAGGCTTGCTCGTGCTCCAAGTATTGGGACATCTGTTAGAAGAGGTCCATCTATGGATTTTGCTCCCAGAGGTTCTAATATGTTTTCTCCGAGTTCCCAGATGGGTGGTTTCCGTGCTGTTCCCCAACAGATGCGTGGTTATGTTTCACAGGATGCACGGTTGGAGGAGAGACATCCCTTTGAGAACAGGACCATGTCTTTTCCTTTGCCTCAAAGACCCCTTGGAGATGATTCCATAACCCTTGGGCCCCAAGGTGGTCTTGCTAGGGGAATGGCTTTCAGAGGGCAGCCAACAGCACCTAGCATCCATTTGGCTGAGATGTCAAGTTCAGGAGATGCACCAAGAGTGGGATCTGGTCTAAATGGATTCAGTTCTATGCCTGAACGGACAACTTATGGTAATAGAGAAGATCTCATGCCAAAACACATGCCTAGTCAGACTATTTACGACCAATCACATCAACAAGAGCGGAATGTGACCTACGAGAATAGAGATATTAGAAATATAGATCGCAACTTTGATAGATCTTTTGCATCTCCACCTACACAGGGTGGGCCAATTAATTCAACGCAGGCGTTGCCAGAAAAGCGCTTGCATGAAAAGTCCATGGCTGCAGTTAAAGAATTCTACAGGTATTATTTTGTCTCATGCTAGACATTGCATAGTCTTATAATGTTTAGACTTTAGACTACATACATACACATTAATAAGAAAGGAATACTAATCAAAAAGGAAAATACATGCTTACATGATAATCACTCCTTCCTTTAGCCTCTAGTAATAGTGAATGGAAGATGCTAAATTGTTCGATTTCTTGTTTTTCTCTCTCGTACCATTTCGGTGGATCAAGTCAATAATGCCCTCCTTTGTGGACTAATTTCTTCCTTTCATGTAACTTTCATTGCTTCAGCATCTTCATGTTTGTGTCAAAGAAGTAATATAGAGGTTGGTTGTGGGGTCTATAGTTCTATAGTTGACCAAAAGATTCCTTTGGATGTATGCTTAATTCAGTTCAATGGACAAATTTGACCTTCATATCTAAGAAATTATCTGACATTATGCTATAGTTAATTGCAACTATATTGATAATATTGTTCACAATCAAAACTACTATATTGACCTTCATATCTATGTGGCTTGTCGACTTGGTTGAAATACTCGTTTTCATGGTTGCTAACTTTTTGGGGGTATTTTGTGTTATTTATTAACTTCATCATTTTTCCCTGTTTTGGGGAGGTTTTCCTTTGGTTTTGGCTTTATGTGAGATTTTGCCAAAGGTTCTGGTAGTTCTGGATATCGGAGAATTTTGCTCAAGAAACTAATTGATAACATAAAAATAAAAATGGAATTCTTGTCAATATGGAACTAAGCTAACAAATTTTGTACTTTCTTTTCACACTTTATTAAAATATTTGACACGTTTTGTGTCTTTGAGGGGGCCAAGATTATACTTTTCGCTCTTTCCAATGTTTTGGCCCCAGTGATGCCATTTTTCCTTGTATAGCTCACATGTCAATATTTTAGGCAATTTAGATAGGTCTTGATTTTCGATTTCTACCTCTTGATTATACTTTATTTCCCTTCTAATGATATTTTGGGTCTATTACATTGAAAAATGCACTGAAAATAATATATTGCTCTTTTCTCTTCATTACTTTTGGCTTCGTTGTGGCTTGCCACAGAACTGAATTAGGTGAAGGGAAGGATGATGAAAATTCTATCTGATATTTGTTTATTTTGATTGATTCAGTTATTTTGATATGGTTAACGTAGATCATACCATTCCCTTGTTTTTCAGAGTTTCTTTTTATCATGAACCTTTATTTATTCGGTGTTGATATTTATATTGAATATTTATGTTTTCAGCGCAAATGATGTGAACGAGGTTGCTTTATGTATCAAGGAATTGAAAGCCCCCAGCTTTTATCCATCAATGATCTCCATCTGGATTGTGGATTCATTTGAAAGGAAGGAAATGGAGAGAGATCTCTTGACAAAGCTTCTTATTAATCTTGCAAAACCTCGAGATGGCATTTTAAGTCGTGATCAATTCGTCAAAGGGTATGCTTTCTCCAGTTTGTGCTTAGTACATGTATTTGTATTCATTTCGACACTCTTCTTGACTTGTTTCTGTCTATATTTCCCTCAACAGGTTTGAATCTGTTCTTGCTGGGTTGGAAGATGCTGCCCATGATGCCCCAAGAGCAGCAGAGTTTCTTGGCCGTATCTTTGCCAAAGTCATATTAGAGGACATCGTTCCATTTTCTGAAATTGGACGGTTGATATATGAAGGTGGCGAAGAGCATGGTCGTCTTGTCGAAATAGGGCTTGCAGCAGAAGTCCTCGGTACTATCTTGGAGATAATCAAATCCGAAAAAGGTGATTCTGCACTGAGTGAGATCCGTTCCAGCTCTAATCTACAGCTGGAAAACTTCAAGCCTCCCAATTCTGACAAATCTTGGAAAATAGACAAGTTTCTCTAGAAGAAGACACCGATTCTCATTGTATCTGGTGCAGAGAAAATTATCTCCAATTTTTTTTTTTTTTATCACCATTCTAAATTGAGAAATAAAAATTTTATTTTGGGCCTATAGGAATTTAGGTAGCCATGTTTTGACATTGTTTACTGAAATCCTAGAGGTTCGACTGAGCAACTGATTATTCTTTTCAAGTATCTCAGCTTTACATCCTTACATTCCAGAATTCTTCAAGTTACTTGCTTAGCTCTGCTCGGACCCTTTCCATACTACATATAAGTATATTCTTGGGTTGAAGTTTTTTATTTTTATTTTGAACCATGTGGCCGTGTTGATTTAAAAAACAGTTTTTGGAATGGATGAATGTGATTTTG
>OU503045.2:9938023-9950283 GCA_912172775.2 Fraxinus pennsylvanica
TTTTAAAAATATATTTTTCTCTATCTTATTTTATATTAGAAAAAATATTCGTTTAGAATACCAGTTTAACAAATACCAAATCTACAACACATGTCGAATATGCAACTTACCGGATATGCAACCAACATATTGTATATGCAACATACCTCTATGCAATCAACATACCGTATATGCAACTAACATATACTAATATACTGGATATGTAGTTTACCGTGTAGACAATAATATTCTAAATAGCAAAGAATAAAAAATTCAATTGAATTTTTTTTTAAAAAATCGAGACCTGTGTGAATACAATTTCCTTAAAACAGATTTGCACCGTAGGTGCTTGAGATTTAATTTGAGCGTCTGTTTCCCAGTATACAATGGTAAACTAGTAGAATCCGTGCACTGCAAATTCTACTCCGTCGAACTGAATTAGTATCTGAACAATATCATCATCAAGACCTTGACAGACAGTAAATTATGTATGTAGATAGATGAGAATTTCGTGTGTTTTGAAACTATAATGTAGATTGTATTCTTTATATCTGGAATAGTGGAAAAACAAGACTTTATATAGACTTAACGCCAGTATGATGAGTTAAATCTGTCTATTAACTCGATGGCAATAACCAATGGAGTTTCAATAGTTGCAAACGTTATTGGAGTTTAGCAGTTTCAGAAACCAAAAGTCAGTTGTTGAAAGCAAAACGTAGGCCCTCCCAAGGAGCCATTTTTGGTCAATTCGCTTCTACATTCGTGTACGCAGGTCGTGCCCGTACACAAGTTTAAGGTCTGAAACCTATTTCGATCCGTCATTTGCACCCCCCTGCACGTGCACGTGGAGAGAGCCTCTATGCTACACATTATTATACACTTTCATAGTGTAGCCATATATAAAGTGGTTCTAACTTTCATAGACTTCTTATGTGGGATAAACTTAAATTTAGTTTTCCCTCCAACATAAACTATACTCCAATTGTCCATTTTGAACTCTAATTTCTTATTCACTGAGCTTTATTTTTGGCAAGTAAATACATGTTTCGATGTTCTCACGAAGGAGAAAACAAATTAATGTTGATATTCCAAAATAAGTAAATGGGTCCCACTCAAAATTTATGCTAAAGTCAGCTATTTCCTCATTTTTTCCAACAATCTTCCACATGAATGAAAATTGGGAGACACAAAACGTGAAACAAAGGCTTGGTGATAAAGTTCAACGGTTGAAATCTGCATAGGATAGGTAGGTATTACCCTTTGAACTTCCCCTGTGAAAGCATATTTACTTTACTAGCTAACTAGTAGACGCGCTGTCTTTGAACTGTTCTGCCGTTTATGTAAATGATGATATAATCCACACATGAATCTTCCTAACACAATTTAGTTCTCATTATTATGTTCGTTTTTTTTGCCATGAACATATGTCTGGTTTTGCGAGAGTTCTTAAGAATTGAGCCCCACACAATTCTCTTAGAAGTGGCCCCACTTCTCTCTCGCATAGGTGATTAACATTCACCCCACAGTGATTTAATTAAGTCTTTACAATTAGGTTGTCCCTTTGAACCTAGATCTTGGGATCTCCAACCATTTGGTTAGTGGATCTACAATGTTATTATTTGACCTTACATAGTCAATAGTGATAACTCCAGTTGAGAGTAGTTGTCTTAAGGTATTGTGTCTAGGGATGACAACAGTTCGGTTCGGTTCGAGGTCGGTTAGGCCAAAACCATAACCGCACCACCAAATTTTTGGCCATACCAAAACCGCACCATAACCACGTAAGTGGGTTCGGTTCGGTTAATAACCACGAAAATAAATTATTTTTTATAAGTTCAAACTCCAATAGTCAAATTGAAAAAAAAAATTATGAAGAAAAGTCAATAAAAACAAAAACATAATACTAAGCCAATTTAGCAAACAATATCCCAACTTCCAAATGAAAAATTCGAATTTAACAAACAACATTGTCAACATACGTCAAGACTCTCATTAGCATATGTCAATCTTCATTCTTCCCCACAACTCTTACTAGCATAGGTCAAGAGTCAAGATTCAAAGTTGATTCCAATATAGTAAATAAGAAATAAAACTTAAGCTCTCGCAAACAGATATATGAAAAATGAAAGCTGAAATAAAAAAATAATTCTTCCATGCTGGATTGGTAAATTACCAAGTTCTTGCAAACAATATAACCCAAAATATATGTTGAATTCTGAAATTTCATTAATAACATCGGCCAAAAGCCACATTAATTATTCAACCAAATTAATAATTCGACTCTCTATTTCTTATGAACATAGAGAAACTGAAGAATGCATAAACTAGCAAGCAAAACAGACTAAAAATCACATTTTTCGGGCCACGCATCATATATTTAAATAATATTATAAAGAAAATGCAATCAAGTATAATGTATCTGAGTTTTTTTGAATTGCACAGGGAAGATGGTTTGAAGCCAATAAACACAGAACAACTCAGGAGTGTGCTCACAAGATGGTAGACTTCGTTGCTGATTACTACAATTTGAAGCTAATGTACATGCAACTGAGCGCCGGCGGATCTGATTTGGTTCATTGGTTGAGTGGACGAGTGTTTTGTAAGTTTGGTTTCCAATTTTCAATTTTAACGTGTAGGGTTAGAGTTAGGTCACTGAGTTAAGGGTTTACTAGTAATGCTAATTGGGCCAAAATTTTGGGGAAGCCCAATTGTCAAAATTGCCCAATTAATTTTGAAAAATAATGGAAAACCCAATTGCCCAATTAATTTTTTTTAACGGGTAATCGGTTCGGGACAGGGCACCGTCGCTAAATACCATACTCATCCCACCCCAAACCGGGTCATTAAAATCAAAATCATAACCACCCCGTTGCACCATTGGTTCGATTTTTTTTGCTCAATTCGGTTCGGTTAACCGCGATTTTCGATTTTAACAATTCAAATTGCCATTCCTAATTGTGCATACAACATATATGCCTAGACTTACCATTGTACATGTTACTTTGTGACATTCAAATTGCTGATTAACAGTCACAATATATGCAAATTGCTGGCACAGATTCCACTCAATCTCTTCACCACATTTATCCAAAGTTATAAACTCAGATTCCACGGTAGATCTAGCTATAACGATTTGTTTAGAGGATTTTCAGGATATAGCTGCACCACCCAATGTCAACACAAATCTACTAGTGGATTTGGAGTCTTTTATATTAGATATCCAATTTACATCACTATATCCTTCAATGATCGCTGGATATCTGGTATAGTGTAGTCCAAAATTACGAGTATATCTTAAGTACCTTAGTACTCTTACTATTCATTTCCAGTGATCAACTCCTGGATTACTTGTGTATCTATACTAACTGTGTATACTATGTCTGATCTTGTACAACTCATCAAGTACATCGAACTTCCAATAATTCTAGAGTATTCTACTTGAGAGACACTCTCACCTTTGTTTTTAGATAGATGCTGACTCGTATCTATTGGTGTTCTATCCATTCCAGTACCATCCTTGCTGAACTTTTTTAGAATTTTGTTCACATAATGTGACTGGCTTAGAATGAGTCCATTTGATGCAATGCTAATTTTAATTCCAAGTATGACATCAGCTAAACCCATATATTTCATGTCAAACCTTGAATTTAACATATTTTTAGTGGATTTAATAATCTTATTGTTGCTACCAACAATAAGCATGTCATCAAAGTAAAGACATAAAATGACATAATCATTTTCGGTGTCTTTGACGTAGACACATTTGTCACACTCATTAATCTTAAATCACATTCCATCATAATATTGTCAAATTTTTTGCGTCATTATTTTGGAGCTTGTTTCAAGTCATACAACGACTTCACCAATTTACAGACTTTCTTTTCCTGTCCTGGTGATGAAAAACCATCGGGTTGTTCCATATAGATTTCTTCCTCTAACTCTCCATTCAGGAAAACAGTTTTAACATCCATTTTTGATGTACTTCAAAATTTCGTAGAGCAGCAATCGCAAGTATCATCCTAATTGATATTATTTTCATCACTGGAGAATATGTGTCAAAGTAATTAAGGCCTTCCTGTTGTCTGTAACATTTTATTACTAATCCGACCTTATACTTTTCGATAGTTTCATCTGCTTTCATTGTCTTTTTGAAAATTCATTTATAGCCTAGTGGTTTGCTTCCTGGAGGAAGATCCACTAGCTCTCATGTATGATTTTGTAGTATAGAATATATTTCACTTTTAATGGTCTCTTTCCACTGAGGTCCTCTGAAGAGTTCACGGCTTCTTAAAAGTTTCGAGGTTCACTTTCTAGCATATAAGTCAGAAAATTAGGACCATAAGATTTTTCCGTCATTTCCCTTTTGCTACGTCTTGGTTCAAAATTAACCCCTTCTTCTAATTCTTGATCTTGGTTACTTTCAACCATAGTCTCATGTGTTCGTTTAGAAGATCTTACTTCCTCTTTGGATAATACATGTTCAAAGAACAAAGCATTTCTCGATTCCATTATCGTGTTTTTGTATATGTCTGAGATTTTAGATTCATACACAAGAAATCGATAAGCACTGCTATTATGTAATAGCCAATGAAGATGCAATCTACAATTTTCGGGTTTATCTTTACCTTTTAGGTGTTGGAACGATTACTTTAGCAAGACACTCCATACTCGTAAGTATTTATAGGAAGACTTTCTTCATTTTCATAACTCACAAGGAGTCTTTTCCATTTTCTTTCTAGACACCTTATTTAAAAGGTAATTTGCTGATAACACAATTTCTCCCCACATGTTTTGAGGTAACCCAGAACTTACTAACATTGCATTCATAATTTCTTTTAAGGTACGATTTTCCTCTCAACAACACCATTTTGTTGCGGTGGTTTTATGTATGATTTCGTGTTGTGCACAGAATTCAGCAAGTGATGCTTTATACTCGCCACTTCGATCACTTCTCAACACCTTAATTTTCTTATTGAGTTGATTTTCAACTTCATTCTTATAGCGAATAAATTTCTCTATAGTTTTGTCCTTATTTTTAAACAGATACATATAACAATGTTTTGTGCTATCATCGACAAAAGTAATGAAGTACTTATTGCCACCTCTTGTTTGTACAAGTTTCAAAGCACATACGTCGCTGTGATTTAAATAAAGTGATCATGTATTCCATTCAATTGATTTAAAAGACGACCTTGTCAATTTTGTCTAAACACAAATTTCGCACTTATGGTTGGAATCAATGTGGAATGCGGGTATGCAATTCAAGTTAACTAGTCTACGTAAAGTATCATAGTCTACCATGCCACAATTTGGAAGATCTTTATTAGAGCAAACATGTCCCGTAGCACCAGTGTCAATCCACCACTCTTTTGGGTTAGAACTCACCATATTCACTTCAGAAATGACAGCTACAAGATTCATTTCAAATACATCATGTGCAATGTAGTCAACCACATTTACTTCTTTCTTATTATTCTTCTTTGACAATCTGTACCCCAAAGACTTGTGGCCTACTTTGTCACAATAGAAATACTTTCCTTGAAATTTCTTCTTAGAAATGCCCCCTTTCGGTCCCAGCTTAGCACCTTTGCTACCAGATATCCCAGGCTTGTTCTTGAAGGTCTCAAAACTTTGATCGTACTCGACAACATTGACTTTAGCCACAATATGATTGAACCCTTTCTTTTTAGAACTTCTGTTGTCTTCTTCAATTCGAAGTCTAACAATCAGTTCTTCGACGTTCATTTCCTTTCGCTTGTGCTTAAGATAATTCTTGAAATCTTTCTACGTGGGTGACAATTTTTCAATAATTACTGCCACTTGGAAAGTTTCACTCAAAATCATCCATTTGGCATGAATTTTATCAAGAATCACTTGGAGTTCTTGCACTTGACTGATTACTGTTTTGGAGTCCACCATCTTATAATCTAAGAATTGGCCAACAATAAATTTCTTGGTCCCGACATCCCCAATCTTATTTTTTCGATCCAACGACTCCAACTCCTTAACAGTTTTCAAAGTATTATACAAGTTGTATAGCGATTCTACTAAACTGTTCATAATGTAATTTCGGTATAAAAAATTTGAATGTTTCCACGCATCCAGTGAGCTGACAGCTTGAACATCCTCCTCACCCTCTTTGAGTTTCAGAGCAGATTCAGTCAAGAACCTCGCAAGATTCAAGGTGGTCAGGTAAAACAACATTTTCTGTTGCCACCTTTTGAAATTCAATCCAATGAATTTATCCGATTTTTCTCCATGATTCACCGGAATAGTCACAGCATGACCAGTTGGTTGAGTCACAATCTGGTTCATAGTATAGCTTGGCAATTTAGCCACAACATTATTTGGCTCTTGAGGCACAACCAAACTTGGCCCTTGAGCTACAGTAGAACCCACAGACCCACAATCTGATTTTCAGTAGCCATAGTTTGTGTCATGTACATGTTGACTGATTCGGTTGCCATTTCTGATAATCAAACAAAAATTAGTTTTTGAAATCAATAATATAAGAAACTGATTTTTTTTCCAAATCTGTTTTAAGTTTGTTAGAAAAAATATTCGTTTAGAATACTGGTTTACAAAACATACCGTATATGCAACTAATATACCGGATATGCAGTTTACCATGTAGACAATAATATTTAGCAGATTAAATAATTTTTTTACTCACAACAAACAAAAATAAGTTATATAAATTACGATAAAATAGAACAGATAATCTAAATAGTAAAGAATAAAAAATTCAATTGAACTTTTAAAAAACAAATCGAGGTCTGTGTGAGCACAATTTCCTTAAAATAGATTTGCCCACTCACCGTAGGTGTTTGAGATTTAATTTGAGCGTATGTTTCCCAAAATACAACGGTAAATCAGTAGACTCCGAGCACTATAGATTTTACTCTGATGAACTACTAGAATCTGAACAATATCACCACCAAGACTTTTTTTATTTTTGAAATTGTTTTAAATTTGTTAGAAAAATATTCTTTTAGAATACGGTTTTAACAAATATCTGATTTACAACACATACCAGATATGCAACTTACCGTATATGCAACTACCAGATATGCAATCAACATACCGTATATGCAACTAACATACCGTATATATAACTAATATATCGGATATGCAGTTTACCGTGTAGACAATAATATTTAGCATATTAAATAAAATTTTTGTACTCACAAGAAACAACATAAGTTATATAAATTACGATAAAATAGAACAAATAATCTAAATTGCAAAGAATAAAAAATTCAATTGAACTTTAAAAAAAATCGAGGCCTCTGTGAGCATAGTTTCCTTCAAATAGATTTACCCCCTCACATAGGTGCTTGAAATTTAATTTGAACGTTTGTTTCTTAGGATACAACGATAAACTAGTAGAGTTCGAGCACTGCAAATTCTACTCCGACGAACTGACTTAATATCTGAACAATATCACCACCAAGACCTTGACAGACAGTAAATTATGTATACAGACAGGACAATTTCGTGCGTTTTGAAACTTTAATGCAGATTGTATTCTTCATAGCTGGAATAGTGGAAAAACGAGACTTTATATAGACTTAACCCCAGTAATGAAGAGTTAAATTTGTCCATTAACTCAATGACCATAACCATTAGAGTTTCAACAGCTTCAAACATTATTGGAGTTTTAGCAGTTTTAGAAACCAAAAGCTAGTTGTTGAAAACAAAAAAATTGGAAAAACGTAGGCCCTCCTAAAGAGCTAATTTTTGGTCAATTCGGTCCGACATTCGTGTACGTAGGTGACCCGCACACAATTTCAAGGTCCAAAACCTATTTTGGTCCATAATTTGCACCCCATGTGCGCGCACGTTGAGAGAGCATCTATACTACACATGATTACACACCTCCAAAGTGTAGCCATATATAAAGTGGTTCTTGCTTTCATAGATTTCATATGTGGGATAAACTCAAATTTAGTTTTCCCTTCAGCATATACCATATTCCAATTGTCCACTTTGAACTTCAATTTCTCATTCATCCGAACTTCATTTTTGACAAATAAATACATGATTTCGATCTTCTCGCAGAGGACAATACAAATTAATGTTGATCTTCCAAAATAAGTAAACGGGTCCTACTCAAAATTTATGCCAAAGTCAGCTATTTCCTCATTTTTTCCAACATTTTTAACCACACACTCTTTAATAAAATAATGTTATGCGTAAATTTAAAATATTTCCTTATTTTTTAATCACACATTCTTTATCAAATCACTATTTAAAAATGCATTTTTTGGCTAAAAAATGGGGCTCAAACAAGTTATGAATAATTCATACATATAGTTAAGATTGGTTTGATACGTGATAAAATAAAATTTAACAAGTTAGATTGTACTCTATCTTTTTTTTTTACATAGATATTGTCTTCTATTATATAATTTTTTCACATTTTACGAATCTCAAGTAATTTCGCACTACACACGATATCAAGTAGCCCGTGACATTATATCGAGCAATGCTCGGCAAGCTAGTGTCAAACATCGCCACTATCTAAAAAGCAATAATTCAAAGTGTATGTTATGTACATGTCTTTACAGATCCAAAAGAGAATTTGAAACAAGAAAGTCTGGTTAAGAAAGATAACAAGGAAAATAGTTGAGTCTAATGGAAGTAAATACTCGAGTCTTTTCTATCAAGTTCTTCATAATATTTTGTTCAACTAAGCGCTTGATTTGGAGAGATTTTGTAAAATGACTTTTTTTTTCAATGATGTGCGGTTAAAAAATTAAAAAAATTATAAATTTAATAAAATATGTGGTTAAAAATGATTTTGAGGAAAAATGATTTTGAAATTTTTTCCCAAGGCTGCAAGGCATCAACAAGATTGGACGCTTGAGCCGTCTTCATTGACTTTTTACATATATTGCAAAATTATTATTAAAACTTTGAGAATTTTCATACAGAAAATCACAAATTTCACGAAGTTGACTCGAGAGACCTCATATTTTTATCTCAATATTTCATATTTGATTTTAATATTTTTTTATTTTACATAATTTTGACTCACATAGTCACATTTCATTTTGAAACACGATAACCAAAGTTGAGTAATAGGTAAGACATTTTTTTGTCGAGCCATGCTATATGTACACTTTAAATTATATGACTATCAGGATCAATATATATGGAAGCCCAATAAAACTAGTTCTTTCTCCACTAAAATTGCATGGGAATTAATTCGAAAGAAGGGGGCAACCTGTCCATGGAAAAGATGACCGTGGCAACATCATGTACCTCAAAGAATTTCGTTTATTTCTTGGAGAGCTCTTCTACAATGCTTACCAGTTGATGAGGTGGTCCAAAATCTTGGGATTCCTCTAGTCTCTAAATGCGAGTGTTGTGCTCAGTCCTAGGTGGAAACCATTGATCACCTGCTATGCAATGGGGAATTGGCAACAAAAGTGTGGGCTTATTTTGCACTCCATTTCAATTTCTCTCTCCCTAATGTTACTACTTGGAAAGGCATGATGAACTTATGGGGCAAACACGTTTCTAGATCCTCACAGGTGGGTGTGCTTTGCGGCGTCACGCCACTTATCATCACATGGAATTTATGGAAAAGTAGATGTAAAGCCCGTATGGAAGGGTACCCCATCTCATGGCAGAAAATTGTTTGGCAGACCAAATCCATGCTGTCCCAGATCGCTATTCTAATCACCAAGGTCAGAAAAATTTCTGGTCGTGATGTTTCGTGTCTACGGTCCTTAAATTGTCTCGTTACTGAAGTTAAACATGTTAAGGCACAACTGATCAACTGGAAGAAACCAGAGGGCGATCAACTTAAATTAAATATTGATGGTGCCTCAAAAGGAAACCTAGGTCCAGCTGGTGGAGGTGGGATTTTACGCTACAGTAAGGGGTTTCTTCGGCTGGTTTTTCTCACCATTATGGTTCCTGCACTAACATGGTGGCTAAAACCCGTGCCCTTCTGGATGGCATTCGTATGTGCAAGGAGCTTAAACTAAGGAATATTATTGTTGAAATCGATTCAAAAATCATGGTAGAATGGCTTAACAAAGGAGCCTGCACACTATGGTGGCTATGGGAGTTTTGGGAAGAAATTTTGGAGCTAATCCACGTGCTAAATGCCCAGGTTCATCACGTGTTTCGAAAGGCTAATATGGCGGCTGATTTCCTTGCGAAAAGAGCAGCGATGGTTCGTCTATTGACATGTTTATTGGCGATGAGCTTCTGACGCTACTTAGAGGGATTTTGTATACAGATAGCTGGGAATTACCTTACTTTAGACGTTGATGTGTAATGAGTCGAATGTCTTTTTTGTATTCTCGGTTTTCGTCCGCCATTTGTGAGGACTTTCAATAAAATTCCATCTTTCAAAGAAAAAAAAATGTACACTTTGATTTACATTCTTGTGTCTTGACAGATTTTGATACATTGATTTGAAAAATATCATTTTCAATCAATAGCTAGATTTTTGACACATAAATAATGTCAACCAAAATGTACATGTTTAAATGTACAGGTCATTTTATCCTTTTTTGTCTCCGGTTAATGGTCAAATTTGCTCCAACTCAGCTGCCAACATATTATAATACATCGTTAGAGGTTAACAACAATACACCCAATTGATGGATTTGTTAGCATGGACCTCTCGATGATCAAGTCAGTCATCGGAAAAGCTTTTAAAAGCTAAACTCACAATACCTTAAAAGGAAGCAAAATGAAGAAGTGCATCTAAGTTATAAAATTTCTTGTATCTTTTCTTGTGAACAACGAACTATATATAGCTATTTGCAATAGAGGGTCATAACTGTCTTTTTCCTTTTTTTCTGAAACTTATGATGATGCTAATGGAGAGTTTTCACTTGGTTTTATAAGAAGTTTGATACAATTTAGTCGAGCCTTCCGTTACACATGCTCTATGTACACGTGTTGCCCAGTAAGAGGCCTAGTGGTTATTTTCTAATTAATTTTCTTGCTCTATTGTTATGACATTTTGAATTTTAATCCAAATTTCGCCTATATACGTGACAAGGCAAGAGTGGATCCTCCATACTCCCCAAATATCCATTCGATAGCAACTCAAATAGACGAAAGTCTATACTATTTTTAATGAAAAATCTAACGATAGGGGGTTTTCTGGAATTTTCAATAGATAGATGAATATAACGCAAGGAAAAATGAGTCCGAGAGGTTGTTGAATGGAAGTCAGAAAAAAATGCAAAATATATATATTCGTCCTGTTTACTGGTGACGTACAAGTATACGCATCTACTTTTCATCATCTACTTTGTTTTATGTTCCATTTTTTCTGCATTTAATTCAAAGCTGGCAGCGGTATGGGTAATTCATTTCTGTAATTTCTTGCTTCAACACATTTATCCGGGTCCAGTTTTTTTGTTTGCTTTTTTATTTTCTTGCAGTTCTACAATCTGTGTACTACTTTTTCTTCTTGAATTTTCAGTATTACATGCTTGTTTGGTCTGGGTTTATGGGGTTATTCATTTCTGTCATTTCTTGCTTCAATATAATTATCTGGGTCCAGTTTTTTTTTTGTTTGCTTTTTTATTTTCTTGCAGTTCTACAATCTGTGTCCAAAATATTCTTCAAACTATGTTAATAGTCGAGCCTTCCGTTACACATGCTCTATGTACACGTGTTGCCCAGTAAGAGGCCTAGTGGTTATTTTCTAATTAAATAATTTTCTTGCTATATTGTTATGACATTTTGAATTTTAATCCAAATTTCGCCTATATACGTGACAAGGCAAGAGTGGATCCTCCATACTCCCCAAATATCCATTCGATAGCAACTCAAATAGACGAAAGTCTATACTATTTTAATGAAAAATCTAACGATAGGGGGTTTTCTGGAATTTTCAATAGATAGATGAATATAACGCAAGGAAAAATGAGTCCAAGAGGTTGTTGAATGGAAGTCAGAAAAAAATGCAAAATATATATATTCGTCCTGTTTGCTGGTGACGTACAAGTATACGCATCTACTTTTCATCATCTACTTTGTTTTATGTTCCATTTTTTCTGCATTTAATTCAAAGCTGGCAGCGGTATGGATAATTCATTTCTGTAATTTCTTGCTTCAACACATTTATCCGGGTCCAGTTTTTTTGTTTGCTTTCTTATTTTCTTGCAGTTCTACAATCTGTGTACTACTTTTTCTTCTTGAATTTTCAGTATTACATGCTTGTTTGGTCTGGGTTTATGGGGTTATTCATTTCTGTCATTTCTTGCTTCAATATATTTATCTGGGTCCAGTTTTTTTTTTTT
>OU503045.2:9950327-9982066 GCA_912172775.2 Fraxinus pennsylvanica
TTTTCTTGCAGTTCTACAATCTGTGTACTACTTTTTCTTCTTGAATACATGCTTGTTTGATCTGGGTTTTTTCTGATTATTTTTGGGATTTGACGTTTGGTTGTTTTTCAGTCTTCTACGTGTTATTTTTCACTAGTTCTTTTGATTTTTCAACTATTTTTTTTAGTTCGTTTTCATTTACAACAATAAATGAAGCCTTAATGGGTTCTTTTCATTTAATATTTAATCATTACTGTTAGATTTTTTAATTCTGTTTTGTTTTTATATTCAACAGGTGTTCAATGGAAGATTTAAAATTCAACAATTGAATCTTGAAGTTATTTTTTTTAACTTGGAAAAGAAAAATGAAGTGTTTCTATTACTTTAAGGATAAAAGCAGAGTCAATAAACAAAGATCAGCCCCAACTTTGAAATACCAAAGCAATTTCAGTACATCAGAAGCTGAGAGAGTAATCAAATCTTCATCTTCGGCTCCTTCACCCCGCGGTATAACTGAATTATATGAAGAAAAAGCTCAAAACTTGAGAGTTTTTAAGTTCTCTGAGCTTAAACAGGCCACTAGTAATTTCAGTAGATTGCTTAAGATTGGTGAAGGTGGTTTTGGATGTGTATATAAGGGAAAAATCAAAACCTTTGACGGAAAGGGCGATCCTTTTGTGGTTGCCATAAAAAAACTCAACAGACATGGCAATCAGGTAATAAATTTAGTTGTAGATTGATGAAAATAAAATGTTGTTTGATATGCTTGAAGGATTTTGCTTTGATTAAATAATTTTTTACGTGCTAAATAATCATTGGGTCAGTCTTGCTGCAGGATAAGTTACTTTTTTCTACTTTTTTAAGTTAAAAAGTTACTTAAAATAAGGGCTAGAAGTAACTTACTTATTTTGAACTTGATGATAGCTGAGAGATTATATAGGTCTAGTTTTGAGTTTATTTTTTAAGCTTAGCCAAATATGCAGGTGCCATTTCTTTTTATTTTTTATTTTTTTGTCCTAACTTATATTTGATTGCAATTATTCTGATCAATTGCAGATGATCATGCAAAAATGCTATTGGATTCTGATTATGTAATTTCTTGTAGGATCAAACTTTTTATTATTGGCTCAAGGAATTAACTCTGAGTTCCCCATTTTTGAATCTTATCTTGCATAAACCACAGGCTTGGAATCTTTAGAAGCGAAAGATAATATTACTTTCTCACCATATTCTTTCAAACCAAGGTTCAGTTTCTATTACTTGTGTTGGTAAAATGTTCCAAAAAACACAAAGTAATTCGACAGAAAATTAAAAGAACACAGAGATTTTTCTCCATAAGGCCCGGATGTTCAGCCAAATGGCTTACTCACCACATTGAGCATCCACAAAAGTGGTTATCGCTCTAAATCCACTAGAAATCACCAAAAATATCACTACAAGAATCCACACCAAGAGATTCAACAAATAAACCCTCAGGCCACTTGTTTTTCTATCCTATTTTTCTCTCAAAACGGTTACACCAAGCAACCAGTGATTACTGCTCAACCAAGGACAGACAAGTAACCATTACACATTCGACTAAAGATCTCCCCAAGAAGATCTAAAAGAATGACCATTATAGATGAAATCCCAAACGTTTTCAGAGGGAAGAAGACTAAGAGCACGTTTGGCTAAGCTTAAATTCAATTAAAATTGAAAATATAGCCGTTATTAGGTTCCACTCGTCTAATAAAAGTCAACAATAACGGCTAGTATTTTAATTTTAATCCGATTTTAATCTCTACTGAACATGCCCTAAGAGAGTAAGAGAGAACCCTGGAATGATATCAATAATGAAAGCAATCGAAGCATCCAGAATATAACCATTCATCAATTAATCTCATCCAAAGGCCACCAATCAACCACATGGCATCATCTCAGCCTTTAGTAGTATCTGAACTAAAGTCGCACTTTCCAAATGCGAGAATGCACTAATGTGGAAGGCAACCGGGTTTTGGGCTTCATTATGTATATGGGCTGCCATCAATTTATAAGTGGACACATCGTTGGGCCCAAAGTGTTAAGCAAATCCAACAACTTGCTTAGCCTCCATTGATCTTCATATCAACTTTGTTCATGCTGAAATTCATTAAAAATGATTTGGAATTAATGTACTAATATTTTTGGAGGATGCATCCTGTATTTTATTAGAAGATATAGCGATAATCTGACAAGTTTGGATGATATCTTCATTTTTTTATATGTTTATTATGCTATTGCATTTGAAATGTTGTGTGTTATTTCTTACGCCTTGAATGAGCTCAACACTGGCTACCAGTTCAAACCTTTGAGCCTTCTATTGTGTTATTTCTATCTTCGTCTAGTTTTCCTCTTTACTTGCTCTGGTGACATAAGAAGTTGTATGTCTAATTGAAATGCAACTTTTTTTTTCTTGTTTGTTAGGGTCATAAAGAATGGGTAACCGAGATGAAATTTCTTGGTGCTGTGGATCACCCAAATCTTGTTAAACTCATTGGATATTGTGCCGTGGATGGAGAGAGAGGTATCCAACGGCTACTTGTGTATGAATACATGCCAAACAAAAGTCTGGACAATCATCTTTTCAATAGGTCGTTTCCAGCTCTTCCTTGGGTTCAAAGATTGCAAATAGTGCTCGGAGCAGCTCAAGGATTGGCTTATCTTCATGAAGAATTAGAAGTTCAGGTTTTATTTTTACTGTCTAATACCACTTTTTATTTTCTGCTCAGTACATGATATGCTGCAATTGTTCTTAATTGATCCCTTGATCACCAAGATAAACTTTCTTAGAAAATTGACGACAACTCGTCCTTGGAGTTACTGTTGTTTACATAATTGTTTAGGTTATATATCGAGATTTCAAGTCATCAAATGTGCTATTAGATGAGGATTTCAAGCCAAAGCTTTCAGACTTTGGGCTCGCCCGGGAGGGTCCAGTTGATGGACAAACTCACGTTTCTACAGCGGTAAATTCACCTATGGTCGTCATGGATTTTTGCATGTTCCATTCTCAGTGAAAAACTTTGTAACGAAATTCTTAAATATCTGGAGAAGTTAAACACAGAGATCTTAAAATTGGAATTTCTCTTCTCATGCTGGACCACACAGAACCTGTATTATATAGGAAAAGGACAAAAAGACTGTTTAAAATTTGAAATCTTGTTGCATTTTTTGTTTTGTTTGGTTATGATGTCAATGTCACTCTAATCTTTCGAACATTAGAATGAATCTTTTCCATGAAAAAATCCCATTTATGTATATCATGTTTTGTAACGGACTCTCGTTGGCCTGCATTCTGTGATTAGGTCGTTGGAACAAATGGATATGCTGCCCCGGATTACATTGAGACTGGACATCTTACTTCTAAAACTGATGTTTGGAGTTTTGGCATTGTGTTGTACGAAATCTTGACTGGCAGGCGATCCCTTGAAAGAGAGAGACCAAGATCAGAGCAGAACCTGTTGGACTGGGTGAAACAATACCCCACTGACAGTAGGAAATTTGGCACGATAATGGACTCGAGACTCGAAAATCAGTATTCACTCAGCGCAGCTCGAGAAGTTGCTAAATTGGCCAAGCATTGTTTGGTAAAAATTAGAAAGGACCGGCCAAAGATGAGCCAGGTGGTGGAAAGTTTAAAGCAAATACTTGGGATTTCAGCCGTTGAAAGCCCGCCTGCCAAACATTTCGACGACGTTGAAGATGATCCGACAGAAGAAAAGCCCATTAAACAGATGGGAGTCTCAGAATCGGCCAAAAGGCGTATGGAACATTTGGCTAAAATAAGTGAAAATGTAGATGGTGCTAATAGGAGAAGGTTTATGATCATGCAGGGGGCTAGAGCGACATAGATATGTATTGTATTCTTCTTTGAAGAGCTTCAACTTTGGATTATTTCATGTTTTTTGGGCTTCTATATTACTAGTTAAGAACTTGAGATTGTGACTTCAAATCTGATTTTGTTGTCTGATTAGATCAGAAAAATTTGAAATTGTCCGAAACGGTTGAACTACATGCAAGCAGTTAAATAACCGTCAAGATCTTTAGAATTCATGATTTTCACTTGTAGATTAATTAATCAAGAAACATACCTTCATCTATAGCAATAATTGAAAGATTTAAACCTTCAAAATAGAAACTAGTAAAATTTAGAAATCGTTCTCTCTTTTCTTCTCTGTAATTGAATGTTTTAATTTGATGGACTTCATTCACGTTTATAGACAGAGAAATGCAGTTTCATGGGTTATAAAAGAAAACTACACACTTTTCATCAAAGTGGACAGTTATTAAACTTTCACTTCTCGATAGACTAATAGAATTTTATCAATAATTAATCATCATTAATTAATTTATTAATAATATTACTTGGACCAAATTAATTTGTCTTACACTACATTGTCGAAGTATAAAATATAAATATTAAATACGAGAAAACAACCTTGTCTAGAGAACAAATGTATCGAATTCTATTTCTTTCCCTTTTTTCCATTTTTAGCTAGTTTTGAGGGTAGGTCGACAAGAAATATCATTTTGAGATAAATATGTAAGGCATGGGACATTTTATTTTATTTTAATGATAATCACGGTTTGCTAAGTTTGGATTTACATGTCCGAGAGCATTAGCTGAGAATTTACGATCCGAGTTAAAACCTTTCATAATTACAGCAATATATATATATATATACAGAAATGATCTAATGAGTACCGGTGCTCATCTTATTTATATATATTTTTTTTTTTTGATAACGATAAAGTGGTATATTAAATCAAATGAATTTGATTAATTAAATTTTTTCTTTTATTTCAATCACCTCACACAAATTTTAACTTTTTATCACAATCAGGTCATAGTTAGACAGCAGAAACGCGGACGAGACGGTACTGTTGTTGGCAAAAGTCGTTAAGAACCCAATAAAAGATACTTATTTTACACATTCACACGAAACTTCCCAAGTCGGTCCGTCCGTCCGAGCGGACGACTTTCACTCGTTTGTTGTGGGTTCACAACGTGATCAATAGATTCTTGGATTTTCTTGAAGCTGAGGAAAAGAAGAAAAAACATGGGTTCAAGCAGCAGTTTAATGGTTTCCCCATCATCAAGAAAATCTTCTGGGTTTGGTCGGTCCATGCTAAACCGCACCAAGCGCAGACTTTCCTTTCTATTCTGTGGTGCAGCCTCCAACGCTGGGTCAAATCTTGAGGTAGTATATATGAATAATCCATAAGATGTTTGTATAAAGTTCCTCGAGAATATACACGTGATATGTTCTTGTAATTGTGATTGCTTGTGAATTTTGATGTCCAGGGAAATCGAATTGATTTGACTTTGATTAGTAAATTTTCAGTTTTTTTGTTGAATGATTCAGAATGATCGGGTTCTACCTTAGTAACCTTTGGGCAATGATTTTAGTTTATGGCATATAACTCTAAAGTGAAGCCATACTGCTCTTTTCATTTCAGGAGTGTATTTTAATGTGATCACCTTTGAATTTGATTTGTTTTATGTGACTTAATAGAACTTCTGATTTGTTGCTATGTAAAAGGCCTATTTTCAAGCACACAAGTATTATAGTATGAACTTACCTCTCTTCCTCCTCAATTTACAAAGACTTTTGAAATGAAGCAGTGCACAAAAGATGATCTGCCGTACCAAAATATATTCTCTGGCCAGAAAGAAAAAAAAAAGTAAATTAAATTGATAAAGAGTAAAGACACCAAATTTCATTCCTTTATTCTTGCTAAATGACTAAGCTTACTTTTCCTCTTCCATTTGAGTATTGAGTTTTTAAATTTTGAAGGGAACATTTATAAATATAATTCCAAGGACCCAATTCCAGGCTGTGCAAGGCTGTGATTGGGATAAACTCTTCAAATTAGAATTTTGGATTTCCTTTTCAATGTTAAGAACTTGATATAGTTTTGATTGCACATAATGCTTGATTATAAATTTTATAAATTTTTTAAACTCAAGAGAAAGTAGAGAGTTGTGTCCGTATCACTACTTATTGCTTTCAGTTATGACAACGGTCATCTTATTTAAAGTTGATAATAGTTAATTATGTGAGGACTAAAGTATTTTATAGATTAGTCGAGGAGCGCGCAAGCTTGCCCGGACATTCACGATTGTAAAAAAAAAAAAAAGTATTTTATAGACATACGCCCAAAATAAACTTTCAAAATTTCAGGTGTCAATGTTAAAAGGGAAAAAAATGCTTTACACAGCTAAGTATCAGGTATTGGTTGTTTGTAATCAGAATTTAAAATTTTAGTTACCATCTGTGGAAGGATTTGTATGTCTTATTTATAAAATATAAAAGTCATAATGAATTAGTATCCAACCTTCGAATTTGACATTTAAGATGCTCTGTTTTGACTGATTCACTGAGGCCCTGTACTTAAAAGTCATGGTTGTCATTAACATAATGAAAATAACTGAAAACCGAAATTAGGATACCTTCAATATGAATCAAAAGAAGCATTAAACAAAACTTAATGCAATTCTTTTTCTCTTAAGGTGTTAATGACAGCAATTTATGTGTACTAGTTCTTCCAAAAGTTTGTATAAATATAACTTGGAGATGATCTAACTTGTTGGTATTCATCTTTCTTCAAGAGTTTCCTAAAAAGTGATGATGCTATAACATTTTTTTCTGTAATCTATTCTTCTATGTTTACCCAATATTAAATTATCCTTCAGGCTTATAGTTCTTATTTGAGATGATCATTGACATATATAATAATCTTCCTTGAAGCTAGAAGATTATTCTCAGGAATCATCAGCAAGTTCTACAAAAAAATTAGCTCCAATTAGTGATGTTTTGCATAACTCTATCATAGAATCTTCTTCAATGTTCAGTTCAGAAGTTGGGGATACAAGTTCCATAGTTGAGACTGGGGAATCATCTGTAAGTGACAACAGTATTATTGAGGAAGCTTTAGTTGAACAGTTAAATGTAAAAACAAGCAGAGATCTGGCACACCTCTTAAATAATAAGGAACCGGTTATCCATGAGGTAGGTTTTCATTCCAATTGCAAGGATTTATAATGGTATAAAAATCATGATATTGCAAATCATTCCTGTAACAGCCTGGTATTGATCCATCAAGCAGTCTCGCACATGCGAATTCAGATTCAGATGTTGAAAATCACCAAAATGCAGTTGTTGACGATAATAACACTAATTTAAGGTCACATTCTATTGCTTCCGATTCTTTACCACCATTTCAATTGCCTGGGGATGAAAGTGCTCGCATGACAACAACTTCTAGTCCCGGATATCTTGTTTCTGACAATGCCCGGGATCTCAGAAGTGGATATCTTCTTCATCTCGATGTGGTGAATGTCTCTTCTAACTTACTATCTAGTAGAATTGCAGAAAGAAATAGCTTCGAAGCAAGAAGGCATAGTAGGAGGCTATTTTGGGATGCTTTATCAAGACGGAGAGACTCCCCGACCATGGTTTTTGCTACTGGTCCAGATGAACTAGGCTCCCATGACAGATGGCTCCTAGATATTGGTGGTATCCACAATGATGAAGTTGGTCATGATACGGATTCCTTAAATGTTAGACGTCGTCGCAGAAATGAAGGTAGACGGCTATTGAGATCGGAGGTGAGATATGATATGCTTTTTAAGTTCTAATATTCTTAGAAAAACTTCCAAAACATTCAAACAATATTTTGTGTTATTTTCTTTTTTGGACATATAGTTGTAATAACTCGACCTCTATCTCAAGCCATTTTCTTACGTATTGTCCACTTTGAGAGGTCATCTTCTGTCTTACCCCTCACAGCGTTTTGTCGCATCCTCCAAGATTCGAAACCCAAGACCTCTGCCTTATGAGATACTTAAATTGAAATTTGATACCAATTGGGTTACAGCCCTCTTACCCCTTCATGGCTTTTTTTCACGTCCTCTAGAATTCGACCTCAAGATTTATGCTGAATTCTGGTAATAATTGTGCTCAATTGATATCAAGATTCAACTTAAATCTCTTATAACATAAAGGTCTTGTGTTCAAATCTAGTGCATAACTACGTAATTGCTAACGAGCAGACACTGTGTTCATCTCACAAGCATACTCTTGTTTCCTTAGATGCAATAAATAAAGCGTTTAATAAAACAACTTCGAATTTAGGTTGGATTTGACTATCAAATTAAAATTTTGTGCAATACCATATAAAGAATTGGTTTAAATCATATTGGATTTAGAGGTAAACCTATTCTTCTATCTTTCTGTCGGCTTAAAGATCTTCTTTTGTGTCTTATTGGATCTGTGTATAATGGCAAGGTAAAAAGTGGAAGAGAGAATTGCCTTTGCAAATATGATGCAAACACTTTTTTACTTCTGTTTCAGAAAAAAAAATCTTGTCAACTTTTGTGTCCTCATGTATTAATTTGATTTTTTTCCTACGTTTATACATGCAGATCTCGGAAAGAATGATAGGTGGCCTTAATGAAGGAGCCCAACAAACTACATTTTGTGCATCTGGGCTACACAATGAGGGCACATGTTCATGTGAATCTATTTTTTCATCTGAAGAATCCAGTACCCTTGCTAGCATCTCTCGAATAATCATGCTTGCTGAGACATTATTTGAGGTAGATCCGTGAGACCCAATCGTTTCCATCTCAGTTACATTTTCTCTTGATCAGCTATCTAAATTTTTAGGTTGTATTTAGTTGAAAGCACTATTTGAGTGACATTATGACAACTCTTTTTGGGGGTGTATCTGAATTCCTTTCCAGAAAATTGAACAAGGGCACAATTGCAACCAGCTTGCTTTCGAAGCTATTGTATTTGTGGAAATGGTGGCCAATCCAAATTAAGTATAGGCCCTAATAATTGAGCTTGCTGAAAAATGTAGGATAAGGGTGTCTTTATATGACGGTATTTGTAAGGAGTGGTCTATCAAATTTATAAGTTCCTAAACTTAAGAGTTATATTTTCAAGAAAACAAGTGGGCAGTTTATAATAACCTCCACTACTTCTTTTTTGGAGAGCACAGCCAAGTGTAGAAGGTTGTTGAACTTTCTAGATTAAATTTCGGCAAAGTGGGGTGTAATTGTTAAATGTCATTGAAACTTCTGGAAAAGTGTAATCAACTACGTTGATTTGGATAAATTTAACTAAAAATTATTACGGTGGCATCTTTGAGAACTTCATGGGAGCTTAAAATGCAGCGTTTAAAGGAAAGTGAGTTGAGCGAGTGTACCTTGGCATTGAAGTTCCATGACCACATGTGGCCTGAGATCCATAACAATAACACTATTGCTCTATGGCTGCTACCAGTTTGATGCTTCCTCAAATTTTTCTTGGATGGTTGCTTACATAGTCGAATACTTAAAAAATGGAGCAGTGGAAATTTATGTGGGGCTACTAGAAGAATTTTTTGAATTTTATCATCTGGTTTTGTCTAGCTTAAGCATATCAAATAATATTTGTATGGTGTACTAATTATTTTGGAATGTCATAAGCTGTTCTTTCTGAACCTATTTTTGTGACTAGTCATCTGGTTTGTTGCTAATTATCTTTGAGATGCCTTTTCTTGTGGATTATATTATCCTAGTGAACTGGGGATTTATGAGCTACAGTATCACAAATCTGGTAAAGGTATTGTTAATGCTAGTTGCGGAGAATGAAAGAATGATTGCTTTAATGTGCTTTCCTGTGAATTTTGTTTTCCTTGTAAATAATAATTTTTGAAGTTTTTAAGACAATGTTTCAATAATTAGCTGAAAAGTTACTTTATTGTAGGTTTTGGATGAAATTCAGCGCCAATCTCTGTCTTTTTCACCATCAATGCTCTCTCTCCCTGCTCCTGAGTCTGTTGTGGATTCATTTCCTCTCGAGTATTATAAAAAACAAAAAGCCATTGAAAGTGATACAAGTGATGTTCAACAGTAAGTCTTCTGATGTCATTATATAAGGCATGCATACTTGAATTTTTCTTCTTTCTTTTCCAAGGTTTATATTTGGTTGTTCATGCAGGTATCTGTTAAAGATTAAGCGCTTATTTGGATAACTGTTTATAAATTGTTAATAATTCGTTAATCCCTTTTTATCTACATAGTTTGTAGAACTCACAAGTACTGTCAACTTATTCACCACTCATTTTTATCTACTTTATAATTAAACCATTTATAAACAACTCTTTAACATGCTTTAACATGCATACTTTGGACGCTTATGCTGGCTTTTATTATTATTTGGATCCTTTAGTATTGATTGATATGCAAGTCCTGTAGTCAACTAATATCAAATGAACTCGACAAAGAGTTGCATTATTAGACCCCAGGGGGAACCAGTTTTTCGAACCTGAAGTTTTTCTACATATTGTGTAGGCATATTGCATTTTCTTCTGTTAACTAAAGTCCTGTAGTCAACTAATATCAAATGAACTCGATAAAGAGTTACATTATTAGACCCCAAGGGGAACCAGTTTTCCGAACCTGTAGTTTCTCTACATATTGTGTAGGTCCATTGCATTTTCTTCTGTTAACTAACTTTGGAATAAAGCTTTCAACATTTCGATCTTTTCCATTACCTAGTAAGAATAAGTTATATTTGTTATATAAAAGTGCCGATACATGTAATCTTTCGAATTTGCAGCGTCATTCTATATGCTGATATATAGTAATGTTTTCGACAGGTGCTATATTTGTTTGGCTGACTATGAAGACAGTGACAAGTTGCGAGTTCTTCCTTGTAATCACAAGTACCATGTTGCTTGCATTGATAAATGGCTTAAAGAAATCAACCGGTACTTTCAAAATATACTCTCTCTCTCAATATTAGACAACATTGCTTTTCTAAGTCGTCCTCTGCTGTGCTTCGTTAGGGTATGTCCACTCTGCAGACGCAATGTTTGTGAGAATGCTGGGGAATGTTCAGCGTCAAACACTGAAGTACCATCACAGTAATGCAGCTGTATATGTATATATAGATAGATAACTTTGAATCTTGACATGTTTATAGAGTTGATCTGATCTGAATTTCGTCAACTTTTTATACGTTGTATGGTATGTCATAAATGTCAATAATTCTTCTGGCTTTTGTATCTTCAATCTAGAAATTGGGTTTAAGGCAGAAGCAAAAAATGTTTTTGCAAGTTTAGCATCGTTTAATATATTAATATTACAGTGTAGAAGAAAACTTCAAAGAGTTTACACCTCCAATTGCTGCTGTGTAGAAGAAAACTTCATATATCTATTTTTCCAATGAAGATTAAACTTGAGAGTTCTGTGTCTTCTTAATTAATATGGACTTTGTTCTTTTGGATGCTGTATGGAAAATTCCTGCTTTTGAGATGATTTATTAAATGGAGAAAATGAAGCTTGATTAAAGAGAATTGTCAAACATGACTACCAAACAAGAATGGAAGTGAGGCAACCATCAGTAGAGATGACAATTTTTCCCACCACACCCCACCACACCCCGTCCATGGAAGTGAGGCAACCATGGTCCATGAGATAATTTTTGTTACGACTAAAAAGATTTACTTATTTTAATAGAGATCAACTTATTTTTTAATTTTAAGCAACAAAGAAAGTATTTTATTTAAAACGCGCCTATTTACTTCTTGGCCAAACTAGCAGCATTCCCCTCTGGGTCGATGCCGAAGCTATACATTTTAACTTATTATGGATTAAAAGTATTCGTGGTAACTGATATTTTGGTAAAATTTCAATTGAGTTCGATAGAACATTTTTTTTTTCCAATTAAGTCACAATTTTCACTTATGCTACAACAATCCGTTGACAGCCAAGTAGGATTTTTTACCTAACAATTTCTTCTCGCGAGTATCAAATGATTAGAGTAAATCTAAACCACTAATTAGTATTTTTGTATCCGGGTTAATGGGCATATGACCCGTGTGTTACTGTGTGCAACATCATGAGTATACAAATGGAACAAGTAACAAAATGATGAGTAAATAATCATTTTTAACAAAGATGATTTTGTTTACTAACGAGCCCTAGATTAATTTGAAAACATCAATTAATGAAGAGCGAGTAAGAAAACTTTAAGAAAACTCAAAACACACGAGTCACGTATGAATACAACCAACGTGGAACTTGTAGTAGGAGAGTAGCACCAAACAAAGTTTGATCGTTCAATTTCAGCTCCAATTTGAATAAATACACAATAATAGGGTCGGCAAAAAGTGTTTGGATAGAGTAAAAAAGTATATAGAAACTGAGATCGATGGAATATTGCTGAATGACGTATAAATTAGAAACTAGGTTTTGATAATTTTATCAATAAATATTTGGAAATATCATATTTATCATTAGTTTATAACTATTTTATTATTCAAATATAAATTTTCAGTAATATTTATTGTTTCTAGGGTTAAATACTAATTTGGTCCCTAAAATTGCAGTGAAATTTCAAGTTCATCCTTCAATTTTAAATTCTTCCAAATTAGCCACTAAAGTTTCCTAATGGTCCTAATATGTTCACTCTGTAACGTCAAATTAGTTTACACTGTTAATGCCACCAACCGAGGCCACCATTATGAACTAAACATATCTTTAGCTTATATGGAAGAATGAATTTAATCTATCGAAAATAGAAGAACACATCAAATTATCAAAAAAAAAAATGGTTCCGTAATTAATTTCCACAAGTCTTCTTTAGTCTTTACGACAATAGCACAACCAAAGTGACAATTGACAAAGAAAATATAATTTTGACATTACTTACAAAAATCTCAGGTGAAAATTAAGTAAAGGGAAAATATACAGAAACAGAATCCAAATATTTGAAAACAAATCAGTATTCTTATGCCCTCTGCTGCAAGGAATACTGGATCCACTGTAACATCCACTCTTTTGCTCTATTCCTTTGCCAAGATCTTCAAGAACAAATGTAGTATTTGTCTGACTGTTACTGAACAACACACACCAAATGTAAGGCCCTTTATGCTTATGACTGCCAGTTATGCCTACTCCAACTTCAGTATGTGATCGATTTTTCAACAGAGACAGGGTTTTCCTGTCTTGAATGAGCGCGTGTGAGAATGCTTCTGGTGGGTCAAGATACTTCTTTTGACATCCCAAAATGTAGCCAGATATGGTTCCAAAAGTGGGCAGTTCAACACCACAGTTGGGAGCAAACACTTCGGTGAAGTCATCTTCTGGTGGTTGACAATGTATAGTATTGTTATCAGTGCAGTTTCCCTTGCATTCCTCTGCATACTGCAAAGCAATGCAGCCTAGACCCCGACTGTTGCTCAGACGAGAAAGCTTTTTGTCTGTTCGATTCTTGTTAATAATCTCAATTAGGTCATTTGCAGCGTTCCCTATCGCATAGATCAAACAGAAAGAACACATTGTTAGTTGATGAATTGATTGACTAGCATCAAAGAAGACTATACAGGCATTGAAAGGATCTGTTAAGAGATAGCATTCCACAAAGTGCATGAGAGTGTGCGAATGTTCATTTTTCTACGAAGATTTTATTTACAAGTCCTAAAAGTGCATGAGAGTGTGCTCACAGTGCATCGTTGCACTGTGAGCACAGAGCGAACTATTTTTTCATCTTTTCCTCAAGAATGCCATGTGCTCACTGCAAGTGGTCACTTGTGCCTATGATTGTAGGTTTTATGTAATTATTGAAGCTAACCCTAAAGAAAAAGAGAGGAAAAAACATCTTAAAAAGAATCACCATTGGAATTTGGAAGACTAGGCTTCAAGAAACAGCAATGCTTAAAAAACACTTTAAAAGGGCAACCTAACAATCCGTTTCTCTATCGCTAGTCTATCGTAAGATCATTCACTTCTGTCGATAAAACTGTCATCCCCAGAGGCTCAACAGCAATGCAGCACTATAACAATCATCAAACTAAAGGTGCCCTTCTTGTGCTGGCAACAAACATTTGAAGTATTAACTCTGTTGATTTGTAATGGCAATCACCAATGATCCTCCAAAAGTTATACTTGTTCTTCCTATCTAATGTCACAACGTTATCCCCTATTCCCCTGGATCAAAGACAAGCTTACTATAAAAGGAACAATCCGGAAAAATTGTTAAATCCTACCCTTTGATTGAATTTATTTGGTTCAAGGGTTGCTCATTCACGTGACTCAGCAATTGCATCTTTCAGCTGATTTCTTAAAACATTTACCAACACAAACAGCAGTGCTTGAGAATCATTTATCTGTTAACAGTAAACTAAGCATCATTCACAATAATTCAGGATCTCCAGAAAATTGGGACTTATTTAGGCTTAAGAGTGACATGTCTCAACCACCAAAGTCTACTTTTAATTTATCCTCAATCGCTGTCACCTTGAGACTCTGTTGTTGACATGTATTCACATTTCTCGTTTACCCTTTCTAGTATGATCAAACATCAATCTTAGCATTATTAGCACAAAAATCAATTCAACAATTCGTGTCTAATAATATCTTATAGTGTTTACCCTTCACCATAGAATCTCTAATGGCACTTCAAATTTCATCTCATTCACTACAGGTCTAGACATTACATCCTCTTCATGTCCTCCTCATTAGTGAGCGAATATAAATACCTAAAACACAACATGATGCTCTGACTAACTCCATTGTCATCTTTATTCCACGACTAGGACCAAAAGGATGTTCGATATATGTCTTAGTTTCAATCTCCCTTACAGAATTAGTAAAAACTATCCATAGTTAGATGGACAAGACCTGGAGGTGGGGAATTTACGCTTAACATGGATGGTTGTAGGAGAGCAGTTCGGGCTTGGCAAGAAGATTTATGTGCCATTTCTATGGGATTAAGACTATGTTTAACAAAAGGCATAACAAGGATATGGATTGAACTGGATTCTACTATGGCAATATTAATATTCTTTCTTATAGAGGAGGAGCACGGTCCTTGGGTAAGTCAATACTTGGTTGAAAAAATTGAGGACCTTCTTAACAAGTGCAAACCAAACATCACACAATATAAGGGAAGGCAATGGAGCAGCAGATTGGTTAGCTAACAAGGGACTTCATGATGACAATAATCCAACCCAATTAAGTAATTGAGCAACTATGGGGCATCCTTCGAATGGTCAAACTCAAATTCGTTATAATATATTTAAAAATTAATAGTTTCAACTTTAACTTCTCTAGATTCATTTTCTCAAAAGTTGTAAAGGAGGTAGTACCTCCTAATTTAGTGCTTTTTAAACTTTTTCTCTCTCCTTGTGTTAGTTTGGAGGTAAGGATATCACTTTCATATCAATAAAAAGGGTCGAGGGAATCCAAATCACCCCCCCAATTGGGTCTAGGTGGAGTATGCGTGCACGCCTTGGTTTTACTTAACCTAAAACTTACAAATTCTAAAGTATTCCTGTAAAGTTGCTTAACTATTTGTTAGGCCACCGATTCATTTTACATATTCTAGAAAGGGAAAGAAGGGGGGCCCACAAAGTGGAGGTGGGAAAGGAAAACTAAATTCTGTTGAAGGGAATATCGGGTAACAAACATCAGTTAAGAGGAGTCAATAAATAAGCGCAGCAAGGGAGTAGAGGAAAAAAAGAGTATTGAGTAGCCAATTAGGAGAGATCTAAGCCTCTCGAATGCTTGGAATTTATCTTTCATTTGCATTGTAATTTCAGTATTAATTCAATATCATTCTCGTTTGTTATTTTCATCAGTTGGAATCCTATCAAATTGGTATCAGAGCGGTTCTTTCCAATGGCACAGAAAAAGACAGACGGCAGAGTTGACACCATAGAGAAAGACATGGAGGAGATGAAGGCAGAGGTACACCGCATCTCGGGATTGGAGAATTCAGTGGACCAGCTGACCCAAAACATGGCAAAAATGTTGCTATCAATGGAGGAGACCAGGAGGGCTGTAGCAGTTCTCTCTAACTTGAAGAGTGGGCTAAACCAAAGTTCGGGAGGGGAAGGAATAGATAGTATGACTGAAGGACCGGTACAACCGGAAATGATGAGGGGTCACCGCGCAGTTGATCCGGGAAAATGGCAGGACGGGGTTGGAGAGGCCAGTTATGGTAGAGCCACAGCCAACACAATGCAGAACAAAGATGAGGAGAATTGGCGACGGGTGCGGAAGCTGGAAATGCCTATTTTCAGCGGGGAAAACCCAGATGGCTGGCTGTACCGAGCGGAGAGGTACTTCGATGTCAATGGACTGACGGAGCGGGAGAAATTGGGAGCCATTGCGGTCAGTTTGGACGGGGATGCATTGTCATGGCTTCAATGGACAGAAGCCCGGACCCCCATTCAGACATGGCAGCAATTACGGGAGCAGTTACTGTTGCGATTCCGACCGACTCAAGAGGGGAATCTTTGTGAGAAGTTTCTGGCTATAAAACAAAGTGGCACCGTGGCAGAATACCGGCGGCAGTTCGAAATGCTCGCCGCCCCACTGAAAGGAATATCAGATGAAGTTTTAGAAAGCACCTTTGTTAATGGACTGAAACCAGAAGTGAGGGCTGAAGTGAGACTACTGGGCCCAAAGGGGTTGGGCCCAATCATGGAGGTAACCCAGAAAGTTGAGGATAAGAACCTGATTCTAAAAAATATCCAGGAGTCCACGAGCCATAAGTCCATTAAACCCTATCCCTCTTCAAATCGCTCAGAGTCGAGGAGACTGGAGATGTTTCCAACGAAAACCATCACCGTTGGAGAAAAGCTAAACCCAATTAAGCGAAACTTTCCGGTCAAGCGGCTGACCGATGCGGAATGGCAGCTAAGACGTGACAAGGGCCTGTGTTTTAAGTGCGAAGAGAAATACACCGTAGGACATCAATGTCGAAACCGCGAACTCCGGGTTCTGTTAGTGGAGGGAGATGATCTGGGAGAGGAGGAAGAATTCGAATGGGTGAGTGAGGAGCAGCCCATCGAGGTTAGTGACACGGTTGAGCTATCCCTTAACTCCGTGGTCGGGCTTACTACGCCGGGCACGATGAAACTCAAGGGCAACGTTGGTGGATGCGAAGTTACTGTGTTGATAGATTGCGGGGCAACCCACAACTTTATATCCCTGGAACTGGTGCGAAAATTGGAACTACCGACGATGGCCACAACTAATTATGGTGTAGTGATGGGGACAGGAAAATCTGTACAAGGAAAAGGAATCTGCAGGGGAATAATTCTGGAGTTGCAAGGGTTGACTGTAGTAGAAGACTTCTTGCCCTTGGAGTTGGGTAGTACGGATGTGGTGCTTGGGATGCAATGGTTAGGAAGTCTGGGCAATATGGAAGTAAATTGGAAGCTCTTGACTATGAGGTTCAGAATGGGTGATACAGTTAGAACGCTGAGAGGAGACCCCGGGCTTCACAAAGCCGGAATATCTTTAAAAGCGATGATGAAGGCTTTACAGCAGGAGGGACAAGGGGTTTGGGTAGAATGTCAGAGACCTCCGGGCGAAATCAAATCAAGTAGAGAAGGTGCTGGACCGCCTGCAGGAGTACAGGGTATCCTACAACGGCATCAGAAAGTGTTTCGCGAACCATCAGGATTGCCCCCAAGCCGTGAGACTGATCACTCTATTCCATTACGAGAGGGGACCGAGCCAATTAACGTGAGACCTTACAGGTATCCTCATATTCAGAAAAATGAGATTGAGCGGTTGGTCCAGGAGATGTTATCTAGCGGAATTATACAGCCAAGTATCAGCCCATTTTCTAGTCCTGTAATACTTGTAAAGAAGAAGGACGGTAGTTGGCGTTTCTGTGTGGATTATAGGGCCTTGAACAAAGCAACCATACCAGATAAGTTTCCCATTCCAGTGATTGATGAATTGTTGGATGAGCTCCATGGCGCCACAATTTTTTCAAAATTGGATTTGAGGTCAGGATACCATCAAATTAGGGTGAAGAAGGAGGATGTACATAAAACTGCATTCCGCACTCACGAGGGACATTACGAATTCCTAGTCATGCCCTTCGGTCTTTCCAACGCGCCATCCACATTCCAATCCCTGATGAATCGGATCTTTCGACATCAGTTAAGGAAGTTTGTATTGGTCTTCTTTGATGACATTCTGGTCTATAGTAAGGATTTGGTGGCACACGAGCAACACTTGGAAGTCGTTTTGACGGTTTTGGCATCACATCAGCTCTATGCCAATGCAAAGAAATGTCACTTTGGGCAGTACCAGATAGACTATTTGGGGCACTTAGTCTCAGCTGAAGGAGTAGCAGCCGACCCGGACAAAATAGCTGCAATGGTACAATGGCCAACTCCCCGTAACATTCGGGAGCTCCGAGGATTTCTGGGTTTGACTGGTTACTATAGGAGGTTTGTAGCCGGCTATGGGGCGATATCATGGCCTCTTACGCAGCAGTTAAAGAAGGACGCATTTAGGTGGAATGAAGAAGCAGAGGCTGCATTTCAGAGACTAAAGTTAGCCATGACAACTGTCCCCGTTCTAGCTCTACCAGACTTTTCGAAGACCTTTTATATCGAGACTGATGCATCTGGCTACGGGTTAGGAGCAGTCCTTATGCAGGAGCAGCGCCCTATTGCCTATTATAGTCAGGTTTTGTCAGGGAAATCTCAGCATAAGTCCGTTTACGAAAGGGAGTTGATGGCAATTGTCCTGGCCATCCAAAAATGGAGACACTATGTGATGGGGAGGAAATTTGTAGTACGTACTGATCAGCGGAGTCTGAAATTCCTTTTAGAACAACGGGTAATCCCAGAAGACTTCCAGAGGTGGGTGACAAAGTTAATGGGATACGATTTCGAGATCCATTATCGACCAGGAGTGGAGAACAAGGCTGCAGATGCATTGTCGCGACTACATCCCCCTATGGAGTTAGCCACACTATCCGGCCAGGTTGTCATGGACAGTCAGATTATAAACACTCAGGTGGAAAACGATCCTTTCCTATCCAAAATCAGGAAAGAGTTGCAGGAAGACCCAGATGTGTATCCGCGTTTCTCAATAGAACAGGGGAGGTTACTATACAAGGGACGTCTAGCACTGCCACAATCCTCATCACTGATCCCGAACATCCTGAAGGAATTTCACAGTAGCCCTTCGGGAGGGCATTCTGGTTTTCTGCGTACATATAAACGATTGACTAGTGAACTGTATTGGTTGGGGATGAAGCGGGATATCAAGAAGTTCGTGGAAGAATGTCCGGTCTGCCAACAAAGTAAGACTCTGGCACTTTCCCCAGCTGGCCTCCTACAACCACTGCCTATTCCCCAACTTATATGGGAAGACATTTCGATGGATTTTATAGAAGGGTTACCAAAATCTGGAGGATATAATTCTTTATTGGTGGTGGTCGACCGTCTAAGTAAATATGCTCACTTCTTGCCATTAAAACACCCCTTCACAGCAGCAGGGGTAGCTGCAATTTTTACCAAGGAAATAGTCAGGCTCCATGGCATTCCAAGCTCCATTGTTTCGGACCGTGACAAAATATTTCTGAGTCAATTTTGGTCAGAAATTTTCCGCCTACAGGGAACTTTCCTCCGTCGAAGCACAGCCTATCACCCACAAACTGATGGGCAGACTGAAGTAGTTAACAGGTGTGTAGAAACTTATCTCCGATGCTTCACCTATGGCAAGCCAAAGAGCTGGAGCAGTTGGATTCCGTGGGCAGAATATTGGTACAACACCACATTTCACTCATCTACAAACACAACCCCATTCAAAGCAGTCTATGGAAGGGATCCTCCCCCATTAATCCGTTATGGCAGGCAGACCACGACAGTACAATCAGTAGAACAACAGCTGCAAACCAGGGATGACATTTTGGATGAATTGAAATCTCATTTGCACCACGCCCAAGAAAGAATGAAAGAAGCTGCAGACCGCCAAAGACGAGACATCCAGTTTGAGGTAGGAGAATTGGTATACGTCAAACTCCGTCCTTATCGCCTTCGTTCACTCGCCAGGAGACCAAATGAGAAACTGGGACCCAAGTACTTTGGTCCATTTGAAATAGAAAAACGGATAGGACCTGTGGCCTATCGTCTGAAGCTACCACCAACAACAGCTATTCATCCTGTGTTCCATGTTTCGCAACTGAAAAAGGCACTAGGGGCACACGAAACGAGTCAGGAGCTTCCCCCTCACTTTGATGATAATCTGGAATGGGTGGTGGAACCCGAAAAGATCTTGGAAACCCGTCACAAAACATCCGGGACGTCAACAGACAAGGAAGTACTGGTACAATGGAAGGGTCTGCCTCCATCTGAAGCTTCCTGGGAGTCAGCTGAATCAATTTTGCAACACTTTCCCGATTTTCACCTTGAGGACAAGGTGTCTTTGGAAACCGGGGGTAGTGTTAGGCCACCGATTCATTTTACATATTCTAGAAAGGGAAAGAAGGGGGGCCCACAAAGTGGAGGTGGGAAAGGAAAACTAAATTCTGTTGAAGGGAATATCGGGTAACAAACATCAGTTAAGAGGAGTCAATAAATAAGCGCAGCAAGGGAGTAGAGGAAAAAAAGAGTATTGAGTAGCCAATTAGGAGAGATCTAAGCCTCTCGAATGCTTGGAATTTATCTTTCATTTGCATTGTAATTTCAGTATTAATTCAATATCATTCTCGTTTGTTATTTTCATCAGTTGGAATCCTATCACTATTCTCTTTATACTATCATCAATTAAAACTATGTCATCAGTCAATAAAAACGCCCCAGGACATACTCTTGGATATGTTCCTAAGCTCTTCCATGAATAACACAAAATGATGAAGATTTAAAGTAGAATCTTGGTGCGAGCCTATGACAATAGGAAATTCTCTGCTGCTGATCCTACTAGATCTCACACTCAGGATTGCCCATCATATATCCTCAATAACATTGAGACATCTACATAGAAAATCTTTTTGACTTCCGAAAATTCACTAATAGACATGAAATTTATCAGAATCAAGACGACCAAGTCTAATGGGGAAAAGGATTGCCGTGTAAGTAAAGTGGAAAGTCTTACAATAACTATTACCCATTTAGCAGTATCTTTTGACATACGATCACTTGAAGTTCAAGCATGACTGGCAAAAAATGTTGCGACAGATTATTAGAAAATTGAGTAATGAGACGCGCAAGTATTATTACACTTGCACTAGGTGCAAGTTGATCCTACCTAATTATGTATAGGCCTAACCAAGTGCTTTTTTGGAAGAGATTAAATTATAACAAAATCCGTTCAGATCAGACCAGGAGGAATGGGATTGGTCTGACTTCTCACTCGGATGTAAGACTCCCTCCGCCAACAGATGCCCCATGCCACCTTTCATGAGCAATCATTTTTGGTCAAATATAATTTTATCCACATATTTCATAGATCACACAACTATTACCCCCTTTTTATCCACACATTCTATGGAACTTCCCAATTAAACTTTAATTTTAACTCTCCCAAACAACCACTAAGGCTTTCCTAAATATTTATTTTATTTAATTTTTGGAGGCTACTCATGGCGAAATTCATAACGGGCCACCTTATTGTACAGTTTTTGCACAAGCTAGACATCAAATCTCATCTTCCAACTCTCTTCATGGTTTCTAGTTCATACTCCTTCAAGATGTACTCATGTATAGAGGCTCCATCTTTGATAGTGGCATAAGCTACTCTTAACATACAAATCCCGTTCATATTTTGCTCCAACATATTAGACACTTGTATTGATTTTGTCATGCTTAAATGAAGTGTCATTAACTTCCATATAATTGTTTTCTTGCATTTATCAATTCTTCCATGAGTTCTCTGTAGCTATGAAGATTTCCAGATAGCAAAACTATTTCCTGAGAACTCCTAAGAAAATCACGAGAGATGTCCAAAATTGGACTCACCATAAAAAAGTGGAAATTAGGCGACAAAGAATACCTTTCTTTATAGAACAGAAAGTAAAAATAAGGAGACTAACTATGCTTAAGGAAATTGAAGCCAATCTAGCTTGTGATGTGCTATCACAAGACAAGTTCTAGAAATTCACTGTTGCACTCTCTCAAATCAATTTTGAACTACATTTTCGATGATATCCTCATTGAAAAATATATTTGAATTCTTGAATATAAAAAAGTGAAGAGGACAACGTTTCTGAACTTCTTGTTCTGCTAACAATAAAAGAAAACACCTTGTCACACCCCACCCTCACCCAAATAAAAGTTGTCGTCTATCCTAATGCCCAGTCCATTCTCAATCAGTATCTCATTAAATAGGACAAGTCCTAAGTAATATTACTCGATATTTCAATAGCTTCCATTCACAAGTCATAGAGTGAAGTTTTTATAATCAAATTTTTTTTTTTTTTTCTTTTCCCTAAGCCATTACTTGGCAGATATGTTATCATCTTGATAGACAACTCATATGGTATGAAAAACAAAATGAATATCAAAGATCTTTCTTTGTGAAAGAGATTTCATAAGCTTCAAATTGATCAATGATGGCTAACATCCAGGCTATCAAAGATGAATAGAACTCTCAAGACTAGAGAATACGTACAGAAAAGTGCCTTTTTGATGTTATAGGAAATTGCAATATGTAGGTTTCTTCTTCCATGAGAGTAGATATACTAGAAGTCCAAAAGCTTGTGAACAATTTCAACCAACCAGAGAGGGGATAAGGAACAAGGACAGATAATCTCCAAAGGTAAAACAGGTTTTTCAAGGTAAACTTGTATTCTTTACAAATTACAATAACTGTCTATGCACCTATTGATGCATACGGTTCAGAAACAATAAAATTTTCAAAAAAATCAAAGAATAGGTTGAGTCATCTTTCTTTTTTCCTAATCTTTTCCATACATGCTTTCAATCTCGGGATTCCACTATTCTCTATTTAGCCGGGCAACCCCTTCAATCCATCCAATCAAGGGAGTGGAAAGGATCACCTGAAGCTGGAGATCCTATGGCGAATTCATCCTTTGTTATCCTTCTGTTCACATCAACACAAGGAACTCCTTGCTCATTCAAGTTCAATACCATCGCATAATTCTTATTGACCGAGTTCAACGTTGAGTGGCCATAGTCAGTTCATCGCTAGTGGCGTAATCAGAGGAAACCTATGTTAGAAATATTACTAGTTGCAATACAGTAAAGTGCAGAAATAAAAACTTATAGACTAATCGAGTCTCGTGACAGCACGATATCCTAAAGCAAAATTGCCAGTCGATAACTGCTGTAACCTCAGTGGACAATCACCTCCAGGATACAACGATCAAATAAACCAATTGTGCAGCAATCACAAATGGTTTTCAGAACTCTCAAGTATACTCCAGAAAATACGTATAAAGTTGAGTATAATATTTTACTGAAATAGGAAGATACAATTTTGTATTGTGATAATTTTCTAATGCCCAAATGTGTGTTTATATAGACAGAAAAATGATGTAACTGCATCTACCATGAACCAGTATTATTTGTAATTTTTATGGCTAGTGGTAATAGGTTGTTAATACTGGAGAGTTAAAAACTTTCATATATTACCGGCTATTTGACCCATTAAATAATTCCGAAAATGATTAAAAAATAATAATTTATTATTAGAATCAATTAACCCAAATGCCCCAATCAAAGACTTTTAATATAATGCGTGAGGTGTGACTCGAACCCCCAACCTCCCATACAAATCCTACACTTTTCACCAATTGGGCACTTCATATGAATTAATTATTTCTTTTATATATTATACTTATTGTATAAATATCTAACAACCTATTCAGTTGGGAAATAAGGAAACTTACCTCACTCCATATGCTTGCTACTGAAATTGTGGTTAAGACCTAAAATGCATGGATACTTGTAAACTCATTAGGTACCCATATCCGATATGTATTCAAGTTCGGATACTCTTCGAACGCTCCAATATATACCAGATACGTGTTTTTTAATTATTTTATATTTTTTATATTTTGTGAATTTTTGATACATATCGGATACGTAATATATTATTTTATATTTTTAATTATTTCCGATACATATCAAATACGTTAGGACAGGTAAAGAAGGATTTTATTGGTTTTAAACTCTTTTAGAACTCATTATTATTAACAAAGTTTTTTTTACTTAATAGATAATATTACGAATAATTTATTGAAAATAGATAATATTTATTTGAAATACACCCAGAGTTTTAAATTAATTGACCACTAGAGTTCTTTATTGGAAAGACACAACAGTATTAAGGGTCTGTTTAACCCTCATTTTTTGTGTCGAATGCATTTTGGAATAGTATATTGATGGAGAATATATGATTAAAAATGATGGAAAATCTTTTAGGTTGCGTGTAATATTATTTTATTGAAGAATGTTTGGTTGAAAAAAAAAAAAGAGAAAAATGTATTTTGAAAAAAATGGGGATCAAACATGGTCTAAATCTGTTAATAAATGTAAAATCGTTTTAATAGTTGACAAATATATTTTTATTATTGAAAGTAGATAATAATTTTATAATATAAAACCATGTTAATAAATTACACATTAATATAATCGAACTTCATTATATATTTCATAAATTGATTTTCATTCATTACAATCTGCATCTTTTATCAAGAAAAATAAATCTCTTTTCAAAAGAAGAATCCAAAATGAGGGATATCGCCGAGGACTCATTTGCTACTATTGAAAGTATTAAGCTACTTGATGTTGCTAATATATCAATAGATGAGCCAGAGTTGGATAAAGTAATTGTAATGATAATGAAGTAGATGATGTTGGTGATGTCAAAGAAAATGAAATTGAGACAATTTAGGATTAAAATAAAATGTTAAAGTAATTTATTTTATTTTTATTATCTTTCTTCTGTTTTAATGTCTTTTTTTAATAAAAGTATGTTGTATCAGGGAATCTGTATCGTATCGTATTCGAATTACGTATTTAAATTCGCGCAGCTTCTTAGGGAAAAAACAGCGACAATGGGAAACTACCCTTCCCTCTCATATTTACATTAGCAAATTTGAACAAGAGGGGAATGTAATCTAGCTCGACGAAGTATCACATTTTTATCCACCACTACAGACCAACCAATGAGGGGCTTCTGAAGAAGGAATTAAAGAAAGGATTAAGCCAAATGTACAGAGGTTCGGTTCACAGACCTCTTACCGACTCTCACATGAAGTGGGTCCCAATGATTAAAAATTGGTTGCTTCAAGGGCTGCTAGGTCCAGGAGATAGTCCTCGTAACAGGTTCACATAGTTGTAAAACCACCTTTTCCACCCTTTATTTGGTACATTTCGGAAGGAACCCTTCTTGTCCCCAATCCGAAACATGAAAATCATATTTCTGTAATTATCACAAATAGCATTAATGTCTAGTGCTATTAGTTCAACTAATATCCTTTTAAGTTCTGAAAACATAAATTAGCTAACATAGACCTACTTATTATGGACCAATCTGTTACATGTTCCTCGTACATTAATGCTCTTATCGTAAGTCCTCAGTTCTATTTAGTATTACTATATAAACACAAAATTTACTAGCAGTTAAACCCAGAGAAAGGATTACTCACGACCAACATTTTCCTCTTAAATGACCAATTTCAACTAAGAAAAAGATTCAAGTAAAAAGGCTACAGTCAGTATGAATGTACAATATCCTCTGTAGATCAAACACTATCACTTGTCAAGCACACCATTGCAAGAAGCACCAAATGTAAGCAACCAAATGCCATTATAACATTTTCAGCAGCTACAGCAATTTACCCAAAAGGAAAAGGGCTAGCAAACCAAACAGAGAAAAATAAATGTACAAAAAAAGTAGTTACCATGATTCTTGGAGCAAACAAGAGCTGCCAGTAGAAGACAACAGAGAATAATCCACTGAAGACAACAAAGTTTCTTGACCACCATCACTATTAACCAGCCAACACTACCAAAGCAAATGCACAAACCAAATGTGGGGTTTCTTAAGAGTAAAAGAAAGCAAAAAGAGGAAAATAACCTGATCCCAGAAAAAGTGCTTTCTTCTTTAACAACGTAACATTGTTGACCAAGTGGGAAAAAAAGGGGGGCGAGTGGGGGAAGCAAAAGAAAATATGGATACAGAAGCAATCAAGCACTACTCCTATAATATATCACCAGTGTAGTTGGTGCTATGTGACTGGCTAACACCAGTCCAAATGTCCAATTGGTGTCACGTGATACAATCTGAAAGCTAAATCATTTAGTTATAGTTCTTATTTAATGGCACCTTAATGCACTGGCAACTATTACTCTGACATTGAGCACAAATATTATTTAGGTAAAATTAAGGTTTGAATAATGATTTTTTTGGAGAATATATGATTAAAAGATAGAAAAAAAAAGTAGATTTACGTACAAATGTATAATTGAAAATGAGTATAGAAAAAAAAGTTTTTAAATAAGGGTTATGCTATAAGTACATGGATTCAAATCCCTGTACTTACAGCACACACACAACACTTGGGGGGAATTTTTTTTTTTTTCAATATTTTATACATGGGTCCCACACCATGTGAGTGGAAATTCAAAATTCTGGTAAAATTCTGGTAAATTTTTTCTGTACTTGAATCATTTTTCTTTAAATAATGGTACTCGGTACGGGACATTATTGGTAGGATTATTCTTCTTTACCAGGGCCTACGCCAGGGGACCAGCTGGCTCTGGTATTGGAAAAGGCTGAGTGGTGGTCCCAACCAGCCGTTGATTGATTTCTTTTATTAAGAAATTGATGAAGTTTAAGAATACAAATCATCAAATTAATCTGGGAATAAATGAAATGTCACCGCGATTCGAGCAAGACAGCTAACATTTTGGGTGAAAGAGAAAGGAAATTGTATAGTGCAATATTAATTAGTGCCTTTTGGGTATATATTTTTGGGGATTAGTGCTTGAGTATATAACAACAAATATGATTTTGTATTATTCATCATCCAAAGATGTAGGTCACTTACTGTTAGGTCTTGATTTAGATTTGCAATTCCGTGATCAAAGCATAATTGAGTTGCAATTAAAATCAAAATATGAGTTATTGGATTGTAATTTAAGCCAAAAGAGTTTGGGGTAGATAGAGTCCTAAAAGAAGTCAAATACATTCATGAAGATCAAGAAGCGGGAAGACGGTTGCTCACTCGCCGTGAGTTGAGTGCTCGAGCGCTCAAAATAGTAAAGTCATTGCTCACTTGGCGCTCGAGCAGCGACCTTTTCTGAGTAGTCTTTTTGCAATTTTTATACGATTTTTCTATCATATTTCAACCCAAATACTTTATATTATATATACTTAAGCCATACAACATCCCAAAACGTGGTTGAACATTATTTTATTCATCTGGATATATTTAGAATTGCACGGTTTAATTCATTAGATATATTTAATTGTGTCTTGTTGCAATTAATAACTTGGTAAATTTAAATTCCGTGCGTATTATACTTATTCACTCCCTTGTAAGTGTTAGTTGGATTGAACTTCATTATTTCACTTAGCATCTAGTCAACTAAAGACAAAATAAGAAATCTCGTGAGGTTTGCATTTCGCTCCACCATGCTTCCCTACTTCTCTCCGTAGTGCTTGGCAATTTCGCAAGGTGGTTGAGCACTTTCGTCAAAGTGTTTGGCCACCTCTCCCAATGTGATATCGCTTCATTTGTAGTTGTACTTTCTAAATGAGGTATCACATCTTGCTATAATGTATTTTTGAGGTGATAGGCATCCCCTATGAATGGCATCTTTTACAAATATCACCTAAGTCAAAAGATACTTCGTATAAAGATACTTTGTAAACTTGATATATTTGATAGTCTGCAGCAAATACGCTCAATCATCTTTTCAAATTGCTTTTATGATACAAGGCAAACTACTTTTCAGCTTGTGTCAGATAGCCACGGGCTTATGACAAATGTGATTGATACGTTTTGATTAGTGAGCCATCAAACTGAAGCCACATGTCAAGCATCCAATGAACGTCACTTCTTCTCTCTTGATATGCTCATACTTGTTGTCTGCCAAGGAAGGCTATTTTAGTAATGAAACAATGTGCACTATACTTACATATTGCAAAATTTGACACTCTCTTTCCCACCCAAATATATGTCTTCTTCATTGTTTGACTTGAGAATCGGAGTGCTCGTGGCTATCGTACCCCTGCCCAAGCTGTGATCACGAGCAATCTAACATGATTGTCCAAGTATACAGGTAATAGATACATGGACGGTACAAAAGTTTTATAAAGAAATTGACACTTCAAGTTCGATAACAAGGTGTCTTATCTTTATATATGTTTCTAAAATTTGGACACATTAGATAGTTCTCAACACCCATTGGACATGTATCAATATCTCACATGTTATAGTTTTTTTTTTTGGGGGGTTGGGGGGTGGGGTATAACCTCTACCCTCACCCCCTGCCCACTCTACATTTTCCCAATGTTTTTGTAGTATTTGACGCTTCTGCATGACAATTCATATTTATAAAATTTGGAACAAAAGATTGGGGAGATTTTTCATTATTAAGCTATTTGTGTACAACAAAAATCAATGAGAAATTTTCAGAACTTAATATTAAGCACTTGTTTGTTATGGATTAAAATCCAAATTTTAATATAAATCAAAATTAACAATTAATTTTAACCACATATTTCATGAATCCCACAACTTTTTAACCACACATTTCATCAATTTTTATCAAAATCTACTAAAAATCTGATTTTAATCTCCGTCAAACAATAATACTTAATACGCTTGTTGATATCTTGTTTTTATATTGTTGCCATTGGTAATGCAAAGTACAACAAATAATCAGTCATGATATTCAAAAGATTTCATTAGCCAAAGTCAAAATTACAACGCCAACCGTAATAATTTCAAGGAACAAAAAGTATATATTATATAAACAATACAGTGGATGACCTTACATTTTCACGTGCGTTGGACAAATCGCATATATAGTGCCATAAAATTATAAAATAATAATAATTTATAATAATTATAAGAGAAATAAATAGAAAACATGTTGGGCCCTCGCCCATTCAACTCAACATAACAATGTCAGGCCTCGTTGTTTATGAATGACCAAGCCCATACAACCTGCCAAAAAATTATGGGCCACGTCAAGTCATATAAAAATGGTGCTGGCCGGCCCAAAGTAAATATTCACAGGACTGGCTAGCCCTAGCCCAACAAACATTTTGGGCCTTGCCAAATTCTATAGGGAAAAATTTACAACTCAGGTGTTTACTATTCCAAAATTATTAAAATCCAAATTTTAATATAAATCAAAATTAACAATTAATTTTAACCACATATTTCATGAATCCCACAACTTTTCAACCACACATTTCATCAACTTTTATTAAAATCTACTAAAAATCTGATTTCAATCCCTGTCAAACAAGGGCTGAATTTGTAAATATAATACTTAATATGCTTGTTGATATCTTGTTTTTATATTGTTGCCATTGGTAATGCAAAGTACAACAAATAATCAGTCATGATATTCAAAAGATTTCATTAGCCAAAGTCAAAATTAAAACGCCAACCGTAATAATTTCAAGGAAAAAAAAGTATATATTATATAAACAATACAGTGGATGACCTTACATTTTCACGTGCGTTGGACAAATCGCAAAGATAGTGCCATAAAATTATAAAATAATAATAATTTATAATAATTATAAGAGAAATAAATAGAAAACATGTTGGGCCCTCGCCCATTCAACTCAACATAACAATGTCAGGCCTCGTTGTTTATGAAGGACCAAGCCCATACAACCTGCCAAAAAATTATGGGCCATGTCAAGTCATAGAAAAAGAGTGCTGGCCGGCCCAAAGTAAATATTCACAGGACTGGCTAGCCCTAGCCCAACAAACATTTTGGGCCTTGCCAAATTCTATTAAGGAATATTTCATATCTAAGAAATTAAGTACAAAATACTTCAAAATTAAGAAACAAAGTTTATTATTTCAAAAATTCAATATTTATTAAATTTTATTTATGAAATAATTAATTAAAAATATATTTTATTTATTAAATATATTAAGGTATAATTTATGATTATAATTATGTATTAATCATAATTACAGATGTCACAATTACAAATCATATATTTTATAGGTTACAATTTGTTTTTCGGTCACATATTATTCCTTGGTCTCAAATAACAAATTTTATAAGTTACAAACTTATTCATGGTCACAAAATATTAAATTAATAGGTCACAAGTCATTTATAGGTCACAAATTATCAAATTGGTTACAACTTCAAAAAATTAAGGTTACATATTATTTATTAGTCACAAATAAACTATTTCATTGGTCACATATTTTATATTGGTCACGCAGTAACCAATTTATTGGTCATAATCAACCAAATAATCTGTGACCACCACCTCACCACTATCTCTAGCAGTCCCGTTGCTAATATCTCCATCGTCAAAACTACCACCACCACTACCACTACCACCTCATGACAACCGACAACACTACTATCATTCAAACAAACCAACACCCACTACCAAAAACCACAACTACTTCACATAATCGCCGTCTCAATGCATAATCGTCGTCAAACAAGCACTGCAAAAATCACCAAACCAAGACCCACCATTCAAACAACCACTGCATAATCGCCATCAAACTACGCATAATCGTCGTCAACCACTGCATATCGTGCAGTGGCCTAAAGCAAGATTTTTTCCCGACCTCTAGTCATAGCTGCTGCTGCAGATCTCGGCCAGATCCCATCATTCACGGCCAGATCGCCACTGCTGTAGATCGCCGAGAGATCACAGCCAAACTCTTGTTATTTTACAGCCAAACCACTGCCGCAAACCACCATCCACCAGTGCACTACCAACACCAACAACATCGCCATCAATGGTGACAGAGAAACAAATGCAGAAGTCAAAAAAGGGAGAGAGATCACACACGACAGTGCATGTCATCGCGCGACTGTTGCTGGTGATGCAATTGTCTCCAAGACGATTTTTGGTGTTGGGTATGGGGTGGGGACGAAAAATGAAGATGAGTTAGAGTTTTGTGAGGTTGGGGTGGATGGGGAATGGTGGTGTTAACTGTTAAGTTAAATTAATTTAAGTTTATAATATTAAGTAGTTTACATTTTCTGATTTTTGAACAACAAACTTTCAAATCTGATTTTTGAATTGAGAATTTATAAACGATGGATATGTCTAATTTTCACAATTAATTCTATAAAATTGTGCTGGCCCAACTAGGATCAATTTACACTTTTAGACCTTTCTTGTTTATTGAGAATGTGTAATGTGGCCACGTGTTAGTCCCTTGTTTGGTGTGATGGTTTCGGTATACGTAGTGACTAGTCCCGTGTCGATGTTTTGGTGCGGATGTGTGGGATATGGGCACTTTTGGTAAAATAGCGGGTTGATACTACAAAAATGTGCATGTGATTAGCATATTTGTCCATACTATGTGTGGAGTTTGCATGAATATGTGAGAATCGACAGGGACCATTACATTAGTGAGTTGCTCTTGTGGGTGATTTCTTGCATGCACGGGTGGGATTGTCAATGGAAGTATGGATTTTCTCAACAACTTGGCTAGAAATTGCCCTGATGATGGGGATGAAGGGGGCAGAATTCGGGCATGGCCAAAATGTTGCGTGGTAGTGCACAAATTTTGCGGGCATAAGTTGCGGGTATTAGTATCCTGGCTGAATATAGGCAGCAAGGCACAAACAAATTCTAGCTTGTTGTCAACTGATTTTTGGCCCAATTTCAATTGGCAAAATCAAGCATAAGGATGTTATATAACTAGCAGTTGAAGGTGTTGAATGCTTGGATAATAGAGCAATTTGTCTTGATGAGATGTTGAAAACTGTGTATCTGCCAT